>JAXLNS010000009.1:47921579-47927671 GCA_037215915.1 Pantherophis vulpinus
AAATAAATAAATAAATAAATAAAGGGGTGGGGCTTGCTTCAGTCCTGCCATTTGGCCTGCCATCTTGTACTGTTATTATTATTATTTTCTTTATTCATTAAACATGGAACTCAACTCAACTGAACATTCAAAAACGCATCACAAATACCATTGACTGGTGCTAATAATGGTTGATACGGGTTGCTGCCAGCGTCCTAGGTATCAACCAAGTATCTTCTTAAAATATACCATGTTCCGAGTAGCGCAGCTTTTTTGCAGTTCCGCTGGTGTTATTGCAGGAAGCTGCAATTTCTTGATGTGTTTTGTAAAATTCTTGGACATTGGCGTTGTTGTATTTATTTATTTATTTATTTATTTATTTATTTATTTATTTATTTATTTATTTATTTATTTATTTATTTATTTATTTATTGGTTCAATTTATATGCCGCCCTTCTCTGGAGACTCAGGGCAGCTTACAATGCGTTAAGCAGTAGCCTTCACACTTTTGTATGTACCTGCTTAGTAGGGCTTTCGGCCCCCACTAAGCAGTGTTCTTTTTTATACAAGGTCAGCTTGTATAAATGGCCTTCTCCAGGCCTTCAATCATCTTCTTCCTTCTCCTCCTCCTCCTCCTCCTCCTCCTCCTCCTCCTCCTCCTCCTCCTCCTCCTCCTCCTCCTCCTCCTCCTCCTCTTCCTCCTCTTCTTCTTCTTCTTCTTCTTCTTCTTCTTCTTCTTCTTCTTCTTCTCTCTTCTTCTTCTTCTTCTTCTTCTTCTTCTTCTCCTCCTCCTCCTCCTCCTCCTCCTCTTCCTCTTCCTCCTCTTCCTCCTCTTCCTCCTCTTCCTCCTCTTCCTCTATCTCTTCCTCCCCCCACCACCATTCCTTTCTAGCACTGATGATGTTTCTAGTTAGGCTAATGAAACATCATGCTCAGAGAGCACCAAAGACCCCTCCATAGTACACACAGTATTTGGTGGGTGAAGTAGCTGCTATCCTGGCCACGCAGAAAATGTTGGCTCATAAACTAAGACAAAGGATTGGCTTTCCATAAGCTACCCAACCAAACAATAACAACTCAGCTTAATCCTCCTGTGAAGATAGGACGTAAGTCTTTAATTGGGTCAACTGAACGTGGCCATTAATTCCTTAAGCAAGCATCACTTTATCGCCATTCCGATGGGGCATAGCTGTGGGAACCTCCTTATTCCCTTCTGGCCTTGCAGGTGGTGTCCTGGTGAAGATGTTGGGCAAGGAGTTGGATCACCCAGAAAGTCTCTAGAGGTGACTGGGCCATCCTTCCCTCTCTGACCAAGAACTCAGGTGGAACAGAACAAAATAACAGAGTTGGAAGGGAGGTCTTCCAGTTCAATCCCCTGTTCAGGCAGGAAACCTTATACCATTCCAGACATGTCATTGTCTGATTTCTTCTTAAAAACCTCCAGTGTTGGAGCTCCCACAACTTCTGGAGGCAAGTTGTTCCACTGGTTAATTGTTCTCAGGAAATTCATCCTTGCTTCTAGATTGGTTCCGTCCTTGGTTAGTTTCCACCTGTTGCTTCTTATCTTGCCTTCTGGTCCTTTGGAGAATAGCTTGACCCCCTCTTCTTTGTGATAGCCCCTCAAATATTCAGAAGACTGCTATCATGTCTCCCGTGGTCCTTCTTTTCATCAAACTAGACATATCCAGTTCCTGCAACCGTTCATCGTATGTTTCAGCCTCCAGTCCCCTCATCCTCTTTGTTGCTCTTCTCTGCACTCTTTCTAGAGTCTCAACATCTTTTTTTTTTTATCATGATGACCAAACCTGGATGAATAGTGGAGAAGGTTTTAGACTAGGTAGGTATGGCGAAGGTTCAACTAGGTTCAACTTCGTTTTCAGCCAGACCAACTTGCCGATTGTTTTATTGAGACCAGCTCCCTCTGAGAGTTGCTACTGTGGGATGATATATCGCAATATGTCCCATTCGCTCTTCTTCTATATCTATGGGAGGAGCCAATCATCTCCAAGCCTTACTCCCTAGTCGATCCTGTTTTCTTAGTTGTTCTTGTCGTCTGGGAGCTCTACACATGCACAGACTGGGAACAGGCTCCCGCTGTTCTTCTGCCTCGCTGCTGTCAGACTCCGGAGGCTGCACATAACTATCAGATGGCCTTGGCCCCCTCTCTGCCTCTGATGCAGAGCCCTCGTCCGAGCTTTCCCCAGCCCCCAGGACTGGCCCAAGTTCCTCCCCAACCTCCTCACTGTCCGACTCTGTTGCCAGCTCTGCTGGCCACCGGCGGACCCCAACAGTCCTGCTCCTAGAGGTGAGGCTTGCACAGATGGCCAATGGTTCTCCTGGTTCTCTCTCCGTTTCCAAATTAGGAGTCAAAATGTCTCACCAACTCTCCAGCTCACATATGACACATTAATTTATTTGCTTCGGTTCCTTAACATCAACTGAACCACTTTCTTAGCAAAAAAAAAAAAAAAACAAACAGATTGCATTTCTTAAAGGCACATATTTGAGATCCACGTAGCATTTTTAAGATTCATGAGGCCTAAAATTACTTGGGGTTTGGACCAAACCCTGACACTAAATAGGGAACTATTAGAGTCACGGGGAAACGATCAGCTGCATTTAATCAATTTAGTAGAATTTAATGCAAGCTTAGCTTTAAATTCTTTATCTTGGGCCTGGTTACATGTTTGGAACTGAACGCCTGGTAAATTTCTCGAAGGCTTAATGGAGTCCCTAAACTGGAAGCCCTAATCAGTTTGTTTCGTTTTGGCTCTAGTGGCAATAAGAACTTCGCTATCATTAAAGTGAAACGTAGCTTAGTGCTGTATATCCTAATGTAACCATGTTATTCTGCAGTAGAAAAAGCTAAAGAATATTCTGCTATTTTCTAATCTATGGGTTTCTTGTTTCATCATCCATCTCTGTGGGTCAGAATTCATCTTTTTCAACCCTTGGAAATGGTACCTAAATTGGTCTAATGTATATTGGGGGGAATTTTTTATTTTTTGAGAATTCTTCAATTAATCAGCAAAAGAACGGCTGATTCCCGTTCCCCGTTTTTCTGAGAGTTGATTCTTGAAAATAAAAGAAATGCTAAGGTTGACTCTCCAAATTGTCCAATCATGCTTAGATCAGGAGTCAGCAACCTGCAGCTCTGGAGCCGCATGTGGCTCTTTCACTCCTCTGCTGCAGCTCCCTGTCGCTCAAAACATGCGTCACGACCGCCAATGTGTGACACCCACCGGCACGTGATTTATTGAGCTTTTCGACCCCCGGTTGAAGCCAACCATGGATAAATACTGCAAAATCCCCATTCCCTCCCTGCTCCTGGGGGAAGGATATTGCAAAATCTCCATTCCCACCCCACTCTGGGGCCAGCCAGAGGTGGTATTTGCCAGTTCTCCGAACTAACCAGTAAACGAATCGCGAAATGCCAAATTAATCCTTGCCCATCTTTATGCGTTGTGCAAATCAAAGATTGTCCAATTGACCCAAAATTTAAGTGTCTTGTGTGAACACAGCCAGTGAAGTTTAACTTTTAGGACATGCCAGACAACAGGCCTTTCCTTTTTTCTTTTCTTTTCTCTAATCTCTTTCCTCTTCATTGTTTCCTGCATTTCACATGTGACTCTGCTATTCCTTACCTCCCTGATACGGATAGTCCCCAATTTAGGACCGTTATGGCGTCCACAAAGACAGTCATTAAACAGGTCATGCCTAATTTTACAATCCTTTTTCGCGATAGTCGTTCAATAAACCCATTGTTCATTACGGGGCATTTTTTTGCCAAAAACTGGAAGTTAAAAACTTTATACTTTGGCAAAAACTTTATAAATTGTGATCCCACGACCAACGGCCGCAAATGTGGGCTGTTTGCTCAGCACCCCAAAAGGCGGATTTCACCCCTGGATTTAGTCATCTAGGAGACACAAGCTGTTCTTCCCAAGTTCCCAACTTGCAGCCCCCGAGCTACCTGTGACCTCTGGATCGCTTTTCTTTCATCTTCAAAGCCCTTTTTGACTACGACTGCTCGAAGACAGATGGCTAGGGGAGATATTAAGACTGGAAGCTAGCCAAAAAGGCTAGTCTATCAGAAAGCTTCCAATCTTCCAATCACGTGAAATATAAAATATGGAATAACAGAGTTGGAAGGGACCTTGGAGGTCTTCTAGTCCAACCTCCTGCTTAGGCAGGAAACCCTACACCACTTCACACAAAGGGTTTATCCAATCTCTTCTTGAAAACTTCCAGTGTTGGAGCATTCACAACTTCTGGTGGCAAGTTGTTCCACTGATTAATTGTTCTAAATGTCAGGAAATTTCTCCTTAGTTCCAAGGTTGCTTCTCTCCTTGCTTAGTTTCCATCCATTGCTTCTTGTCCTGCCTTCAGGTGCTTTGGAGAAAAGCTTGACTCGCTCTTTTTTATGGCCGCCCCTGAGATATTGGAAGATTGCTATCATGTCTCCCCTAGTCCTTCTTTTCATTAAAGTAGACATACCCAAGTTTACCCATAGGTTTACCTATGTACATCAACTCACCTGTGGCCTTTAGGCATCTCTAAATGTTAGGTGAGATCCTTGGAGACCAAAACAGAATTCTTGTCCCATAAACGTGAGTTATGAGAAGAGTTCTCCTAACCAAAGACACTTTTTTTTTAATAGAAAGGCCTCCATCGTAATATTATTGAGGATAAATTTACTGGTGGGTCTTTTCAGGAATTCCCCCCCCCCCCCGCCCTGCTCTTTTTAATTCTTTTTGTCTTCCATCTCTTTCATTCCTCCCTCACTCTGTTATTATGTTCATCAATGATCCACCAGATTCTCAGATCTGGTGTTCATCACAAGTTATTCAGGCTACACCTCCCAGTTCAGCTCCTCTGAATCCCTGCTAAAATATGTCCATTTGTAAGAATATATTTCTCGCCGAACGAAATCTTATATTTCTTATCTGAGGGATTGTTAAAAGTGAACTGTAATATAAGTGGCTATTTGAATAAATGACTGTGTGAACACGATCCGTATTTATGTTGCCGCCAATCTGTATGCCTAACAAACACATGTGAATCCAAATTTTTTTTATTACCGGTACTGTGGGCATGAGTTGGGAGAAGGAGGAAGACAATGACATTTTGGCAGATGTTTCATTACCCAACTAGGTAACATCATCAGTGCTAGAAGGAGTGGAGTTTGCTGTGTGAGCAAGAAGGAGACAGGAAGGAAGCTGGGCGTGGCTTAGCTCAACTGTTCTGTAGTAAAGCTGCTTGCTGCTGTGAAAGTAAATCTGAAAGTGAAACTCCTCTCCTCTGCTGGTGTTTTGCATTTGGAACAGATTTCTTTTGAGATGAATATATTCTCTCCTTCTCCCGTCTCTTGGGCTCTTTTTTCTTCTTCTTGGCGTTCTCCCTCCAATGTTGGATGAGGATTAATATTAGCTACTCTTTTCTTCTAAAAAAAAGAGAAAATTTTGGCTCATGGGGCATGACAACCTATATTAACATCTGCATCTTCTCTGTAAGAGAAGATGGAGCGTGTATACTACAGCATTCTGACAGCCTCCATGTTGAATCATCTATCTATCTATCTATCTATCTATCTATCTATCTATCTATCTATCTATCTATCTATCTATCTATCATCTATCTTATCTTTTCCTTTCCTTTCTCCTTCCCTTCTTCCCTTCCCTTTCTCCTTTCCTTTCTTTTTCTTCCCCTTCTCTTTTCCTTTCCTCTTTTTCTTTCCTTTCCTTTCCTTTCCTTTCCTTTCTCTCCTTCTCCTTCCCTTCTTTTCTCCCTTCCCTTCCTTCCCTTTCTCCTTTCCTTCTTTTCCTTCCCCTTTCTCTTTTTCCTTTCCTTTCTTTTCCTTTCCTTTTCCGTCCTTCCCTTCTTTCCCTTACCCTTCCCTTTCTCCTTTCCTTTCTTTCCTTCCCCTTTCTCCTTTTCCTTTCCTTCCTTTCCTTTCCTTTCCTTTCCTTTCCTTTCCTTTCCTTTCCTTTCCTTTCCTTTCTTTCCTTTCCTTTCCTTCCCTTCCTTTCCTTTCCTTTCCTTTCCCTGGGTTTACTTTGCTAATTAATTCTTCGCTTGGCTTCCTCCTCCCTCCCAATCCTACAGTTTTGTAA
>JAXLNS010000009.1:47927871-47964537 GCA_037215915.1 Pantherophis vulpinus
TACTTTGCTTAATTAATTCTTCGCTTGGCTTCCTCCCTCCCCTCCCAATCCTACAGTTTTGTAAACATCTTTAAAACGTGTAGCTGGTTTTGAAAGCACTCTTCTGCTTTTTCAGATCTAAGATTTACGGTCCAGCTACAGAGAGGAGAAGGTCTGGCGCGGGGCAGAATAAAACTCAGAATGCAAAAGCTGATTTTAATTAAGCATTGAACTACCAGAGTTAGAAACTCTTGACAGAGTCCCTTTTCTAAACATTTCTATCTAATCTAAAGATTAAAAGCGCCGGGGCCCCTAATGAATGAACCACAGTCTCTCTCCTCTCTCTTCTCTCTCTCTCCTCACTCCTCTCTCCTCTTTTTTTCTCTCTTTTTTTCTCTCTCTTTCTTCTTTCTCTCTCTCTCTCTCTCACACACACACTTTCTTCTCTCTCTCTTTCTTCTCTCTCTCTCTTGATCTCCTCTCCTCTTTTTCTCTCTCTTCTTTCTTTCTCTCTCCTCTCTTTCTTCTCTCTCTCACTCATTTTCTTCTTTCTCTTTCTTCTCTCTCTCTTTTTCTCCTCTTTTTTTCTCTCTTTTCTCCTCTCTCTTTCTTTCTCTCTCTCTCACTCTTCTCTCACTTTCTTCTCTCTTGTTCTCCTCTCCTCTTTTTTCTCTCTCTTTCTTCTTTCTTTCTCTCTCTCTCTCCTCTCTTTCTTCTCTCTCTCACTCATTTTCTTCTTTCTCTTTCTTCTCTCTCTCTTTTTCTCCTCTCCTCTTTCTTTCTTCTTTCTTTCTTCTCTCTCTCCTTACACTTCTTCTCTCCCTCTCCCTCTCTCTCTCTCTCTCTCTCACACACACACAAAGAGTAAACTCTCAAGGGAATATTTTCTTAAGGAAAGAGGAATACATTCCTTGGCTTCACCAAATCAGCTCTTCAAGACTTTTGTCTGTAGTCCGCAGGCCTCAAGTTTCTGTTCCTGTTCGTTTTTGTACAAGCTTCCTATAAAAGAACTAATCGGAATATTATTTTTTAACTGGGTTAAAAAATTATTTATTATTGAGTAAGCTGTGTACGAAGCTTATTTCAAACAGGCCGGAGAAGAGAAACTTTGACTTTTAAAATAATATTGGCACCAGTAAATTTTTTTTTTTTTTTTAAAAAGGATCAAATTTATTGCCATCCAAAACGAGCCGCGAGGAAGCGTTCCCAAACTGATGGAACTCTTTAGTCCGGCCGGCTGTTTAGAGGGAGTCGAGTTCAGAGTTGGCACTGCTGAGAAAGGCTCCAGGTTTTGGCGTTGAGTGTTGCTTTGAAGGAATAAAAGTCTAAAACAAGATTTTAAGATGTAGGTGAAGTCAGTGGATTGGTGGTTTAATTCTACATTCGCTTCGCCAGGCGTTTAAAGAAGTGCAGGTTCCAGAGAAAATAAAAGTAGGTTTGCGTAGGAAGAGTTTCTCTCTCTCTCTCTCTCTCTCTCCCTCTCTCTCTCTCTCTCTCTCTCTGTCTCCCCCTCATTCTTTCTCTATCTCCCTCTTTCATTCTTTTCCTGTTTCATTCTTTTTCTCTCTCCCCCTTTCATTCCCCTCTTTCTCTATCTCTCTGTCTCTCTGTCTCGCTCTCTCATTCTTTCTCTCTCTCTCCCTTTCATTCTTTCTCTCCCTCCCTCCCTCCCTCTTTCATTCTCTCTCTTCCTTTCATTCTCTCTCTCTTTCTCTCTCCCCTTTCATTCCCCTCTTTCTCTATCTTCTCTGTCTCGCTCTCTCATTCTTTCTCTCTCTCCCCCTTTCATTCTTTCTCTCTCTCCCTCCCTTTCATTCTCTCTCTCCCTGTTTCATTCTTTCTCTCTCTCTCTTCCCTTTCATTTCCCCCTCCCTCTGTCTCTCTCTCTCTGCCTCTCTCATTCTTTCTCTCCCTCTCCCTTTCATTCTCTTTCTTTCTTTCTTTCTCTCTCTTCCCCTCTTTCATTCTCTCTCTCTTTCTGTTTCATTCTCTTTCTCTCTCCCCCCTTTCATTCCCCCCTTTCTCTGTCTCTGTCTCTGTCTCTCCCTCTCTCATTCTTTCTCTCTCTCCCCCCCTTTCATTCCCTCCTCTCCTCTCCCTCTCTCTTCGTTTCATTTCTCTCTCTCTCTCTCTCTCTCTCTCTCTCTCTCTCTCTCTCTCTCTGCCCTTTTATCTCCCTCTCTCTCGATCTACTTCTACTTTAGCTCCCCTAAAAGATCTACTTCTCCCGAACAAAAGGATCCGAAGAACATTCATCTCCAATTCCAAAAAAGGCACGATTCCCAACCAGAATCCTCTTTCTTTCCCCTTTCATCTTCGGGAAGATGTTTCCGGAAATCTAGGGGGAACCCTTGGACGGCCTGCTGTTGGCAACCCACCCACCCCTCGGGCCTCGACCCCCTTTAAACGAAGCCTGAGGGCTGCTGGTCTCAGAGGCTTCGCTTCTGCGACCCTCGGCTGAGGCTGGGCTGCTTTTTCCGAAGCCAGATGCGGTTTTTTTTTTCCCCCCCGGGATGGCTTTTTTAACTGAGCCAAGCGCGCCGGACGGAGCTCGGAGTTCCTCCGGCCTTTCTCCCTGGAGGGGAAGGCAGGAAGGGGGGAAGTTAATGAATGCCTGGAGAGCGGCGGGGGCGGCGTCCTCGCCCTCGGTTTGAGTCTCCCTCGGCCTGCGAGGGGAGCTCAGTCAGCTTCCGCCCATCCAACCCCCCGGGCGAAGCCACGGAGGGCGCGGGGCTCGGCGGCAACGAGCTCTTTGGGGGACCAGGGGAGGCTGGTCGGGAGAGAAAAGCGCCGGTCGGGCGGGCGAGGGGTTCCGGGGTTGGAGCTGCTGATCCCGAAGCCTCTTCGCCCGCTTTCTCGGCGGTGGAAGCGGCGCTCAAGCCTAGTTGGGGGTGGGGGGCTGGTTCTCTCAATGGGGCGAGCGGGACTGACTGCTCGGTTTCAACCAAACTCCTGTTGCGTTTTTCTGAGAAGTCTTCGAATCTGGTAGTTTCTTTGATATATTGGAGTGGATGTATGAATGGACAGATATATTTTTCTTCCTTTTTTCCCTCCCTCTATTTCCTTTCCTTTCCTTTCCTTTCCTTTCCTTTCCTTTCCTTTCCTTTCCTTTCCTTTCCTTTCCTTTCCTTTCCCTTCCTTTCCTTTCCTTTCCTTTCCTTTCCCTTCCTTTCCTTTCCTTTCCTTTCCTTTCCCTTCCTTTCCTTTCCTTTCCTTTCCTTTCCTTCCTTTCCTTTCCTTTCCTTTCCTTTCCTTTCTTTCCTTTCCTTTCCTTTCCTTTCCTTTCTTTCCTTTCCTTTCCTTTCCTTTCCCTTCCCTTCCTTTCCTTTCCTTTCCTTTCCTTTCCTTCCTTTCCTTTCCTTTCCTTTCCCTTCCCTTGCTTTCCCTTCTCCCTTTCCTTTCCTTTCCTTTCCTTTCCTTTCCTTTCCTTTCCTTTCCTTTCCTTTCCTTTCCTTTCCCTCTTTCCTTCCCTTTTCCTTCCCTTCCCTTCATTTAATTTCCCTTTATTTCCTTTCCCTTCTCCCTTTCCTTTCCTTCCCTTTCCTTTCCCTTCCCTTCCCTTCCCTTCCCTTCCCTTCCCTTCCCTTCCCTTCCTCCACACTTCTTCTCACATTCAGTGTCCATACTTATACAGTATCCATACATCTTCATAGAAACATCTGTTGTGTACAGCTAGGGCCACAGATATGTTTCCAAAACTCATCAGCTGTGCATAGCCGTCTGTGCCGATGTGCAAATAGGAACATGTTTTGTGTGCACACTTTATTGATGTGTCTGAGTTTGCACGTTCTGTGTAAGGTTGGGAAGAACTCTCTGTCACTCATCGGGTTCAAATCTTTGGGGGGGGGGGTGGAACTGCAAATCCTTTTTGGAATTTTATTGTTATTATATGCTAACATTTCAGGAATAAAAGAGGCTGGATTTGTTTCTATGTTTCCTTTCCTCTCTTTTATCCTTCCTCCTTTTCTTCTGAGGACAAGAGAAAGAAAGGGGAGGGAGAGGGGAAAGGAAAGGAGGAAGGATTGGAACTTGAGTGTTCTTTTCATCGCAATCCCTTCAAACAATGGCAGCACAAATACTTTTTGAACGCAGTTTACGCATTGCTGGAAAACTTAAAACTTGGAAGCCCAAATCGAGTTTAGATCATCTCCGCTCCATCTTACCTAAATACTTCACAGCTGGAAAAGGGTAATTTAAAATCCCTTCATTTATTTGGTATCTTTGTTTATTTTATTTTCTGTCAAAAAGCAGGCCCTACCTGGGAAAAAACTAAAAATAAAAAAGACCTTTTCTGGTTCTTGGACTCAGTCCTTGCTGAATTACCAAAAAATTGATGCTACCTGCAGCTGCATCTTCGGGCTGGGACATTTTATTTTATTTTTTCTCCTCAATCCAGTTTAATCAACTTTCTATTTTCTCACCCTCCTCCTCCTCCTCCTCCTGGGGGGGGGGGAGAGTTATTCCTTTCTTTTAAAGGGGGGAGAAGAGAAGCAGTAATAATATATATTTTTTTGAAAAAGTTTTACAAATACATTTTCTCCCCAATTACCCCCCTAACCCCCCCTATCCCCCCTAACCCTCCCTATCCCCCCCAACCCTCCCTAACCTCCCTAACCCTCCCTAACCCCCCCTAACCCTCCCATCCCCCCAGGACTTCCACAAAATATAATCCATATCAAAATCACATTTTGTAAGACTTGAACCCCTCCACCCCCTGTATATTTTCCACATCTTCACAAAGTTCAATTATTCTATCCCTATATAATACTTTCATTTAAAAGCTATCTGATATTTCCTAGTTTGATATTTATTCTGCACATAGAAGCAGTAATAATCTGACGAACCCTAATAACAATAGAGCCTTGTTTCTGTTTTAGTTCGTTCTGGAAAGCCAAGGTTGAGAACACAAGCAGCTTTTTCCATTTACGGCGTTTTAAAGTTCCTTCATTTCCAATTCGTCTTAAAATAGAAAAACCCGGACGCTGTGCTGCAGCCAGCCAAAAACATTGTGAAGGACTTCCCCCGCCCCTCACCCAATTGGTTTGTCTCTGTGTTTGAGGGAGTGGGGGGTTTAAATCACCCGATTCCACCGTCCCTTTATCAAACCATTAAAACCGTCTATCGGAATTAAGGTATGGGAAAAGCAGCTCCGTAGACAGATTGAGATTTCCTTCCGACGCTGCACACATATAGGAGTGGCCAAAATTGTGGAAAATTCCTTTTGGGAAAAGTGTGTTTTCTAAAACTAGCTAATAACACCACTTTTTTTTTTTTTTTTTGTGGAGTAGTACCATAACATTATATATCAATGGAAAGATAATTTAATCAAGAACGTAATGCAATAACTTTTAGGAAGGATTTGCTATTAGATTTGCAGTTACAGGATAAAGAAGAAAAGTGAAACACGGAGAAAAAAATGAGATATACAAAAATGATCACCCCTGTCAGTTAATACTTAGCTGAGTAACCTTTAGCATGAATTAAGGCCTTACAACGTCTTCCCATGGAGTGAAGCAAGTCTTTGAATTCTGCAGCTGCTATAATGTGAAACCAAGATTGAAGGATGGCTTCTATTAACTGGGGTTTATTGCTGAGTCGCTTCTGACTAACCAGTTTCTTTAGTCGGCTCCATAGAATTTTTAATTGGGTGAAGGTCTGGGCTATTCCCAGGCCATTCCAGCAATGGAATAGGATGATCTTGAAACTCCATTAAAAAAAAGTGATGTTATTAGCCATCAAACTGAAAAAAAACACTCTTTTTTCAAAAAGGTTTCCACAATTTTGGCCACTACTGTACACACACACACATATATTTATATGTATGCCCCTGCGTGTGTTGTTTGTTGTGTGTGTCTTGTGTAGTGTACCCTGTGCCCATATGCAGGAAAGGATGTTGGGATCTTTTATTAAACCCAGATGAATTTACAAACTTGGCCATAAGGAAGGCATTTGCAATCACACCGCGCGGAGGAACCGAAATGCGGAGTCGGCGGCCTCTCTCTCTCTCTCTCTCTCTCTCTCTCTCTCTCTCTCTCTCTCTCTCTCTCTGCAGCGCAGGTGTGCGTTAAATCCAATGAGGCCTTCCGCCTCATTTCCTCCGAGCATCCACCCCACCCCCTACTCCTCTCTTCCAAGTGGGCGAAACAACTCCCGATTCTCACGGGTCCGTGGTAAACGAGACCCCCACAATGGTTTGAACCCGTGACGGTGGCAGGGAAGCCCCGCGGCAGTTGTCGGGACTGGTCCTCCCCCATCCCGCGTTCGGGATCTTCTTTGGGGGTGGTAGTGGAATATCTCATCAGGGAGGATCCCGCCGTTTGGATCTCCGCGTTTTGAGAGCTCTAATCGAGCCAGTTTCGGGATTCGTTGGCCTTGAAGAAGCGCGGCGGTGCATGTCAGAAGAAGGCCGAGAGAGCGTCCAAAATTTAAGGAGGATTGAATCTGGATTTGAACTTGGAGCTTCGGGGTCCAGGCGGGGTGGGGGGGGTGGGAGTGAGTGGGCGGCGGACAGCATGGCCCGAAGCAACACACCTCCCAGGGAAGACTCGCTTTTAATCATTCAGACGTTCAACCGCCAAGCTGGGATCTTGGCGGCCAAAGGGGTCTCTTGGGGTGGTGGGGAGGAAGGGATGGCTGGATCTGTAAGGATAGGTTTGTCCTTCGCTTTTATGGAGCGGGAGCCCCCACCCCCACCCCCCACCCCCCACCCAAAAAAACCCGAATATCCTAGGGCGAGATGATCCTATAATACGAGAGATCGCAACTCGCGTCTGACGAGGGCCAAGCTAAATTCCTAAAAGGTTTTCTTTGACCGCAGGAAACTCAACCGTCCACCTGACGTTTTATGGGGGTGGGGACGTTTCTGAAGCTTTATTTTGGGGGAAAGGATGGAGGGGGGCAGGGGGCAGGGAGGAAGGGAAAGACAAATTGAAAGGGTTCCGGCGGGGAGAATGGTTCAGACGGGGAGGGGGCTGGGGGGGGAAGGAGGGAGGGGCAGCGTTGGCCCAACTTGCTAACCTTGAGTTGGGGGGGTCCAACTTGGCTGGTTGTGGCTTCGGGGCAGGGGACCTCCCACCTCCTGCCCGTGGACTTGTAGGGCTTCCCGCGTCGTGCATTTCCAAGAAAACGGCTTTAGTAAAAAAATATAATAATAATAATAATAATAATAATAATAATAATAATAATAATAATAATAATAATAATAATAATAACAATAACAACAACAACAACAACAACAACAACAACAACAACAACAACAACAACAATAATAATAATAATAATAATAATAATAATAATAATAATAATAATAATAATAATAATAATAATAATAATAATTTAAAAAACCGGGGTGAAGCGTGAAGGCCGCTCGAGTTTGGCTTTGTGGGTTGTGTGAACGCTGGTAGAACTTCTCTATGCGGCCCTGAAGTGGATGGTGGTGGTGTGTTTTTTTTTAAATAAAAAGTTTTAATTATTTTTTTTTAAAGACAAACAAACATTTAGTGCATTCAAGCGGATGGGGTTATGAGAATAAATCAGAATACGGCTTGGGGGTGGGTGGGGGTGGAGGTTTCCCTAAGCACCTTAGGGGGGTCGAAGAAATGGTTAAAATGGGCCGCGTAATAAGCTGTTGCGTGTTCAGAAGAAATAAAGGGAGTCTATGTTATAAAAGGAGGCCCGATGGGATCATGGAGCCCCACCTTTCTATTGGCTTCGAAGCCTGGGGTGCCACCTTGAAGCCGTTTCATCCTGGCTTCCGTCTGCTGATCTGCTGCAGATAAGGAAACCTTCCCGCACAAAAACAAGCGATGGTACTGCCTCTCTCCCTCCCTCCCTCCCTTTCTTTCTTTCTTCTCTCCTTTCTTCTCTTTCTTTCTCTTTCTTCCTCACTTTCTTCTCTCTCTCTCCCTCTCTCTCCTCTCTTTCTTCTCTCCTTTCGTCTCTTTCTTTTTCTTCTCTTTCTTCCTCACTTTCTTCTCTCTCTCTCCCTCTCTCCTCTCTTTCTTCTCTCTCTTTCTTCTCTGTCTCTCTTTTCTCTCCTTTCTTCTCTTTCTTTTTATTCTCTTTCCCCCTCACTTTCTTCTCTCTCCCCCCTCTCTCCTCTCTTTCTTCTCTCCTTTCGTCTCTTTCTTTTTCTTCTCTTTCTTCTTCACTTTCTTCTCTCTCCCCCCTCTCTCCTCTCTTTCTTCTATCTCTTTCTTCTCTGTCTCTCTTCTCTCTCCTTTCTTCTCTTTCTTTTTATTCTCTTTCCCCCTCACTTTCTTCTCTCCCTCCCTCTTTCTTCTCTCTCTCTTTCTTGTCTTTCTTTTCTCTCTCCCCTCTCTCTCTCCTCTCTCTCTCTTTTATCTCCCTCCTCTCTCTTTCCTCTCCCTCTCTCCCTTTTTTCTCCTTTCTTCTCTCCTTTCTTTTTCTTTTCTCCCCCCCCCACCCCCGATTTGTTTGGCAGCGTTTTTTCAATCCCCCCGGGAGATATCTCAATATTGTCGTCTCTGTTTTATACACGTGAATTGAGGACACTCGCCCAACCCCCCCCCCCTTTCCATCCACGCTGTCCTGGGATTCTGGCTAAGCTCTCTCTCTCCCCCCCCCCTCCCCAATCCCTCGCTGGCTAAGGGGAACGTGCCGTTTGGGAACTTGGCTTGAGAAAGCATAGAGTAGCAAAAAAAGCACGAGGATTTTAGGATTTGGCTGAAGTGGGGAAATCCGGTGGCTTGGAGAGTGGGCAGTGTCTGCTAATAATAACTGTAAACGCCCCCACCCAATAGGAAAACGAAGTCTCCTCTTAATTTTCCTTTGAAGGGGAAAAATAAACTTCCCCCACACTTAAACGTTTAGCTGAAATGCAGGTCGTTTGGGGTTCGCTGAAATTGACATAGGACACAACTGTTAAACGACGCCTCGACTGGGGCTCGGGCTAGAGAAGGTTTTGGCCTACTAGAAGACCTCAATTTAATTCAAATACCAGCTTCTGAATAAAACCGCTGCGAGAAAATATTCCAGGCAGTAAATTGGATTGTTCTTTTTTTTTTTTTTTTTTTTTTTTTTTTGCCCAGAAAGTATCTAAGGAAAATTCCAAGCTCACAGCTTGCGTTGGCTTCCACAAACTTTACAGAGGGATGTATATTTATTAGGCTGATGAAGGAAGGAAGGGGAGAAGGAGAGGGAGAGGGGAAGGAAGGAAGGAAGGAAAACGAAGGAGAGGGAGAGGGAGAGGGGAAGGAAGGTTAAAGAAAGAGAGAAAAGAGAAAGGAAAGAAAGAGAAAAAGGTAAAGAAGGGGGAGAAGGAAAGAAAGAGAGAGAGAGGCAAAAGAAAGAGAAAGAGAAAGAAGAGAGGGAGAGAGAGAGAAGAAGAAGGAAAGGAAGAGAAAAAGAAAAATGAGAAGAGAAGAAAGAAGAGAAAAGAAAGAAGAAAGAAAAGAGAGAAGAGGGGAAAAAAAGGGGAAAAGGACAAGGAAATCTTTCTCGCCTAACCTGCTTGAAAGGAAGGGCAAATAAACATCTCAAAGAAGGACAAATCCCACTCAGGTTTCGGCCACTCCGAATGACCTTATTTTTCTCTCGCCGCGCAAACATTTTCACGCGGCTTTGGGAGTCAAAAGCCGCGTCCAGATCGCCGACACGCTCAGGAGCGCCCGTCCTTTGCCAGGTCTCTTCGCCGCTCTATTCCCTCGGGAAGGAAGGGGGCTAAAGGGAGGAAAGACCCCAGCTTCATTCCGGCCGAACAGACAGGCCCTTCGGGGCTCCCTGAGGGCGGAGCTATAAAAACGGGGGGATCTTTCCCCCCCCCACCCACCCACCCCGGTTGGTCTATCTCGATCTCCTTCCCCGCGGTTCTCTTTTGGGGAGGCTGAAGGCGTCCATCGGATTGGTCAGCTAGAAAATCCAATTCCGTCCCCAATGATAAGGGGCGCGAATAATAAAAGGTCCTGACTCCCTCCTTCCTTCCTTCCTTCCTTCCTTCCTTCCTTCCTTCCTTCCTTCCTTCCTTCCTTCCTTCCTTCCTTCCTTCCTTCTCTTTCCTCCTTTCCTCCTTTCCTTCCTTCTCTTCTTTCCTTCTTTCCTTCCTTCCTTCTCTTTCCTTCTTTCCTTCCTTCCTTCTTTCTTTCCTTCCTTCCTTCCTTCTTTTCTTCCTTCCTTCCTTCTTTCTTTCTTTCCTTCTTTCCTTCCTTCCTTCCATCCTTCTCTTTCCTCCTTTCCTTCCTTCTTTCCTTCCTTCTCTTCTTTCCTTCTTTCCTTCCTTCCTTCTCTTTCCTTCTTTCCTTCCTTCCTTCTTTCTTTCCTTCCTTCTTTCCTTCCTTCTTTTCTTCCTTCCTTCCTTCCTTCCTTCTTTCTTTCCTTCTTTCCTTCCTTCCTCCTCCTCCTCCTCCTCCTTTTTATATTTTTATATTTATATTCCTTCTTCTTCCTCTTCCTCTTCCGCTTCCTCTTCCTCTTCTTCTTTTTATATTTTAAATGTACCGACTCGCTCCCTTCGCTCCGCTCTGCAAGCGAGCCGGGAGATGGAAGGGGTTTCACTCCGGATCGGGATTCAAAGCTAGACCGTTTCAAGCTTCCCCGCCTCCAGATTAAATTCAATGCTGAAGAAACGAGGGTCCCCGCGGGCCCCTCTCTCTGTGTTGCAGAACACGTGAACTCCTCGTTCAGGAGAACTTTATATTTCCCCGAAATCCGAATTCAGACTGAAGCCGGTGACCATGGGAACACCAAACGCTGATTTAATACCGTATATTTTTCTTTTCTTCCTCTTTAATATTACGGACCAGGCTGTCTGCCTTCTGGACAATGTTTCTTTCCTTCCTTCCTTCCTTCCTTCCTTCCTTCCTTCCTTCCTTCCTTCCTTCCTTCCTTCCTTCCTTCCTTCCTTCCTTCCTTCCTTCCTTTTCCTCCTTCCTTCCTTTCCTTCCTTCCTTCCTTCCTTTTCCTCCTTTCTTTCTTCCTTTCCTTCCTTCCTTCCTTCCTCCCTCTCTCCCTCCCTCCCTCCCTCCCTTCTTTCCTTCTTTCCTTCTTTACCTTTTCCTCTTCCTTTTCTTTCCTTTCTCTTTTCTCTTCCTTTCCTTCCCCCTCCTCTCCAGCACCTCTTCTTCTCTCTACTCTCGGCGCCCGCGCTACCTTCTCCAAGCCAGCTGAGCTCCAATTGTGGTTAGAATCTCGGAGTCGAAATGGAGAAATTCCGACCTGATTTTGCAACACCTTGAACTCCAAGTCTGTACAGATTCTCATCCATCCAAGTCATGGTTGTCCCAAAAGTCCTTTTTTGTTTTCAGGAGGCAACTGGACTTTCTTGTTTTTTTCCTTCTTTGAAGACGTTTCGCTCCTCACCCGAGAAGCTTCTTCAGCGCTGACTTCCATTCCCCACTATCCTGTCAGAGCTGACGAAGCTTCTCGGATGAGAAGCGAAAACGTCTTCAAAGAAAAAACAAGCTGCCTCCTGCAAAAGCATCTTGGAGTCACTGCACTTCTGCATTTGTCTGAAATCATAAATGGATCGCATGGGATTCCCTCTCTTGAGTTCTCATAACAGGTAAACTAAGCCACCGAAGGAAGGAAGAAGGAGGAGAAGAAGAAGAAGAAGAAGAAGAAGAAGAAGAAGAAGAAGAAGAAGAAGAAGAAGAAGAAGAAGAAGAAGAAGAAGAAGAAGAAGAAGAAGAAGAAGAAGAAGAAGAAGAAGAAGAAGAAGAAGAAGAAGAAGAAGAAGAAGAAGAAGAGGGAGGGTTGACACTAGCCAAGCTGACAAGTTTAACAGCTGCTAAACCTTGTCCCGAGTTGGAGATTAGTCAAAGGTTGTGTGAATCCAAGCTGAGGTCGAATTGCAGATCCATCACTCCCTTTAATTCTAGAGGGCTTCATAGAAGAAGGGCAAGGATAAAAAGCTGGGGATTATGGGCTGGGCAAAATATGGCTGCCCTGGAATGGCTTACGGTTCTGTCTAGCCAAGGTTTATTTTTAGGGTCTATGGAAATTCTCCAGCCATCGAGGTCGTGGTTGTCCTAAAGAAGTTTTTCATACTTGTTCAGTTCATACATAAGCGAACAAACTTCTTGGATGAGAAGTGAAACGTTTTCAAAGAAGGGGTGGGGGGAGCCAAGAAATATATATATATATATTGGATGGTTTTTGAAGCTTTAGACGGATGGCTGTGAGCCACTCCAGGTTTGAATGAAAGGCATGAATGAAAGGCATGAATGAATGAATGAATGAATGAATGAATGAATGAATGAATGAATGAATGAATGGGATTGTATTGTAAACCTACAACACACAAAGAAATCAAAGCTGCCCAATAAAATAAACCGGAGCTATTGTCTCATTATTTCAAAACAGACCTCAAGCTAACCGTGTCCCTGAGCACCATCCCGGATTTGCTCCAAGGAATATTCCATTTCTTCTCAATATCTTCTTGTATCCTATTCTAACCATAGCTGTCTTATCCCTCACGGGTTCCCGAAGCCCAGGAAAGCCAGGAAATTAGAGAGGGTCCTAATCCGCTCCCACCCAGAGCTGTTTTGTGCCCGGGTTCACACAACGGAAAGTCCTCCCACTTATGACTGCATGACTGTAACTTTGTTGCTTGTATCCTTACCATTTATATTGATATTGTTTCCTAGTAAGATTCGATTGCTTATTTGTACCCTATGACTATCATTAAGTGTTGTACCTTATGATTCTTGATGAATGTATCTTGTCTTTTTATGTATACTGAGAGCTTATGCACCAAAGACAAATTCCTTGTGTGTCCAATCACACTTGGCCAATAAAAAATTCTATTCTATTCTATTCTATTCTATTCTATTCTATTCTATTCCTATTCCTATTCCTATTCCTATTCCTATTCCTATTCTATTCTATTCTATTCTATTCTATTCTATTCTATTCTATTCTATTCTATTCTATTCTATTCTATTCTATTCTATTCTATTCTATTCTATTCTACTCTACTCTACTCTACTCTACTCTACTCTACTCTACTCTACTCTTCTACTCTACTCTTCTACTCTATTCTAGTCTACTCTATATTCTATTCTATTCTATTCTACTCTACTCTACTCTACTCTACTCTACTCTACTCTACTCTACTCTACTCTACTCTACTCTACTCTACTCTACTCTACTCTGGGCCCTTTCATGTTGATTAGAATTAATACTTCACGCTGAGCAGATTTGCAAACAATAGATTCTTGGGTTCATTTACGATCAAGGAACTGTGAAAAATGAGTCAGGTTCTGTGGTTGTATGAATGAAACCCACCTCTCTCTTAAGGTATACATCATAGAACATAGAATAATAGAATTGGAAGGGACCTTGGAGGTCTTCTAGTCCAACTTCCTGCTTGAGCACTGTTCTCACGGTCAGGAAATTTCTCCCTTAGTTCTAGGTTGCTTCTCTCCTTGGCTAGTTTCCATCCATTGTTTCTTGTCCTGCCTTTAGGTGCTTTGGAGAATGGGTTGACCCCCTCCTCTTTGTAGCAGCCTCTCAAATATTGGAAAAGTGCTATCATGTCACCCCCTAGTCCTCCTTTTCATAACATCAAAAGAGAGGAGGGTTGAGATCTTGGTTTCTATTACCTCTGAGAGGCAACTCTACCTGGAGACAACTCTGCTGAAGTGACAAATCTTATGGAAAGTTAAAGCAGCCACAAGAAAAAAGCAACTAGTAGGAACTGGTCTCTCTCTCTCACTCTCTCTCACTCTCTCTCTCTCTCTCTCTCTCTCTCTCTCTCTCTCTCTCTCTCTCTCTCTCTCTCTCTCTCTGTGTGTGTGTGTGTGTGTGTGTTTTAATCTTCTCTTGGACTAAACCAGCTTCTTGGATGTTCTGCTAAGTAAGAGCAGCCGAGAAAATGAATCTAATGTAATTAAGAGTGGCAATAAAAGTACACTCAGATAATGCAGTGTGCCTTCGTTGTAATCAAAGGCTTCATATTGAGAATTCTTTCAGGGCTCACTCAATGGGCTTTCTCTCACCAAGGCTTAAATATAGCCAGAAGACTGCATTCACACAACAAACAGAACTGGATGGTAAATTAAATCATCTCTTCTCCCCCACCACCTTTCACACAAGCTTCCGTGAGACAGACGGACGGACAGACGGATGGATGGATCATGTGCCATCAAATCCAAAGTAGAAACATTCACACAATGGGGTCCAAACAACAGTTAAGAGGCTGTGCTTATCTTTCACACGGTGGCCAGACCCTCTCCACAATGTGGAGATGTCAGAATGGCTACATTCCCACCACTGGCTTCACCCGGTTTGTCATTTAACCTGAAAACCGTAGGATGGTGAAGTAGGTTGGCTCACCCAACCTGCTAAGCTATGCATCTCTGCAAAGCCACCAAGAAAGAGAATAACCAACCAGGCAGTTTTGTTTATTTAGAATAGAATAGAATAGAATAGAATAGAATAGAATAGAATAGAATAGAATAGAATAGAATAGAATAGAATAGAATAGAATAGAATAGAATAGAATAGAATAGAATAGAATAGAATAGAATAAGAATGAATAGAATAGAATAGAATAAGAATGAATAGAATAGAATAGAATAGAATAGAATAGAATAGAATAGAATAAGAACGAATAGCATAGCATAGCATAGCATAGCATAAAATAACAGAGTTGGAAGGGACCTTGGAGGTCTTCTAGTCCACCCCCCTGCTTAGGCAGGAAACCCTACACCACTTCAGACAAATGGTTATCCAACATCTTCTTAAAAATCTTCCAGTCTTGGACCATTCACAACTTCTGGAGGCAAGTGGTTCCACTGGTTAATTGTTCCAACTGTCATGAAATTTCTCCTTAATTCTAGGTTGCTTCTCTCCTTGATTAGTTTCCACCCATTGCTTCTTGTCCTGCCTTCAGGTTCTTCTTTGGAGAACAGGTTGACTCCCTCTTCTTTGGGGCAGCCTCTGAGATATTGGGACACTGCTATCATGTCTCCCCTAGTCCTCCTTTTCATCAGACTGGACTAGACATACCCAATTCCGGCAACCCTTCTTTATAACTTCCTACCTTCAGGATTCTAATTCCAGAATAAGAATATTCTGGATATTTGTGCCATGCACAGTATGTGTATGTACAGGAGTCCGAGATCCTTGGAAAATACAGCTGCCTGCAGAGATCAAGAGCTGTGTTTTTGCAGGCCAGCCAGTTCTCTGAGTGTCCCCTCCCTTTTCTTCTCCAAGTTCATTCCGCTTGATCGATGGCAGAGGTCACTCGGTCCACAATTAGGTCAATAAAATCAATGTTTATTCCTCTGTTGGGCCTGAAAGCTCATAAATTCTTCTCCCAGATTAGCTGAGCAGGAGGAAGGGAGTAGAAGTGGCTGTCTCCTTTAACCCTCCTCCTCCCCCCCCCACCACTTTCCATTTAATACAAAAATAATCCACTAGCAGTGATTTCTCTTGAGTGCACCCAACATTCGCTATGGGAGGCGTACCCACAACCTCCTTATCCTCCTTATTTCATTAACTTATTATTTTTTCCCCAGTTTGTGCAATAAAGTAAAACATACCTTAACTAGTCGGAGTAGGTTTGCACAACAAACTAAGTAAGCCACAAAGCCAGACGTCTCAATGAAATTATAACTTGAAGTTTCAGCATCACGTATTTTGGGGAAACGTAAGAGTTGGAGGCGAGCTACTTCACACTTTCCAGAACTCTTAAAGTGAGAGAAAAGCAGAGAGTTGGGTTACTAGCCCGTTGATCAACCTGGGCACTGATTCTCAGAATTCTCCAGTCAGAATTGGTTTTCCTTTTTTATTTAAAAAAAAAATGCATTAATTTTCTTCTTTTTATATATATTTCTTTGTTCCGTAGATGTGTAAGTTCTACTGATGTACTTTCATAAAATTATTGGGGTGGGGTGGGGGGAAACCCAGCATTCTCCAGCCAGATTAGTCATCCCTGAGACTTCTGGGAGCTGAAGTCCACACATTTGGAAGTTGCAAAGATTGGGAAATATTTCGTGGTTAGCGTAAACCCGTAGTAAGTCTAGAAAGCATATTATTCCCAAGGTGCCTTCATGATTTGGTTTGTTTTTTTCCTCCAAGACTTTTTAATCACTATAAAACCACAAACTGGTTCCACTTAATTCAGAGGAGTATATTTCAATAAACAGGGATAAGGTTGAATCTTGAATCCTGAATTCTTTATACTACAAGTAGTTGAGGCTCTCCATAACTTGATCAGTAATTTCCCAGCGTTTTTTCCTCCCTTTATCCTATGTTTGTATTTTACTGCTGTATTAGAATTTTAGAATACTATAATCTTAAAACTTTTGGCTTATAAAACTTATAATGTCTTTATAGTTATAGACAAGTAAGCAAGATCTCAGAAGTTAGTTAATTTTCCTTTTACTCTTTATCCTTCTACCTTATCCTACTATTATTCTATTTTACTATTATCCTTCTCATCTTTCCTATTACTTTCTCCTATTGGTATCTTATGATTATATTACTTCGTTGTTTTGCATGTACACTGAGAGCTTCTGTTCCGGAGACAAATTTCTTGTGTGTCTAATCACTTTGGCCAATAAAGAATGTTTTTCCCCCCCTCTTGCTCCATAACCCCAAAGTTAAATGTAATAAGACAGGCTAATTTTCTGCCTAGATTAGCATGGGATGTGAAGTCTTGATTTCAAATACTATGTGCCAACAAGTTGATGCCAACTATTAACAGCCAGAAAAAAACATCCACCATGAAACTCATATAAAAACTGCAGGAGCCCATAAAAAAAATCACCTGGTGATATCCTTAATTCAAGGTCTGCAAAAGCCTTCAGGTATCTGAATCTAATCCGAGCTTTCTTTAATACAACAAAGTGATCTCCATTTTTCACCTTAAGCTTCCAGGAAAAGGAGAGAGAGAGAGAGAGAGAGAGAGAGAGAGAGAGAGAGAGAGAGAGAGAGAGAGAGAGAGAGAGAGAGAGAGAGAGAGAGAGAGAGATGCCACCCTTGGAAGTTGCCAAGGAGAGGGAAAATAAATGCATACATAGGGAGGGAAGGGAGGACAGGGGGACATCGGCAGCCAGTTTGGTCTAGTGGTTAAGACCAAGTCCAGTGGCTGGACTTGGAGCAGGGAGCCCTGAGTTCTAGTCCTGCTTTGGTGGACACAGGAGTCAATGTCTATGGAGATTCTCGGTCATCCAGGAATCACCTGGATTTTCACCTCTCATCCAAGAAGTTTCTTCAGCTCTGATCATAGAATAGAATAAAATTCTTTATTGGCCAAGCGTGATTGGACACCCAAGACATTTGTCTGCCGAGATTCCCTACCATCCGGTCAGAGCGGAAGAAGCTTCTTGGATGAGAAGTGAAACATCTTCAAAGAAAAAAAACACACAAGAAAGTCCTCTTGAAGAAAAAAAAAAGCATTTTGGGACGAATCAATGGGGTGACTTTCGACCAGTTTTTTTTTTCTAACAGCCTAGAATAGGGTTGTGCAACCTGCGGCTCTGGAGCCACATGTGGCTCTTTCACCCCTCTGCTGCGGCTCCCTGTCGCTCAAAATATGAGTCACAACCACCAATGTGCGACACCCGCCCGGCTCGTGATTTATTGAGCTTTTCAACAAATCTTTTTTTTTTCGGAGTTCAAAATGTTTGTGTTGCATGGAGAAATAAAAATGTGTTTTCTCTGTAGCAGGTCATTGATTTCATAAATGCAACACCTATCGTTTTTTTTTTTAATACCTAGCATAAAGATAAAAACAAACAAACACCATATATGCAGTATTATGTTCATTTTAGATGTCAAAAGGTTTTTGTGGCTCCCGGTGTTTTCTTTTCGGTGGGTAACGGCTCCAAATGGCTCTTTTGAGTGTTTAAGGTTGCCGATCCCTGGCCTAGGACGAAGAAGGTCAGAGCAAATAAGCCGCGCCCCCAAATTGTTGCCCCCCCCTCCCCAAACTACAGAGACTTAACTAGGCGATCCCCAAGAGTTAGAACGACTTAAAAGCACCCCTCCTCCCTGCAAAAGCGGTGGCGGCCAGCAGTTTTCTCAAGGTTTGATCATTGGCATTTATTAATCGGTGCCCAGGTAGATGATTCGGAGGGGAGCGAATTAAACCGAATGGCTTCACCGGGCCATTTTTAAAAGCGAGCGGTTGCATTCACACGTGTTAAGCGTTCGTTTGGGGGGGGGGGGTTGGAGGTTGGTTGTGATTTATGCAGGCTCGTGAATTGATCTGGTTCCGTGGATGCGCTTTCCTGCAAGATTGACGGGGAGAGCTGCGGTCTAACACAAATGCTGACTTTGAAATATTTGTGCATTTCATATTTAGGGCATGGCGACCTTGATAAATCGGGGGAAGGAAAGGGAAAAAAAACCTGATTTTTCCGCGATTATTTTAACAGGGGAACCAACCCTTCCTTGCTTCCCTTGGGTATTATATTCCGCTTCGGCCACTTTCTCTCGAGGTTTTCGGTTAGAAATAATTACAATAACATTTCAAAGCCCCAAAGCTCTCGGTTAAATTCTGGAGTTTCAGTTCTTCTTGTCATCATGACGTTGACCATCAGGACTCAATGAATCATTAATATTTATTCGGCTGGGGATGATGGGAGTGGATATCCACTTCTTCCGGAAGACACCAGGTTTGAGAGAGAAGAGGCGTGATGATATTTCCAGTTTCTTCCTGTTTTAATTTCTATTTCCATGCCTGCACAATGAAGAGAGCAAACTCTTTGGATGGAGCCTTGAAAAGGGAGAAAATACCTTTTTGGGGGTGGGGGTGTTACAGTTCCTGGAGGGGTAGTCCGAAAAGAAGAGCGATGCAAGCGGGCAACGGGGAGAGCGGGGAACTGGAGCGGGCCCCGGGGGAGGGAGGAACCTCGGGAGCCAACCTGGAGAAGGATGAAAGACGCAAAAGAGAGCAAAGCGCCCACTTCATGGCCCCCCAAATGCCAAAGGGCTGGCCTGAAGATGCTGATGGTGGGAAGGTTAGAAGGGGAGAGAGTCCCTAGCTGCAATCGGATCAGCTGCCTGGCTTTTAATTTTGTTTGGAAGATACCTGGAAAATTAAAAGGAAGGGTGAAATTCGGAGAAAATTACAGGGAAGAAAATGAAGGATAGAAAGTAGGTAGGAAAAGGGAAGGAAGGAAGGAAGGAAGGAGGGCGGGAAAGGAGAGAAAGCGAGGGGGTTGGAGGGAGGGAGAAAGCAGGAAGGAAATTAAGGAAGGGAGGAAAGTAAGAAGGAAGGAAATTAAAGAGAAGAAATTAGGAAAAAGAAGGAAGGAAGGAAGGAAATTAAAGAGAGGAAGGAGAAGAAGAGAGAGGACTGAAGGAAGGGAGTAAGCAGGAAGGAAATAAAGGCAGGGATTTAAAGAAATGGAAGGAAGAAAGGAAGGAAGGAAGGAGAGAAAGAAAGGAGAAGAAGGCAGAGGGTTGGAGGGAGGGAGAAAGTAGGAAGGAAATTAAGGAAGAAAATTAAAGAGAAAAGATTAGGAAAAAGGAAGGAAGGAAGGAAATTAAAGAGAGGAAGGAGAAGAAGAGAGAGGGCTGAAGGAAGGGAGTAAGCAGGAAGGAAATAAAGGCAGGGATTTAAAGAAATGGAAGGAAGGAAGGAAGGAAGGAAGGAAGGAAGGAAGGAAGAAGAGAAAAAGAGAAGAAGGCAGAGGTTGGAGGGAGGGAGAAAGTAGGAAGGAAATTAAGGAAGGAAATTAAAGAGAAAATTAGGAAAAAGGAAGGAAGGAAGGAAATTAAAGAGAGAAAGGAGAAGAAGTGAGAGGGCTCAAGGGAGGGAGTAAGCAGTAAGGAAATAAAGGCAGGATTTAAAGAAAAGGAAGGAAGGAAGGAGAGAAAGAAAAGAGAAGAAGGCAGAGGGTTGAAGGGAGGGAGAAAGTAGGAAGGAAATTAAGGAAGGAAATTAAAGAGAAGAAATTAGGAAAAAGGAAGGAAATTAAAGAGAGCAAGGAGAAGAAGTGAGAGGGCTCAAGGGAAGGAGTAAGCAGTAAGGAAATAAAGGCAGGGATTTAAAGAAAAGGAAGGAAGGAAGGAAGGAAGGAAGGAAAAGAGGGAAAGGAAAAGAATTTAGAGGGCTGTGCAGGGAGGGAGAAAGTAGGAAAGATAAAGGAGGAAGGAAATTAAAGAGAGAAAGGAGAAGAAGTGAGAGGGCTCAAGGGAGGGAGTAAGCAGAAAGGAAATAAAGGCAGGGATTTAAAGAAAAGGAAGGAAGGAAGGAAGGAAGGAAGGAAGGAAGGAAGGAAGGAAGGAAAGGAGAAGAATCTAGAGGGCTGTGCAGGGAGGGAGAAAGTAGGAAAGATAAAGAAGGAAGGAAATTAAAGAGCGGAAGGAAAGATGAGGGCGCGGGTCGTAATTAAAGCAATCAAAGAGGGGGAGGGGGGAAGGAAAGAAGGAAAAAGAGGAAAGAGGAAAGAAACGGTGGGTGGGAGCCAGGGAGCCTCGGTTTTTCGTTCAGGCGAGGCTCTGGCAACCCGCGCGGATCTGTCACTTAACCTGCCGCGTCGCTCCTCTCGTTTGAGCATTAAATTAATGCGTCCATTAAATCACAGCCCCTAGAAAAAGCAAGCTCTCCACTCGGCTTTCTCCCCCGGGAGAAATGGTGTGTGTTTTTTCTCTCTCTCTCTCTCTTTTTTTCCAAGCAGGATTAAACATCTCAGCCTGACAAGTTACGAGATAAATTGAAATTAATTAGGCGTTGCTCTCGCTCGGTGGTTCCGTGGCGGTTGGAAGGGAGGCGAGGCCACGGGTCGCCGCCGCCGCCGCAGCCTGGCTGTCCGGGAGCCAGGTCGGGGTTTGAGCTGATCGACCTGCAGAGCAGGTAATATCAAAGCGAGTTTGGTGTGGAAGGTGTTTGGAGGGTGGGAGAGGCATAAACTCGCCAAGCCCTTTTCTCCCTCTCTCCTTTCCCTGGGTCAGGAAACGGGGACTTCTTCTGGTGGCCACGGTCGCCCAGGAGTAAACAACGCGCTGCCTTCCTCCGCTGAGGAAGCTTTTTGTTTAAACCTTGAGCTGCGTTTTACCATCAGGAGGACCTGTCAGGAAGGCAAGGAGAACGGTCAAAGATTCGGCTTGAAAATTTATTTATTTATTTTTTAAAATTTTTTGATTTATATGCCGCCCTTCTCCGGAGACTCAGGGCGGCTTACAATGCGTTAAGCAATAGCCTTCATCCTTTTGTATATTTATACAAAGTCATCTTATTGCCCCCACAAACTGGGTCCTCATTTAACCTACCTTAGAAAGGATGGAAGGCTGAGTCAACCTTGAGCCTGGTGAGATTCGAACCTGCAGTAATTGCAGGCAGCTGTGTTAATAACAGGGTGCTTTAAACCACTGTACTACCAAGGATCATTTTATTTATTTAATTTAATTTATATACCACCCTTCTCCAACAGGACTCAGGGTGGTGAACAGCCAAGATAAAACATAACATAAAATTTAAAAGCAGTTTAAAAGATATTAAATAATTTTGGCCCTCCATTTAAAACAACCCAGTTAAAACCAATTACAAATTAACACCGAAAGGATGGGATCAAGCCAGCCTGGCTAGATGAAATAGATGTGTTTTTAGGGCCCGACGAAAAGTCCGGAGGTCTGGTATCGTGGGTATCTCTGGATAATGGATATTGCGGTGTTTGTGTGTGTATATCTGCGTGTGGAGAGATAAAACAACCAGGGGAAGAGAGAATGGAGTGGGAAGGAAGGGAGGGAGGAAGGAGGGAAGGAGGGAAGAAAGTAGGAAGGAGGAGAAGGAGAAGGAAGAGGAAGGAAGGTTGATAAGGGAAGAAAGACAAGGAGGGAGGGAGGGAAGGAAGGAAGGAAGGAAGCAAAGAAGGAGAGACTGATGGAGGTAGGGAGTAGGAGGAAGGAGAAGGAGAAGGAAGAGGGGGAGGAAGAGAGGGAGGGAAGGAAGGAAGGAGAGACTGATGGACGTAGGGAATAGGAAGGAAAAAGAGGAAGAGGAAGAGAGGTGGAGAAGGGAGGAAGGACAAAGAGAGGGAGGGAGGGAGGGAAGGAAGGAGAGACTGATGGAGTTAGGGAGTAGGAAAGAGGAAAAAGAGGAAGAGGAAGGAAGGTGGAGAAGAGAGGAAGGACAAAGAGGGAGGGAGGGAAGGAAGGAGAGACTGATGGAGGTAGGGAGTAGGAAAGAGGAAAAAGAGGAAGAGGAAGGAAGGTGGAGAAGAGAGGAAGGAGAAAGAGAGGAAGAGGGAGGGAGGGAGGGAGGGGAGGGGAGTTTGGATCAAAGTGAAGAGAAAACGCTGTGTGTGAAAGGGAATGGAATGGATTGACTCTGGAAAGGCCATGTCTGCTGGCTGGCATGCTCCAATTCTGGAGATGACAGCCCCTCCCCCCTTCACCATAGAAGCTCATTTCCAGAACCTTCCATCCTGTTGAGATGGAAAGACTCCTTAGCAGGGTTTGCTGATAGAGGATTTCCAAGGACCCTGGATGAGACCCCCTCAGCCTCCCTTTGGCCTTCTCAGCTGAGAGAACTTATAGAAATAAATGGATAAGAAGATAGAGAGATGCCAAAATATGGAAATACCTGGATCTTCCAAGCTGCTTGGGTTGAAATTCCCATCATCTCTCACGGTTGACCCATCTGGCTAATGCTAATGGCGGCCAACTGAGAAGACGCCTTGAGTAGGACGATGGAGAAGAACGATGAGAGGCCAGCATGAGATGAAGAAGGAAATAAAATAAGAAGCCCAAGAAGACATCTATTCCCATTTTAGCAGACATCTTCCACAGCTCTTTTTACCTGCAAGGTGAACATCCTTGTCTTTGAGGATTGAGGTGTGATAGTACTGGATCCCAGATCTGGGGGCAAAAAACCGGTGTCTTTTGGCTGCCATCTAGCATCTACTTGGACTTCTGCAACCCAGATCTGATAGATCTCCAGAACCACATCGTTCCTTTAATTCAGGACAAAGAACACCTCCCATCATATGAATATGATGTATGTATGGAATGGCTAGGAATGGTGCCTTCCATAGTTATATCAGCCAATTTGTCTACTTTGATGAGAGGAAGGAAGGAAGGAAGGAAGGAAGAAAGGAAGGGAAGAAGGAAGGGTCAAGAAAAAGGAGGGAGTGATTAAGGAAGATAGGATCAAGAAAAGGAAGGAAGGCTCAAAAAAGAAGGAAGGAAGGATCAAGAAAAAGAAGGAAGGAAGAAAGAAGAAGGAAGGAAAGATCAAGAAGAAGGAAGGAAAGGAAGGAAGGAAGGAAGGAAGAAGGAAAAAAGGATCAAAAAAGAAGGAAGGAAGGATAAAGAAAAAGAAAGAAGGAAGGAAGGAAAGAAGGAAAGAAAGAAGGAAGGAAGGAAGGAAGGAAGGATCAAAAAAGAAAGAAGGAAAGATCAAGAAGAAGGAAGGAAAGAAAGAAAGAAAGAAGGAAGGAAGGAAGGAAGGACCAAAAAAGAAGGAAGAAAGGATCAAGTAAAAGAAAGAAGGAAGGAACAAGAAGTAGGAAGGAAAGATCAAGAAGAAAGAAGGGATGAAGGAAAGGAAGGAACAAAGGAACGAAGGAATGAAGGCTCAAGAAAAAGAACAGAGGGAAGGTGGGAGGAAGGAAAGAAGTAAGTAAGGACAGATGGATGGCTCAAGAAAAAAAAAGGAAGGATTAAGAAAAAAAGGAGCGAGGGAGCGAGGGAAGAAAAAAAGAAAGAGAGTGAGAGCAAGCCTACTGCAGTGGATTTTTTTAAAACAACAACAAGAAGGAGCTTAAGGGGGAAAGTCATTTGTTTGGGGTTAACAACGGGTGGACTTTCTTAGAAACCCCATAATCCACAGGAAGCTTTCCTTAAAAGGGAGGGTTCTAGTGGCAGGGCCGGAGAGCCGTTTTTGTTGGGAGGCTGGAATGCCTCACCTGTGCCCTCCAGGTGAGACTGCCAAAGCCCTTCTAGGGGCTTCCGAAATGACCAGAGGAGACAGGCAGTCTAGGTGAAAGGAGCAGGTTAACTTGGAAAGACCCTCTGGGCAAGTAGAGATCCAGCAGATATGCACGTCTCTCTCTCTCTCTCTCTCTCTCTCTCTCTCTCTCTTTCTTTCTTTCTTCTCTCTCTCTCTCTCTCTCTCTCTTTCTTTCTTTCTTCTCTCTCTCTCTCTCTCTCTTTCTTTCTTCTCTCTCTTCTCCTTTCTTCTCTTTCTTTTTCTTCTTTTTCTCTCTCACTTTTTTCTCTCTTTCTTCCCACTTTCTCTTCTCTCTCTTCTCCTTTCTTCTCTTTCTCTTTCTTCTCTTTCTCTCTCACTTTTCTCTCTCTCTTTCTTCTCTCTCTCCTCTCTTTCTTCTCTCTCTCTCTTCTCTCTCTTTCTTCTCTCTCTCCTCTCTCTCTCCTTTTTCTTCTCTCTCTCCCCTCTCTCTCTTCTCCTTTCTCTTTTCTTTCTTTTTCTTCTCTTTCTCTCTCACTTTTCTCTCTCTCTTTCTTCTCTCTCTCCTCTCTTTCTTCTCTCTCTCTCTTCTCTCTCTTTCTTCTCTCTCTCCTCTCTCTCTCCTTTTTCTTCCCTCTCTCTCCCTTCTCCTTTCTTTTCTTTCTTTTTCTTCTCTTTCTCTCTCACTTTTCTCTCTCTCTTTCTTCTCTCTCTCCTCTCTCTCTCCTTTTTCTTCTCTCTCTCTCCTCTCTCTCTCTTCTCCTTTCTCCTTTCTTTCTTTTTCTTCTCTCTCCCTCACTTTCTTCTCTCTCCCTCTCTCCTTCTTCCCCACTCTGTCTCCTCTCTCCTTCTTCTCTCTCCTTCTTCTCTCTCTCTCTCTCTCTTTCTCCTCCTGTTCCCAACTCTAGTTTTTTTCTTTTGACCCTCACTGATGCCTGTCTGTCTCCTTCTCTCCCTCTCTCTCTCCTTCCCTTTCCTCCTGTTCCCAACTCCAGGTTTTTTTTTCTTTTGACCCTCACTTGTGCCCCTTGCTTCTCCTCGGAAAGCTAGAGTTCCACCTTCCCATCAACTCCTGTCCTTCTTAGTAGCACAACGACACCTGAGGCTGGAAGATCTCCTGAACTTGCAACCACTTGGCCCTCAAGCCAACCTCAACGAGTCTGCCACTTGGTGGGGGGAAGGAAAGGCGGGGGGGGGGCTGGCTTCCCTGCCTCTCTTCTCCACCCTTGTTGACAGATGTTATCCAGATGCCCCAGGAATTCGGGCTAGGAAAATCACCTTTTTCATGACGGGGGAAAGGAAGGAAGAGATGAATGGATTCTCCTCACCCCTAAGGGCCCGCTACGCACCGCCTCTCCAGCTTGTAGTAACGCGCCTATCTGGCCTCCACTCTGGTTTTTCGGAGCCTGGGGCTCTCCAGCTCATGCCTGAAAAAGATCCCGCAATTTTTTCCCCAGTCTTTTAGACCCAGGAGAGACTCATGAGAAAATGCACAAGGCAAGAGCTGATGGAATGAGAGACAGGGATTTTGCCGGCTGCAGATTCGTCCCTGGAGTGGATTCCATATGGACTTTCTCCAGGAAAAAAAAAAAAAATCTTGTTTAACTGCTCTTTTAACTGAGCCATGGTTATTCTCCGTTCCCGTTCTCACTATGCACACTGGCTGTGTTTCTTTTTATTTATTTATTTAAAGTTTTTTATTTTTTATTTTTATTTTTTAATAAAAATGTCAAATCAATGGGTGAACAGGTGTGGCACCTGGGCGCCAGGGGTGAAATTCAGCAAGTTCTGACAGGTTCTGGAGAACCGGTAGCGGAAATTTTGAGCAGTTCGGAGAACAGGCAAGTATCATCTCTGGCTGGCCCCAGAGTGGGGTTGGGAATGAAGATTTTGCAATATCCTTCCCCCCAGGAGTGGGGAGGGAATGGGGATTTTGCAGTATCCTTCCCCTGCCGCGCCCACCAAGCCACGCCCACAGAACTGGTAGGGAAAAAATTCACCCCTGCTGGGCGCCATACATTCCAGTACAAACAAAACTGATCAGATTGAACATTATTATTATTATTACATTCAGTCAACTCATGAAACTCCCATATCAATGTTGTTAGTTGCGAAGTTGTGTCTGATCCATCGCGACCCCCAGGGACAATGTTCCTCCAGGCCTTCCTGTCCTCCACCATCCTCTGGAGTCCACGGCGAGTTGTCCTAGAACAGGGGTCTGCAACCTTAAACACTCAAAGAGCCATTTGGACCTGTTTCCCACAGAAAAGAAAACAGCGGGAGCCACAAAACCCTTCCTGTGCCTGACTATTTCCTGAGCGGCCACAAAACTAGCATAGGTAGTTGAATTAAACGTTCTGTTTTCTTCTGAAACTTTTCTTTTCTTGGGTTTATCCATGCTTGGCATACCGGGAGTCGAAAAGCTCAATAAATTGCATGCTGGCAGGTGTCACACACTGGCGGTTGTCACACATATTTTGAGCGACAGGGAGCCACAGCAGAGGGGTGAAAGAGCCACATGTGGCTCTAGAACCGCAGATTGCCGACCCCTGTCCTAGAAGGCCCATTCAGAATGCCTAGGTCGATTCTCCATGTCAAAACTCCAGAAACGGTCCTTCAGTCTCCTCTACCTTCCTTGTCAACACAATTGTCTAATTCCCAACCTAAACAGGATATTATGACTTTTTGCATATTTCCTCCCTTCAATGTCCGTGGAATTAATCAGTGGAACGACTTGCCTCCAGAATTTGTGAATGCTCCAACACTGGAAGTTTTTAAGAAGATGTTGGATAACCATTTGTCTGAAGAGGTGTAGGGTTTCTAGCCTAAGCAGGAGGTTGGACTAGAGGACCTCCAAGGTCCCTTCCAACTCTATTATTCTGTTATTCTGTTACTAGCTGGATGACCCGTGCTTTGCTACAAAACTATGTGCTCGGGCTTGATAAATTGACACTTGCAGCCTGAAACTTAATGTAGAATGTGTAACTCCGTAGCATCAGAGTGTGTTAATATAATGCAACTGTCAGTTGGAACAGAGGGGGAGTAGAATGTCCCAGCCCGCAGCATCCATCGGTATTCATCTGGCTAGCATCCTGTCAGTGTGTGAGAGAGTTGAGGGGTATTTGGAAACTCAAACAGTATTTGCTGTGTGAGCAAGAAGGAGACAGGAAGGAGGCTGGGCCTTGCTTAGCTCAACTGTTCTGCAATAAAACTGCTTGCTTCTGTGAAAGTAAAACTGAAAATGAAACTCCTCTCCTCTGCTTGTGTTTTGCATTTGGAACAGATTTCTTTTGAGATGGGGAGCGGGAGTACAACTCCTTAGCATCAGAGCATGTTAATCATAATAATATAGGAAATACTAATGCTCTGATGGTCATTTTGAAAAATCCTTTCTTAGTGAGCATCTAGAAACTAAGAGGAACATACGTGGCAAATTTCAAGTTTGTAGGCTTTATGGTCCTGGAGATTTTGTGATTATGGTCTGAGTGGTTTTCGCTTTTATATATATAGATTCTCTAAATTTCGTGAATTTCTAAACTATTTCTAAAAATTCTCTGCATTCTGTTTGCTTGCTAGAACCACCTTAACGGTTACTCAGTCTACTCTGTGATCCACCAAAGAATTGAAAATGTTCCTCCAAAGAGTAAAATGAGCTAAGATCGGATTCCGTGATCAAGCGAAGCAAAGGGATCTCTTCGTCCGTGGAGGAAGCCTCCGATTTTGCCAATTCTATTTCTGTAAGCTATTGATTTCCAGAGGATTAGGAATGCTGCCGGTGTATAGTAACGTGCAAACCATTTTCAGATGGAGCTGTTATTCTATTTTTTTTATATATATATAAAAAGATATTTATTTATGACATGCCGTTCTCATTCATGCTCTCAGGAGCCCAGGTTGATTGTATCTTCGGAACATACTGCCCGTTGCATTTTAAGAACAATACTGTGATTATTCTTAATGCAAAACACATCTCTGTTTCATGGAAAACCATCACCGTCCATCATTTTTTGATAGCCTGTAAACCTCCAAAAAAAGTTTATATATGTTGTGATCCGCCAGAGGCCTGCAGAGCTGGCAGCAGAGTCGGACAGTGAGGAGGCTGCGGAGGACGATGGGCCAGTCCTGGAGTCTGGGGAAGGTTCAAACGAGAGTTCTGCGTCGGAGGCAGAGAAAGGGCTATCTGGGAGGTACGTGCTGCCTCCGGAGCCTCCAGAGTCGGACCTCAGTGAGGCAGAGGAACAGAGGGAGCCTGCTCCCAGTGCGTGCATGCGCAGAGCTGCCAGAAGGCAAGAACAGTTAAAACAAAAGGGACCACTTGGGAGTAAGGCTTGGAGATGATTGGCCCCTCCCATAAGGCTTAAAAGAGGAGCAAAGGCATGTGGGCCCTTTGCAGGAAGCAACGTTGTTAATTCTGTTCATTTTAAAGCCTGAAGCTCTGTTTGATTCTGGACTCCGTGTGGCTTTGCCAATGAGGTCTTTGACAGCGTGTCAAGGGAGATCAAGGTGGGCGATTATCCCGAAGGACGCATTACAACTATTTGGGACTCATCTGTGAATGAACAGAATTCACAGCTGTTGCAATAAAAGAGGTTTTTGGGACTACTCGTGTGTTTTACTGACTCAGGAAGCCTAGGTCAGAGCAATATAGTTCTGCCATGTTTTCCCGAAAATAAGACCTCCCTGGATAATAAGCCCAATTGGGCTTTTAAGTGCATGTGCTAAAAATAAGCCCTCCCCAAAAATATTAAACACATGGGCAGCCGGTCCTCGCCATTTCCTCTGGTTAGAGTTAGGGAGACAGAGCTGGAAATCAGGCAAGACGGCAGGAGAAGCCCCGTCTTGCTCCACATGCCCCAAAATAATAACACCACCCCAAAAAAATAACGCCAAGTGACCTGAAGCCTCTTGGGAGTGAAAACGGGCTACAGGGGTGGGGCGAGCTGCAACCCCCCGTGCCCGATTTTGGGCCTAGTAGGCCTCCTTGCACTTACCTGGGAGCTACAATGGGGCACATGAGGACTCCTGGAAGGGGCGGGGCGGGGTGTGGCCAACCAGCAATTTAACTACTGGTTCACCTGAACCGGCCCGAACCGGCTGAATTCCACCACTGGTTAAGCCCGAGGACTTCTGAGAAATGGAGTCACCCCTAAATTAACCTGCAAACATAATTTCCACCCTCCGTGGTCTCTTTTCCTTGCTGGTTCTCTGTCCGAACAGGTGGATTTTCACGCCTTGCGGTTTTTTTGTTTTCGTTTCGGTAGGTCAAGTATGAAATTGGGAAACCCAATCCTTCTCTTTTGAGTGTGAAATTTTGGTGGTGGGGGCGGAGGGTGGGGTTTGGCAGAAGGACTCCTCATTTTGGAAGGTGTGCGTCACTGTGCTTGGCATCTTTTCAACAGGAGCCAGTCCAAATTTTTCAGTTGAAAGGGCAACCTATGTGCCCGTTCTTGTCTTGCACCTTCAAAGAGAATTTCTGTCAAGGTCCTTAGCAGCCCTGCATTCCCAACTGCCATCTCGCCACCGTCTCTACCTCCGTGCAACTGGACTGAATGTTGTGGTTGTTAGTTGCGAAGTCGTGTCTGACCCATCGCGACCCCCATGGACAACGTTCCTCCAGGCCTTCCTGTCCTCTACCATCCCCCGGAGCAGTGGTGAAATCCAAATTTTTTTACTACGGGTTCTGTGAGCATGGCTTGGTGGGCGTGGCAGGGGAAGGATATTGCAAAATCTCCATTCCCTTCCCACTCCTGGGGGAAGGATACTGCAAAATCCCCATTCCCTCCCCACTCCTGGGAGAAGGATATTGCAAAATCTCCATTCCCACTCCACTCTAGGGCCAGCCAGAGATGTTATTTGCCGGTTCTCCGAACTACTCAAAATTTCCGCTGCCGGTTCTCCGAACTTGTCAAAATTTCCGCTACCGGTTCTCCAGAACCTGTCAGAACCTGCTGGAGTTCACCCCTGCCCCGGAGTCCATTTAAGCTCATGCCGACTGGTTCATTGACTCCATCCAACCACCTCGTTCTCTGTCATCCCCTTCTTCTTTTGCCCTCAGTCCAGGGGTGAAATCTACTTACCTTCCCACCCAGTTCGGAAGTGCACACGCACGTCACATGCCCGCGTGGCCCCTCTGTGCATGCGCAAACCCTTCTGAGCATGCGCAGAGGGTAAAAAACAGGTTACTTCCTGGTTAAAATCAGGAAGTAACGATGACCGGCCTTGCACCGCCATCGCTACCGGTTCTCTGAACCACCGGCCACCAAGGCTACCGGTTCAGACGAACCGGTCTGAACCAGGAGCATTTCACCCCTGTCTCAGTCTTTCCCAGACTCTAGATAATAGCCTTCTGCATATATTTTTTTTGTACCTAGAAATTTCAATGCTATTTTAGGTGGGGACATGAAATGCTTCCATACTTAATGCTGGCCGGTCAACCATATACTTTTAAATCCATGTTTCACAATCTCGGCCTCTTTAAAGTTGGTGAGATTCTCAGAATTGAAGTCCACCCAATTTAGATTGAGAAAGATAGATTTAAATATTTCTACGCACTTCGCAACTCAATGTGCTAGGAGTACCGGACTTGATTAGATTTTTATCAGTTTATTTTGGAAGGTGTGGGTGATGCTATCTTTTTAATTATGCTTCATAAAAGGGACACGTTAACCTTGTTTGGAATGAGTGTTTCTTGGAAGATAGTGACACCTCCGTCTTCTGCAGGAAATATCTCGACCACATCAGGGTCAACCTCAGAGAAGAAATGAAGATTACCAAAATGAATTATTTTAAATGTGACCGATTTTCTCTCTGTTCTTATTTAGGATGGGACGGTTCTTTGCAATGATGGGATTCAAAACTTTTTACTGTAAAATCCCCACTCCCACCCCACTCCTGGGGGAAGGATACTGCAAAATCTCCATTCCCACTCCACTCCTGGGGGAAGGATACTGCAAAATCTCCATTCCCACTCCACTCCTGGGGGAAGGATACTGCAAAATCCCCATTCCCTCTCCACTCCTGGGGGAAGGATACTGCAAAATCCCCATTCCCTCCCCACTCCTGGGGAAGGATACTGCAAAATCCCCATTCCCTCTCCACTCCTGGGGGAAGGATACTGCAAAATCCCCATTCCCACCCCACTCCTGGGGGAAGGATACTGCAAAATCCCCATTCCCACCCCACTCCTGGGGGAAGGATACTGCAAAATCCCCATTCCCACCCCACTCCTGGGGGAAGGATACTGCAAAATCTCCATTCCCACTCCACTCCTGGGGGAAGGATACTGCAAAATCCCCATTCCCTCTCCACTCCTGGGGGAAGGATACTGCAAAATCCCCTTTCCCTCCCCACTCCTGGGGGAAGGATACTGCAAAATCCCCATTCCCTCCCCACTCCTGGGGCCAGCCAGAGGCGGTATTTGCCGGTTCTCCGAACTACTCAAAACTTCTGCTACCGGTTCTCCAGAACCTGTCAGAACCTGCTGAATAGCACCCCTACCTTGCGGGCCAGATCTAAGCACCCGTGGGCCGGATCCGGGCCCCAGGACTTGAGTTTGACACTTGCTTTCAGCTGGCTTGTTTTCCACTGGTAATTGCCAAAAAAATCACAGGTCCACGTGATTATATTCGGACTGAAATTCTGTGTGTCTTGCTTTGGAGTCTCGTTCAAGTTAACAAGAAATAAAAATTAGAATTCCTTCCTTCCTTCCCTCCTTCCCTCCCTCCCACTTTTCTTACCTTTTTTCTTTCTTTCTTTCCTTCCTTCCTTCCTTCCTTCCTTCCTTCCTTCCTTCCTTCCTTCCTCTCCTCTCCCTCTCCCTCTCCCTCTCCCTCTCCCTCTCCCTCTCCCTCTCCCTCTCTTTCCCTACCTTCCTTCCTTCTCCCTCTATCCCTACCTCTCTTCCCCTATCTTTCCCTGCTCCCTCCGTTCCTTCCCCCTCTCCTTCCTTCCTTCCTTCCTTCCTTCCTTCCTTCCTTCCTTCCTTCCTTTCTTTCTTTCTTTCTTTCTTTCTTTCTTTCTTTCTTTCTTTCTTTCTTTCTTTCTTTCCTTCCTTCCTTCCTTCCTTCCTTTCTTCCTTCTTTTCCTCTCCCTCTCCCTCTCCCTCTTTCCCTTCCTTCCTTCCTTCTTTCCTTCCTTCCTTCCTTCCTTCCTTCCTTCCTTCCTTCCTTCCTTCCTTCCTTCCTTCCTTCCTTCCTTCCTTCCTTCCTTCCTTCCTTCCCTCTCCCTCCATCCCTCCCTCTCCTTCCCTCTCTTTCCTCCCTCCCTCCCTCCCTCCCATTATTTTCCTGCTTTCATATTTCTCTTTGGTCTTTCTCCACCCCCCCCCCCGCTTTCTGGCATCCTCCGTTTTAATTCAGACCACTCCTCCCATTACAAAATGCCCCAAAAAGGAGTCTTCCATTAAATTCTGCCCCTCCTTTCTTTTCCATCTTTTCCCAGACCTTCTCTTATCACCTCCTACCCAGTTCCCTCTTCCGCTCCCCATTTCCCCCAATCTTCCAGCTCTGACGACTTCTTTTCCCTGGCATTCCCTGGCAAGGATGTTCTCCTTCCATCCCTCCATGCCAATACAACTTCCATCTATTTAATCTGAAGAGCGGTCAACAGGGGAGACCCTAACCCTCCCCTTTCTCTCCCCCCACCCAGCCTCATCTAAAGCTAAGGCCAGGCTCTGATTGAATTGCTGTGAACCCCTCTCCCCTCTCTTGTCCACCTCTGCTTCATCGTCGCCCTTGGCCTTTCCCCACAATGTCCTTGGGACACTTGTAAATTTCATTTTGAAAGCTGGCCGGGGGCGGGGGGGGGGCATCAGCTTCTGGCTGCTGCGTTTTTATGGATAGAGCACTGAGGCAGTCGATGCCTCTCGGGATTCCAGTCAATGCATCACGTTTGCATCTGAAAGGCTGTTCTATGAAATAAATGAGACTGATTTCCGAGGACATTTATTTGATTTGCCACGGGGGGAGCGGGAGGAGGAAGGAGGACCCTCGCTCTCAGCCTGGCCGTGAAGAATGAGGCAAAAGTTCACAGGGACATAACAAGAATAAGAGAAGAGAGACCGTGAAGGGTCTCCTAGTCCAACCTCTCGCTCAAGCAGGAGACCCTGGGCCATTTCGCTGTCCAATCTCTTCTGAAAAAAAAACCTCCGGTGATGGAGCATCCACAACTTCTGAAGGCAAGCTGTTCCACCCCGGATCAATTGCTCTTCGTTAATTGGTTAACCCACCACTCTTCCATTTTTGAAAATCCTTGTGGAATCGATTCTTTCTTTCTTCTTTCCCTCCTTCCTTCTCTCTCTCCCTATCATCTTCCTCCCTCCCTCCCTCCCTGTTATGTATCCATGTATGTTTTTCTTTATGCCTCTTCGCCTCTTATAGTTCTCCCTCTCTCTCCTCCCCACCCCCCCATGCTCCTGTCCTCTTACTCTCTCTCAACTCCTTCCCACAGTGGGGGTCCCACCTTCCCTCTTTTGATTTAACTCCGCGTGGGGTTGAAATGGGACATCCTCTCCTGGGTTGCCAGAGCTTTTCAATTTAATCTAGTTTAGAGAACTAAAATGTGTGTATCTTTTAAAATAGTTACTGGCTGTCTTATTCACTTTATTTATTTATTTTACAGGATACATACGCCAATCACTCCTAAATGACTCTGGGTAGCTTACAATGTAAACTATGTAAACTTTTAAACTCACCAGCAGAAGGAAACCCCAGAAACTCAAACTGGCAGCCTTAATTGCCCTAAAAAGTCCACTAAAACCTAGCACCCACACACCCACACACCCAAATTGTAAGGATTGTCTCACTTTCACAACCCCCCTGAGCATCCGATGAACATGTCGTTGGAAGAGTAATTGAAATAATAACAATGGTTTATTATTTGTGGATCTTGCACTCAGCAAGGGTTTGATTAGGTGTCTAGGATACCTTTAACCTTTCTGATTTTGTAATTTTAATAACAATAGCAGGCTGGCTGGCTGGGGGATTCTGGGAGTTGAAGTCCACCTACGTTAAAGTTGCCAAGGGAGAAAATCACTGCCACTGGGTCACTGTTCATTACCCAGTTTCTTAAATTTCTTGTTCATTTACCACTCCCAGAATTAAATTCAGGATTTTGTAGCGCCCCAGCTCAGTAAATGCAACCTCTCTTCGCAAACAAAGCGAGCAATTGCCCAATCTTTTTCCAGCATCAGATCAGTCTGAATTAAAGATGTGTATGGTCTTCCTTCCTCTTTCTTCCTCCTTCCTTCTTCCTCCCTCCCTTCCTCTTCCTTCCTTCCTTCCTCCTTCCTACCTTTCTTCCTCCTTCCCTCCTTCCTCCCTCCCTCCCTCCTTCCTTTCTTCCTTTCTTCCTTCTCCTTCCTCCTTCCTCCCTTCCTCCCTTCCTCCCTTCCTTCCTCCCTTCCTTCCTTCCTTCCTTCCTTCCTTCCTTCCTTCCTTCCTTCCTTCCTTCCTTCCTTCCTTCCTTCCTTCCTCCTCCCAAAAAAAAAAAAACAGAGACAAACACAACGATGTAATTTGCCCCTTCAGTTTGATCTATTTTATTTTTCATTTCTTGTCCTGGATGGAAACAGCATCGCACAACATGGAGTTCCTTGGGCAAAACCTAGGAAAGAATCGGAGGAGTGGAAGACACATTTTTTCTCATGCCCTCAGAAATACCCTGGCAATTTTAGACTCGCCCAGGTCCCTTTCTTGTGAAAATGATCCGCCTGGAGCCAAGAATCCAACTTTTTTGATGTAAGGAATTGTTGTTCTATCCCACAGACTTAAAAAGAAGAATAGGGCCATGGAGTTGACATCAATCAAGGTTTAGCCCAGGCAAGGATGAGGATAGAATATCAGAGAGGTGACCAAGCGTAGCACATGACTCAAATCAAGTCCACGTTGATTAATTGGGTTCAGTCAGAGTTTTCTGGATCATAACAACTGTTGTTCTCCCTCACAGGACATCAACGGGCCTTTGAAAGAGAAGTTCTCGTCTTCCACACGGAGCCCGCCAAAGTATGCGGCAACTTCAAGACCATCACGTTGCACGAAGTCTTAAAGGCTTGGGTGGATTTTAGACAAACTCAATTTGCTCAAGATGGCTCAACGAGTGATTACACAACATTGTTTTCTTCTTCTTCATCAAGGGGTCTTCAAACACACAGATGCGCAACCACATACTTGCCTGCAATCAAAGCCTATGTTTTGACATATGGAGAAAATGGGGGGGGGGGCTTGGTTTTTGGTCTTTTTCCCCCCTCCCTTTCATAAAACTGAATAATGGGAAAGACAGCGACAGGGAAATACTTTTCAAAGATTGAGTTGCTGCCCCGTCTCCCGATGTAGACATGTAGAGGCAACACACACACACATACACACAGAGGAGGGAGAAAAAGAGAGAGAGAGAGAAAGAGAGAGACAGAGACAGAGACTGATACAGGAAGAAGAGAGAAAGAAAGAGGGAGTAAAAGAGAGAGAGTAAGAGAGTGAGACAAACAGAGACAATGAGACAAACTGAGACAGGGAGAAAGAGAGAGAGAGAAAGAAAGAGAGAGAGGGAGGGAGAGAGACAAAGAGACAGAGACTGATACAGGGAGAAAGAGAGAGAAAGAAAGAGGGAGAAAGAGAAAGAAAGATGGAGAAAGAGAAAGAGAAAGAAAGAGAGAGTAAAAGAGGGAAAGAATAAGAGAGAGAGAGAGTGAGAGAGACAGTCAGACAGAGACAAAAAGGCAGAAACAGACAGGGAGAAAGAAAGAGAGAGAGAGAGAAAGAGGGAGAAAGAGAGAGTAAGAGAGACAGGCAGGCAGGCAGGCAGAGACAGAGACAATGAGACAGAAACTGAGACAGGGAGAAAGAGAGAGAAAGAGAGAGAGAAAGAAAGAGCAAAAGAGACAGATAGAGACACAGAGAGAGAGACAGAGACAGGGAGAAAGAAAAAAAGGAAGGAAGGAAGGAAGAAAGAAAGAAAGACAGAAAGAAAGAATGAGAGAAAGAGAGAGAGAGAAAGAGATAGAGAGAAAGAGAGCACGAGCGAGACTGAAAAATACTTTACGGATGAAATGTTTGGGATTCACTCTTTTCTTGCTATTAAATTTAATGCAAGAGTTCGTTCTTCTGGCAGTTGTAGGAGCATTTAAGGTGGACTGTTCAAAAGGATGGAACTTGTTGTACGTGAATTGGGCCATTCCTGTTGTTCCCCCCATAATGGACTGTGAGAATGTTCTTGAGAAATACGAGGAGATGGAAGAGGACCTGTAGACTAGAGAAGGTCAGATCAGAGGCAGCTTAGCCTCCAGGAGCGATGGAGGGCACAGCAAACATCTCAGAAGAAACCCTCCCTAGTTTCTTGGACAGTAAAGGTGAGGGGTGGTGGTGAGCCATTAAAAGAGGGTCTTCCAGAATTTCTACTCAAAGAGAGGGCCTTATCAAGAACGTGGTGTTTTAGACTCTGTAAATAGGCCTTTCGAGCTGGATCTTCATTCAACTTTCTCAAAAGAGGTCCTTCAATCTTGGGTTTCTTCTCAGAACCACAGAAGGAAAGCTGTCTTCCCAGGAGACAGCCGACCAACCAGGGGACAGGATTCCCCTGATCTGTCTCCTTGTCACCAAGGACACACGTTGCTTCTTCAAGGAGCACCACAAGAAATTGGAAGAACGTTGGAAGATTATGCATGAGATCACATAAATATGAATACCATGGATACTTCGGAAACCCTTCGCAGAATTGACATTGGCATCCCTCAACCACCCCAACAAGAAAATTTCCAGTTTTTTCCCCGTCCCCTTTTCCGTCGCCCCTTCCCTCTCCCCAATCCTTCTGTAATAAAATGGAGAGGTAATAACCCTATCTCAAATAAGTGCAGTGGACGTTATCCTTTC
>JAXLNS010000009.1:47964737-48032237 GCA_037215915.1 Pantherophis vulpinus
TCTTTCTGACCAGTATACAGGTCCTCAATGCAAGGTGGCTGGTTGCAATTGTTCCCCCCCCCCCCCCCCCCCCCCCGCAGTCCTAACCATCTTTTGAAGTCCATACCTGTCCTGTTTGGTGGCTGTGCCAAGCTGAACTATTTCTCAGAATATTTGATTGGCTTCCCACGGGTTATCTTATCTTGGATGGGCACGCTTTCCAAGAAAGCCCTAGATTGCAGCCACTTCCCGTTTTGATTTCTTAAATCTGCACCTGGACTGTATAACAGGTTTTGTAAGGCTGATGATTTGCATTTATATCCTGCCGCGTCCTATTTCTTTCTTTTTCTTTTCTTTTTTTGGCTTGTTTGTTTCTTTCGGTGAAATCCGAACACTTGTCACTCGTCAGCCAAGCAAATAAGACTTTCGGATGAATCGGGTCTCCTTCTTTCCCTCCTTTTCCAGCTTCTACCTATGATTCTGGCGGTTTCTTGGAACCAAGGTGATAATTCTGGCCTCTCTTCAAATACCCAGGATGTGGTTTCCATTAATGAAATCATTAGGGCACGAGAGAATTTTGTTCTTCTCTATGAAAAATCAGCCAAGATGAATGCATCCTTTGGAGAAAACATGGAAGGGAACTGTTCTTATCAAGTCGAAACATTACAGCACATGCTTTGCCTGAAAGTGGCTCCCAAATGTTCCTGACATAGCTAGGAGGAGTAGCTGTCCTGACAGCTCATCAATTTAGCCATTGTGAAGTCACAGGGCTGGTATTTACTACTTACTTACTTTCCCTTGTGGTCCGCCAGCAGCCTGCGGAGTTGGCAGCCGAGTCGGACAACGATGAGGCTGAGGAAGGACATGGGCACTTCTGGAGGCTGGGGAAGGCCCGGATGAGGGCTCTGCGTTGGAGCAGAGATGGGGCCAGGGCCATCAGGGAGTGAGGTGCGGACTCCAGAGCCTCCGGAGACTGATAGGAGTGAGACAGAGGAACAGAGGAGCCTGTTCCTAATGCAAGCATGAGAAGAACTGCCAGAAGGCAAGAGCAGCTCAAGCAAAGAGGACAACTTGGGAGTAGGGCCAAGAGATGATTGACCCCTCCCATAAGGCTTAAAACAGACCAACAACGGCGTTTGAGCTTTTGCGGAAAACAACGTTGGTAGCTTCGTCTTCTTCTTCATCTATGTCTTGCATTTATTTTTGTATCTGTGACTTCTGAATGTTTGCAAGAAAGGCCTTTGGCAGTTTGCCTAATTGGACCAAAGTTTGCGATAGGACTGAGGAATTTGTGTTGGGAGGAATTTGCTTTAATTTAGTTGAACGACGCTGGGAATGAAGTTATTCTCAGCTGTTCGAATAAAGTTTGTTTGTTTTTTTCACTGACTGATTTTCCTACTACTTACTTGGACTTGGTCACAACAAAATGTGAGCACGTGTGCGTATGCTCCTGGCCTCAAAAAAGTGCCTAAATAGGATGGCATAGAGCTGGGGCCACCTGTGACTTCCGTTGCCGATTCAAGTAAACCGGTCCGAACCGGCTGAATACCACCTGTGGAAGTGAAGGCGTTCATGAGGCAAGGAGACCTTGTGGGAACTCAGCTGATTAAGATAACTGAGGGCTTTGTGATTTTACAAAACACGTTCATTCAGCGAAAACAGTTTAAACTGTGGAAATTCAGCTTCTATCGGAGGCCGGTCTGAAGTTTGGCCTTCTGTGAAGCTTGCTTAAGATGACAGCTCGGAAAGGGTCAAGTGGTTTCCCCCCACCCCTTGGATTGAGCTGCAGCTTCTGTTGTTGTTGTGAATCAAGCCAGACAACTTTGAACTGTGACCCGTTGATGTTTTGACAGCTCAGGGCCACAGAGCAAAGGAGGATAGTTCAAACAAGTGTTTTTATGGCAGTGCTTCTCCTTCTCGGAAAGGGCTAAAGTTGAGAATATCCGAGGTCACAAAATTGGAGAAGGTGTCCAGCGTCTTCCATCAGTGTTTTCCTCCCAATATCCTTCTGCCACCGTGGCTGTCCACCGGAGGTAGAGTCCCCTGTTTGAGGGGATTTTCCCAGCAACAAATCCATCCAGATTTGCTTCTTTGCTGGCGAGTCCAGAAGTTCAGCAGAAGGAGGCCAGAGGTCTTGTTCTCCTTCTCTGACTCTCTTTTGGAGGGCGGTTGATCACGCCTTCATAAATTTGTGGAAGCAAAAAATAAGATAAAATATGGGGGGCGAAAATGCATATGTGGCGAGAAAAAAAAAAAAGTTAAGGCAGCCTATAGATTTTAACCCGGAATTATTTTTTATTAGGCATAATACCAGAAAAAAATATATATGATAAAGCGAATGTATAGTTGATCTTACATTTTTTTAACAGTGGCAAGAATTGTATTTGCACAACGTTGGGAAAGCGAGGAGACACCTACGGAAGAAGATAGCATTAAAAAAAAAAAAATTGGGCCGTGCAAAAATGGACAGGCTAACGCTGAGCTAAAAGAGAAGACATAGAATATTTAGAACTCGGGCTTGTTTTATCAAGGGTTGGGCAACAGGGGTAGAAATTAGGACTTAAGAAGTATTAACTATGTAACAAATGGACTCAGACAGTATGTTGTCATGAACAACATATTGAATGTAAAGAGAAAACCAATATATATACCAGGAGGGAGGGAGAAAGAGAGAGGGGGGGGAGAGAGGGAGAAAGAAAGAGAAAGGAGGGAGAGGGAGGGAGAAAGAGACAGAGGGGGAGAAAGAGGAGGGAGAGAGAGGAGGAGAGGGGGAGAGGGAGAAAGAGAGAGGGAGAGAGGGAGAGAGAGGGAGGGAGAGGGACGGAGAAGAGAGGAGGGAGGGAGGAAGATAGTGGGGGAGAAGAGGGAGGGAGAAAGAGGGAGGAGGGAGCAAGAGACAGAGGGAGGAGAGAGAAGGGAGAGAGAAAGAGAGAGAGGGAGGGAGAGTGGGAGATGGAGAAAGAGAGATGGAGGGGGAGGGAGGGAGAGGGACGGAGAAAGAGAGGGAGGGAGGAAGAGAGTGCGGGAGGAAAGAGGGAGGGGGGAGAGAGGAGAAAAGAAAGAGAAGGGAGGGAGAGGGAGGGAGGGAGAAAGAGACAAAGGGGGAGAGAGAGGGAGGGAGAGAGAGGAGGAGAGGGGGAGAGGGAGAAAGAGAGAGGGAGAAAGGGAGAAAGGGAGAAAGGGAGAGAGAGGGAGGGAGAGGGACGGAGAAAGAGAGATGAGGGAGGGAGAGGGAGGGAGAAATAGACAGAGGGAGGAGAGAGAAGGGAGAGAGAAAGAGAGAGATGTAGGAGAGAGAAGGAGAGAGAAAGAGAGAGAGGGAGGGAGAGTGGGAGAGGGAGAAGAGAGATGGAGGAGAGGGAGGGAGGGAGAGGGATGGAGAAAGAGAGGGAGGGAGGGAGGAAGAGAGTGCGGGAGAAAGAAGGAGGGAGAAACAGAGATAAGGGAGGGAGGGAGAGGGAGGGAGAAAGAAACAGAGGGGGAGCGAGAAGGGAGGAGAAAGAGAGAGGGAGGAGAGATATCCACAATTCCTAGTTCAGCCCTAATTCTCTGGAACTTTGCTCTCTGTTTTTTTCACCCCACAATTGAGATAAGTCATTCATTGTTTGGCTGGCTGACGATAAACTTCTCTTGCCGACCGGCAGCTTTGATCTCTTGCCTATCAGGATGCTGACATTTGACAATGTTCCCCTCCCCCCTCTCTCTCCCACCCCCTCTTCTTACTGCCAGACTCGGTCTGTGTTATAGAAAAGTGGTGTTTTTTTTTTTTTCCTTCCTTCCCTGGCTGAGGAAGCAGGCCAGGCTTTGATTCCCCTTTCCGAAGTCATTTGATGCTCTCTTCCTAATCAGCCTGCAAATTAGATTTGCAAATGAACTGCTGGGGCCCCGAACTGCCTTTGTGGTAATGAGCAGGAAGAAAGGCCCTTCCTCAAAAATTAGGATAGGATTCTTTCTTTCTTTCTTTCTTTCTTTCTTTCTTTCTTTCTTTCTTTCTTTCTTTCTTTCTTTCTTTCTTTCTTTCTTTCTTTCTTTCTTTCCTTCTTTCTTTCTTTCTTTCTTCTTCCTTCCTTCCTTCCTTCCTTCTTTCTTTTTCTTTCTTTCCTTTCCTTCTTCCCTCTCTCTTCTTGTTTCCTTCCTCTCTTCCTCCCTTCTCTTTTCCTTTCTTGCTTTCTTGCTTCTTCCTATTTTGCTTCCTTCCTTTCTCCACTCCCTCTCTTTTCCTTGCTTCCTTGCCTGCTTCCTTCCTTCCCTCCCTCTCTCCCCTTCTTTGCTTCTTTCCTTCCTCCCTTCTCTTTTCCTCCCTCCCCTTCCTTCTTTCTCTTTTTCCTCCCTTCTTCCCTCTCTGTCCTTCTTTCCTTCCTCTCTTCCTCCTCTTTTCCTTGCTTCCGTGCATCCTACCTATTTTCCTTTCTCCCTCCCTCTCTTTTCCTTGCTTCCTTGCCTCCATGCTTCTCTCCCTTTCCTTCTTTCCTTCTTTCCTTCCTTCCTTCCTTCCTTCCTCTGTCCCTCCCTCCATCCCTTACTTCTCTTTTCCTCCTGCTTCCTTCCTTGCTTGCTTCCTTGCATCCTACCTATTTTCCTTTCTCCCCTCCCTCTCTTTTCCTTGCTTCCTTGCCTCCATGCTTCTCTCCCTTTCTTTCTTTCTTCCTTCCTTCCTTCCTTCCTTTTTTCCTTCCTTCCTTCCTTCCTTCCTTCCTTTTTTCCTTCCTTCCTTCCTTCCTTCCTTCCTTCCTTCCTTCCTTCCTTCCTTCCTTCCATCCATCCTTCCTTCCTTCCTTCCTTCCTTCCTTCCTTCCTTCCTTCCTTCCTTCCTTCCTTCCTTCCTTCCTTCCTTTCCTTTCTTTTTTGCAGCCGACCCGACTGGCAGAAGTGGACTTTCCGACATCGGAAAAGAAGGGTGCTCTCTTTGAATCAAGGTTGGCACAATGGAGCCAGGAAGCCAGGATGTAATGTTAAGTCTCCAGCAGGGGTGAAATCCAGCAGGCTCTGACAGGTTCTGGAGAACCGGTAGCGGAAATTTTGAGTAGTTTGGAGAACCGGCAAATGCCATCTCTGGCTGGCCCCAGAGTGGGGTGGGAATGGAGATTTTGCAATATCCTTCCCCTGCCACGCCCACCAAGCCACACCATGCCCACTAAGCCACGCCCACATAACCGGTAGTAAAAAAATTTGGATTTCACCACTGGTAGGTGTGTGTTTTGTGTGTTTGCGTGGCGGTATGTGTGTAAGCACACTTCTGGTGACCCACTTAGCATGGGCTATCATCTTCTCTCAAAATAGCTGGAGACCAGTGGTGAAATCCAAATTATTTTACTACCGGTTCAGTGGGCGTGGTGTGGGCTTGGTGGGCGTGGCAGGGAAGGATATTGCAAAATCTCTATTCCCACCCTGCTCCAGGAGGAAGGATACTGCAAATCCCCATTCCTTCCCCGCTCCAGGGGAAGGATACTGCAAAATCTCCATTCCCTCCCCCGCTCCAGGGGGGAGGATACTGCAAAATTCTGGACAGGAGGGATAAATGTTATGTTTTATGTATTTAGAACATTTTATAGAGCTGCCATGTTTCCATCTTCCCTTCCCTTCCCTGCCCTTCCCTGCCCTTCCCTCCCCCTCCCCGTCTCTTCTTCTCTTCTCTTTCTCTTCTCTTCTCTTCTCTTCTCTTCTCTTCTCTTCTCTTCTCTTCTCTCTTCTCTTCTCTCTCTTCTCTTCTCTTCTCTTCTCTTCCTCTTCTCTTCTCTTCTCTTCTCCTCTCCTCTCCTCTCCCCTTCCTTAACTTCCTTCCCTTCCTTCCCTTCCCTTCCCTTCCCTTCCCTCCCCTCCCCTATCTCTTCTCTTCTCTTCTCTTCTCTTCTCTTCTCTTCTCTTCTCTTCTCTTCTCTTCTCTTCTCTTCTCTTCTCTTCTCTCTCTTCTCTTCCCTTCCCTTCCCTTCCCTTCCTTCCCTTCCCTTCCTTCCCTCTCCTCTCCTCTCCTCTCCTCTCCTCTCTCCTCTCCTCTCTCCTTTCTTTTTTTCTTTAAAAAAAAAAGATAAATGGGGAAACCAATTTTCTCCTAGGAAGAAAACACCCTGGAACAATCTGACAAGAGCAAGTTTGCAGAATGACTTAGAACCTGAGTGCCTGTGATTTTTGGAAGGGACACGTTTTTCTCATTAAAAACTGCAGGGAGGGAGAAGAGAAATACATATATATATATATATCCCTTTCTCTGAATACGAAACAGCTCAGGGAAACTGTAAATAAGACAATGCAAAGCTACTTCAGCTTGATGTTGACATGATGGATCGGCTCACTTCCCTTTCCACCTCCACAGACCAATAGTCAATAGGGCATTGATCTGTAAGCAACCTTCGTTCTACCTTGTCTACTCTGGATGTCTTGTGAGCTCAGGGAGCAAACAAAGCATAGAATGGACATGTTCTCAATTTTCTGGTGCATCAGAAGAGAAGAGAGAGCGAAGAAAAAGCCACGCCGACTGCTTCAGTGACTCCATCCAGCCACCTCCTTCTCTGCCATCGTCCCCTTCTTCTTTTGCCCTCAATCTTTCCCAGCATTAGGCTCTTCTCTGGTGAGTCCTTTCTTCTCATTAGGCAGCCAAAGTATTTAGATGGCCAAACATACCTATTAGTTCTAGGTAAAATGTTTCTCCTTATTAACCAGAGCATACTGAGGTCCAAGGGAACATAGAAAGCCACGATGGTTGAAATCATAGATTTTGGTGCCCAGAAGCACCCATGATTCTCATAAAGATTTGAGATATGAATAACCGTCTTCATCTTTTTTTTATTTTTTAAACACCCCCCCCCCCCCAAAAAAAATCCATCTTCCTCCATTCTTTCTCTGGATCCAAATATTTTCCTTTGAAGTTTCGCCAGATCTTACAATGGACCAAGGAGTTCAACTGTCAGCATCATCTGAAAAAAAGAAACATCAGAAGCACCTCTTCATGGTGCTAGGCCAGATCCATCCAGTCCTATTTACATAGCTCTTGGACAGGAACTTTTTTGCCAATGGCCTTTGATCTCTAAAACCCTTGTTGTTTCCATGGTGATGAGTTGTAGGCAGCACAATTATGAATGAGAGCTATTGTGCTCAAATCTCTAGCACACTCCTTCACCAAATTATGGGGCGTTTATTCTGGAGAGCAGGAGTTTGATTACCTTGATGTAGAAATGGGGGGGAGGGGGTTGGGAGGGGGGTGTCATTTATTTATTCATTTGTCTCAGTGAGTCATACCAAAGAAGGAAGGAAGGAAGGAAGGAAGGAAGGAAGGAAGGAAGGAAGGAAGGAAGGAAGGAAGGGATGGAGGGAGGGACAAAGGAAGGAAGGAAGGAAGGAAGGAAGGAAGGAAGGAAGGAAGGAAGGAAAGGGAGAGAAGCACGTAGGCAAGGAAGCAAGGAAAAGAGAGGGAGGGGAGAAAGGAAGGAAGGAAAATAGGTAGGAAGCAAGGAAGCAAGGAAAAGAGGAGGAAGAGAGGAAGGAAAGAAGGACAGAGAGGGAAGAAGGGAAGAAAAAGAGAAAGAAGGAGGGGAGGGAGGAAAAGAGAAGGGAGGAAGGAAAGAAGCAAAGAAGGGAGAGAGGGAGGGAAGGAAGGAAGCAGGCAAGGAAGCAAGGAAAAGAGAGGGAGTGGAGAAAGGAAGGAAGCAAAATAGGAAGGAAGCAAGAAAGCAAGAAAGGAAAAGAGGAAGAGAGGAAGGAAACAAGGAGAGAGAGGGAAGAAGGAAAGAAAGAAACAAAGAAAGAAAGAAAGAAACAAAGAAAAAGAAAGAAGGAAAGAAGGAAGGAAGGAAAGACTATAGATGCTCTTCATGTGTGGGAAACCACACTTGTCTTTGCAATGAGAAATACCAAAGGACTATTTGAAAGTTTAGATTCTCACAATGCAAACTAGCAAATTAATTACTCCCCTCTTGCGAGGCTCAGTTGATGTAAAGAGAGACCCAAATCCACACCCACAAACATACATGAAACAAGACGGGGACGGGGGAGAGACCAACAAATGGTCAGATCCCGCTAGATTTTTCCCTACCCTGCTCCCCAGGCATCTTCGCGGACCTAAATGGGGAGAAGTGGAAGAATGCAGAAAGGACCTAGAGATTAGAGCCGAACCGGGGTAGGGTGGGGAAGGATGCAGAGAGACATGTTCTTCTGCCATGTGACTTCATGACCTACCCACCCAAACTCCCGGACAGGAACAGAAGGGCCATTCAGAAGCAAGCTGGATTGTATCTTGAGGGCAAGAAGGGTCTGAAAAGGAAAGTTTTGACAGGTGAAATGACCTTAATATAATTAACTCCCTTCCTCTAAAATAAAGCCATAGTCTTCACTTGAGTCTTGTTTTCCGCTCTTCACCCCTCCCTCCTGTTTGAGTAATACAATCCAATCCAACCCGACACAATAGAAGTGGAATGCACTTGGGGTTTCCTGGACCTCTGACATCTCCCCTTCTTGTCTACCATTGTGTAGAGACACACACACTTCAACTGAAAGACAGACTTCTGTAGCTAGGGCTATTGATCTTCACAACGTTTTCTTAAGGAGGGAGCTGAAAAGGAATACACGGTCCTCCCCCCACTCCTCTGCTCCTTCGTTTCCCCCCATAATCGCGTGATTTAGCCTGGTCTCCCAATCCATCTTGATGAACCTTGGGACACAGATGTCAATAAGAATTAGATTGTCCCGGGGAGCTGGTCACTTAGGACTCCAGTTGTCCGTCTGCGGGCGAGTAACCCCAAGTCCTCGGAGCTCTGCTCTCAAATCAGGTTTGGCAGCAGCAATGAAAAGACCTCGAATAATAACATTACCGGGGGTGGGTGGGTGAGGGGAGATCAGGGGTAAACTCTCCTTCGAACAATGCGCAGGAGAAATGGAGAGTTGCGTGTGTGACAGAAAAAGAAATGGGCCAGGATGGAAAATGTTGGGTGGCCAAGAGGCTGAGCCCAAGGTCCTCAACATGCTTTGAACACAGTTTTCTAAGTAATGGGTAGAAAAGCAGATCACTCGATAAGTTGGATTGTAGAGAATATTTATAGCTCAGAGTGGAACTGTGCGATCCTTGGGACCAGTTCGGAGATGGTATTCAGCCGGTTCGGGCGAAACAGTAGTGGCGACCTGCAGGTGGGCACCCGCCTGGGTGCAATCCTGTCCTATATCGGTGTGTTTTGTGACACCGCACGGATGTGTGGATGGAGCGCGCACGTGCGCAAATTGCCATGTTTTGTAATGCTGCATGATCTGTGGATGACATTTCTGCTGCTGGGTGAACTGGTTGTGACAATATGTGAAGCCCACTTCTGGACTAGTTCATTCTGAGCTTAGCCTTCCTGACTCCGTCTTTGCAGATTCGGGTTATTTACTGGATTTCTGCTCTAGTTATAGGCTCCCTTTTCTATTTTTTAAAAATACTTGTCCTTTTTTTGTTCTTCAATTTGTCTTCAGGTGTCTTTGTGCAACCATGCTGGTCTCATCTAGAATCTCTTTTCTTTCTTTGTGGTATTGCTTTTGTCTGGGCTTTTATGGATCTTGGTTTTTAGAGTATTCCAAGATTCCTGTACCGTTTCGTCCATGGAATCCTTCCTATTCTTTCTCAGTTTGTTGAAGTTATCTCTCTTAAAGTGTGAAACATGATCTGACTTTGTTCAGTTACCTGTGCTTGCATTATGATGAATTCTAGTACGATGTGGTCTCTCTCACCCCAAAGTTCCTACAACTTCCATTCTATCAACTATTTCATCCAGAATAGAATAGAATAGAATAGAATAGAATAGAATAGAATAGAATAGAATAGAATAGAATAGAATAGAATAGAATAGAATAGAATAGAATAGAATAGAATAGAATAGAATAGAATAACAGAGTTGGAAGGGACCTTGGAGGTCTTCTAGTCCAACCCTCTGCTTAGGCAGGAAACCCTACACCACTTCAGACAAATGGTTGTCCAACCTCTTCTTAAAAATCTTCCAGTGTTGGAGCATTCACGAGTTCTGGAGGCAAGTTGTTCCACTGATTAATTGTTCTCACTGTCAGGAAATTTCTCCTTAGTTCTAGGTTGCTTTTCTTCTTGGTTAGTTTCCATCCTTTGCTTCTTTTCCTGCCTTCAGGTGCTTTGGAGAATAGCTTGACTCCCTCTTCTTTGTGGCAACCCCTGAGATATTGGAATACTGCTATCATGTCTCCTCTAGTCCTTCTTTTCATTAAACTAGACATACCCAGTTCCTGCAACCGTTCTTCATATCTTTTAGTCCCCTAATCATCTTTGTTGCTCTTCTATGCACTCTTTCTAGAGTCTCCACATCTTTTTTACATCGTAAAAATGAGTAAGAATTAAGTCCAGTGTAGCATACCCTCTAGTTTCATCCACCACCTTTTGGGAGATAAAGGCATGTCAAATACCCGTTTGATCTACATCTCCCTGCAGAGTTAGTTTCCCAGTTGATGTCAGGGACTTAGGAATTAACTGTCTCTCTCTCTCTCCACCTCTCTCTGTATCTCTCTGACTTTGCCCTGGCCACTTCTCCATCCCCGACGTCGTCCTTACCTTCTCAGGCCAGGCGAGGAATGACTGGGAGGGGAGGGTGAAGGGCGGGGCCAGCCAGTGGTGGGATCACCCAACAGGGAGCCACAGCAGAGGGCCCAAAGAGCTGCATGCGGCTCCGGAGCTGCAGGTTGCTGACACCCGCACTAGGGATTCGAACCGCTGAACTGCCGACCTTTCGATCGACAAGCTCAGCGTCTTTAGCCACTGAGCCACTGCGTCCCTGGTTCCCATATCATATAATAAACTAAATGAACTGTTGTAAGTCAAGGACTACCTGTATTAGATTCTGTCTCAGCCCCTTATTTATTTAAAAATAAATAAATAAAAAAATAAAACTAAATTCTTCCATTTCGTTGGAACATTTTGGCACAGATTTGTAGGTTTTTTTTTTTTTTTGCAAACTTTCCACCAGGCAGGTAAAAGGCTGACATAGTTTGAAAAATCCTCCCGCTATAATCCGTTCGGTAGGGTCACCAATATCACCCCCTCTTCAAAATGGTAAATAGGCAATGGGAAGAAAAATGTCCGATCTAATTAAGACCAGTTGAAATGTATGGAGACTGGATTCTCCCAGTGGGACCAGTCATGGGTTCAAGAGGTTAAAAAGAGGAATGTTCTGTCTAATAACAGAAAATCAGGGCTGCTGCAGGCACAGTTTCTTCATCCGGTATTTAGGGCAAATTAGTTGACGGAGACGAAAAAAAACACACAACAGGGGAGGGCACCGGTCTTGATGGGAAGGGCAGAAAGGTGTGGAATTTACATGTTTCTCACATCACTTCTGATCTGAGAAGCGATGAGGTAAAAGCGAAGCTAACAAAACGAATAAAGTATAATTCAGAACGGGGCTACAGACGGGCCACCTCTTGTTTAGATTTTTACAAAATACAGAGTAACAGAGTTGGAGGTCTTCTAGGAGACCCTAGATCAGGTGTCAGCAACCTGTGGCTCTGAAGCTGCATGCGGCTCTTTTTGGCCCTTTGCTGTGGCTCCCTGTCGGGTGATCCCACCACAGACTGGCCCCGCCCCTTGCCCTCCCCTTCTCTCCTGGCCTGAGAAGGTAAGGGCAATGGCGGGGGATGGAGAAGCAGCCTGGGCAGAGACAGAGAGATACAGAGAGAGTGGGAGAGAGAGAGAGACATAGAGAGATACAGAGAGAGTGGGAGAGAGAGAGACATAGAGAGATACAGAGAGAGTGGGAGAGAGAGAGACATAGAGAGATACAGAGAGAGTGGGAGAGAGAGAGACATAGAGAGATATAGAGAGAGTGGGAGAGAGAGAGACATAGAGAGATATAGAGAGAGTGGGAGAGAGAGAGAGACATAGAGAGATACAAAGAGAGTGGGAGAGAGAGAGACATAGAGAGATACAGAGAGAGTGGGAGAGAGAGACATAGAGAGATACAGAGAGAGTGGGAGAGAGAGAGACATAGAGAGATACAGAGAGAGTGGGAGAGAGAGAGAGACATAGAGAGATACAGAGAGAGTGGGAGAGAGAGAGACATAGAGAGATACAGAGAGAGTGGGAGAGAGAGACATAGAGAGATACAGAGAGAGGGGGAGAGAGAGAGACAGAGAGATACAGAGAGAGACATAGAGAGATACAGAGAGAGTGGGAGAGAGAGAGACATAGAGAGATACAGATACAAGAGATACAGTAGAAAAAGACAGAGAAAAGGTATAAATATCAATACAGATCACCGATACGACAAACTTGAAAAGAAGATGTAGAGATTTGATTTATGTTTATTTGTTGTGTATGTTTTGCTGTTGTTTGTATGTTTGTTTGTACTTTTTAATAATTAAAACATAATAATAATAAAAATAAATAAATAAAAACAATTACGATTGAAGCTCAAGAACAGAAATCAAGGAAACCTCCCCCATGATGAATTGAGGACTGGATTTTGGGGTGTGTGTGGGGGAGAAGCGGTGTGTGTGTTTGCTTTCTTTAAATTAGGATGTCAAGACATCAAGGAAGCTGTAGAAGGATGGAGAAACAGAAGGAGGGAAAAATTTACAGATGCGCGCGCACACTCATACACACAGAGGCAAACACATCAAATGAATCCCAGCCATCTGACAACCATTAAAAAAGATCAAAAGCACCACCCAATATATAATTCCCCAGCCCCCCCTCCCCCCCACCAATCCTGGACTAAAGTAGAACCACAACAGGTTCTTTCAACCAAGAAGAAAACAGACGACTAGTTACACGTCGATGTAATTGAGTTGGTGTGTAATTCTAATCAGACTAAAAGGGGTAGTTTGGGGTTAAATATATTGTAGGTTTTGGAGGGTGGGGGGGAGAGGGTGGGTTCTCAACCCCACAAGAGGGTTTGGATAATTCAGGGTTACTAGGACGATGGGTGAATCCAGTGAACTAGTCAACTGTTGAGGGAGGTAGGATGAAATGAACGGAATAAAAGAATTGGAAAAGATCTTGGAGGTCTTGTAGTCCAATCTCTTGCTCAGGCAGTCTATACCATTTCAGACAAATGGCTGTCCAATCTCTTAAAACACCTCCAATGTTGGAGCCATTCACAACTTCTGGAGGCAAGTTGTTCCACTGATTAACTGTTCTCACTGTCAGGACATTTCTCCTTAGTTCTAGGTTGCTTCTCTCCTTGATTAGTTTCCACCAGTTGCTTCTTGTCCTGCCCTCAGGTGCTTTGGAGAATAGCTTGACTCCCTCTTCTTTGGGGCAGCATCTCAAATATCAGAAGACTGCTATCATGTCAACCCTGGTCCTTTTTTTCACCATTACTATTAATCTTCTCATCGTTCTTATCACCCATCTCCTCCCACTTATGACTGTATGACTGTAACTTGTTGCTGTATCCTTACAATTTATATTGATTGTTTCCTTGTATGATTTGTACCCTATGACTATCCTTAAGTGTTGTACTTTATGATTCTTGACGAACGTATCTTTTCTTTTTATGTACACTGAGAGCATATGCATCAAAGACAAATTCCTTGTGTGTCCAATCAGACTTGGCCAGTATTGTATTGTATTGTATTGTATTGTATTGTATTGTATTGTATTGTATTGTATTGTATTGTATTGTATTGTATTGTATTGTATTGTATTGTATTGTATTGTATTGTATTGTATTGTATTGTAGACTAGACTAGACTAGACTAGACTAGACTAGACTAGACTAGACTAGACTAGACTAGACTAGACTAGACTAGACTAGACTAGACTAGACAAACACAAATTCTGCAACTCATTCCTCTATGTTTTAGCATTAATTATTCTCACTGTCAGGAAATTTCTCCTTAGTTCTAGGTAGCTTCTCTTCCTGATTGGTTTCCATCCGTTGCTTCTTGTCCTGCCTTCAGGTGCTTTGGAGAATAGCTTGACTCCCTCTTCTTTGGGGCAGCCCCTGAGATACTGGAACACGGCTATCATGTCCCCCCAGGTCCTTCTTTTCTCTAGACTAGACATATCCAATTCCAGCAACCGTTCTTTATACGTCCCTCAACCATCCTTCTTATGTTTTAGCCCTCAGCCCCTTCAATCATCTTTGTTGCTCTTCTCCGCACTCTTTCCAGAGTCTCAACATCTTTTTTTTAAATATGTCGTGGCGACCAAAACATTTGACCAAACAGGAGTGGGGAAGGCCGAAAAAGAAGCCGGACGCTTTACAAATCTGCTTTGTTAATAACTTTGTAAACATTTATCCAGGGTGACAGCTGACGGGAACACATGCGGCATTCATTAGAAGCAACGTTGCGCATTGAGACACACAAAGTTAGAGTGGGGTTGGCTGGGTTTCCTGAGATTAACCAACACGGGGCCAGCCAGATGTGCTGTGGCTGGATTTGAGGCAGGGATATAGCTGTAGGCCTCAGCGCAGAATGGCAAAAATGAAGCTTGCAGCAATCCTGCAGGAGATAAGAATACAGACTATGGAAGCTGATGAGAAGCGTTAGGGCCTGGAGTATGTGTGGCACTGTCTTCTGGGGGCTAGAAAAAAGGCCCTTTCCAACATTCCCCGTGGCAGGTTGACATGTCCCTGCAACCCATCATCCATCATGATGAAGAGATATATACCGTATTTTTCAGAGTATAAGACGCACCTTAATTTTTGGGGAGGAAAATAAGGGGGGGGGAATTCTGCCTACCACATATTCATCTGGTCTTCCTTAGCCTGGTCAGCTTCAGCACATTAGTTCGCTCGCTGGTTTTGTGGTTGGGGCTGTTTGGGGCTAAAAAAACAGCTTCTAAAGCACAGCTGATCGTCGGAGGGAGCAGCAATTAGAAAAGCAGGCAAAACACGGAAGATCGCTTCGCTCGCATTGGGGCTAAAAACCAGCTTCTTAAGCACAGCTGATCGTCAGAGGGAGCAGGGTGTGGCTTGGTGACGTGGCAGGGGAAGGATATTGCAAAATCTCCATTCCCACCCTATTCTGGGGCCAGCCAGAGGTGGCATTTGACGGTTCTCTGAACTACTCAAAATTTCCGCTACCAGTTCTCCAAACTACTTCAAAATTTCCGCTACCGGTTCTCTGAACTACTCAAAATTTCTGCTACCGGTTCTCCAGAACCTGTCAGAACCTGCTGGATTTCACCCTTGCTCCCAACTGTAAAATAACCCTAGTTGAGAGATAGTAGTAGCCGTCCCTGCTTTGCCCAGCCACGGCTTTTGGGATAGACGGGTGAATCTGGTTTTCCTTAATTCTAGGTTATTACGTTACCTCCACCAGCCCGCAATCATTAAATCACAGCTTTAAATCCATAATGTCATTATACCCTTAAGGTGGGAACCCAATCCGCTTCTCTATGCCTCCTTCGCCTGTGTGGTCTTCTCCGACATCTAGCAGAAAAGGCCATTTTCATCATCCTGTTTGAGAAGGGGCGGGCGGAAAAAAAACGTTCAGCTTCTTCTTTGATGAAGAAGACAAATGAGGAAGCCCAGAATAACTATCTGGCCAATGTTTTTCTCGTTCTTAAACAAACCCACCCACCCCTACTTTCGAAAACTCTTCCGGGGACCCATTAAAAGCTTTTTGAACCCCTTGCGGGGGCTAGAAATATTTGATGGGTTCGGGAGGGGGGGGGTTACAGGGAAAGTGCTGGCAGGAGGGGGTGCCGGCCAGCCTTCATTTCCCTATCTTTCCTTCATGCTTTTTCATCCATAATGGCATTCAGTGTAAACAAGGATCAGGCGGAGGCCAGAAAGAGATTATGTGACGGACAGAAGAGAAGGGAAAAACCGGCCTTTGAAAACCCACAAGGAGAAGAAAGGTGGAGGGAAGGAAGGGACTGGTTGCCCCGTTCCGTTGACCTGCTTTCTATAAACAACAACCTTAACCAACAGTTAAACACTGAGCTGGTTCTGAATGGCTAAATGGTTTAAAAGTTACCACCCACCAAAAGAGAGAGAGAGAGAGAGAGAGAGAGAAAGAAAAGAAGAAGAAGAAGAAGAAGAAGAAGAAGAAGAAGAAGAAGAAGAAGAAGAAGAAGAAGAAGAAGAAGAAGAAGAAGAAGAAGAAGAAGAAGAAGAAGAAGAAGAAGAGGGAGGGAGGGAGGGAGAGAGAGAGAGAGCTGGAGGTGGGGTGGGATTGTGAAGAAGGCTCAGCTGTTTCTAAGTCAAGGTGATAGTTTGCAACTGCCTCATGGAAGTCATCGTCCTGATCATTGTCATCGTCGTCATCATCATCATCATCATCATCATCATCATCATCATCATCATCATCATCTGATCCTTTTTTGTCCTTCTCCATCTCCTTCTGCCTCTCCTCCTCCTCCTCCTCCTCTTTGCTTCCTTCCCTTTCTCCTCCTTCTCCTTCATCCCTTCTCCCTGCCTCCTTCTTTTTCCTTCTCCTCCTCCTCCTCCCCTTTCTGTTTTTCCTCCTCCTCCACATCTTTGCCTCCTTCCTTTTCTCCTTTTCCCTCCTCTTTCTTTCTCCTTTTCTTCCTTCTTCAGCCCTTCTCCCTGCCTCCTTCTCTTTCCTCCTCCTCCCTCTTTTTCCTCCTCCTCCTCCTCCTCCTCCTCCTCCTCCTCCTCCTCCTCCTCATAACTGCCTCCTTTCCTTTCTCCTCCTCTTCCCTGCCTTTCTTTCTCCTCTTCTTTCTCCTCCTTCTCCTTCATCCTCCTCCTTTCTCTTTTTCCTCCTCCTTCTTCCTTCTCTTCCTCCTCTTCCTCATATCTGCCTCCTTTTCTTTCTCCTCCTCCTCCCTGCCTTTCTTTCTTCTCTTCTTCCTTCTCCTTCTCCTCCTTCTCCTTTGTCCCTCTTCCCAGCCTCCTTCTCCTTCCTCCTCCTCCTCCTTCCTCTTTTTCCTCCTCCTTCCTTCTCCTCCTCCTCTTCCTCATATCGGCCTCCTTTCCTTTCTCCTCCTCCTCCTTCCTCTTTTTCCTCCTTTCCTTTTTCCCGTCCTTGGATTGGCAGAAAACAATGCCAACAGAAAACCTAACTACCTTTATACATTGATGGTCTGTATCCTGTCTCTGTTACCTCTTCATTGGTCCACTGTTGAGGGGCGATGTCCTAATGTTTGGCCTGGATTGTGTGAAAAGTCCCACAAAAATTGTTTTGATTCCTTTCTCGTGGTTTTCCAGAAAAGGATTGTCCTCTTTTCCAGTACAGAAAAAAATTGGAAAAAAAAAATGAGAACAATTAATCAGTGGAATGGCTTGCCTAGAGCTGGAAGTAGTGGGAGGCTCCATCACTGGAAGTCTTCAAGAAGAGACTAGACGGATGTTTGTCCAGAATGGTGTAGGATCTCCTGCTCGATCAACGGGGTTGGACTAGAAGACCTCCAAGGTCCCTCCCAACTCTGTTATTCTGTTCTGGCATGGGAACCCTTTGCCTGCTTCCAAGGATTGCAATTTCAGCCCAACCCTTTTTTTTTTTTTTTGCCTTCTTCATGCAACTGATGTATCACGAAAACGTGCTTTTGCCCGCCTCAAATACAGCGCATCCAAATTCTGTTTACAAACCCGATGTGCCAAATCTAAGAAAATAATGATTGGCAGCAAAGTTATTTGATCTCTTTTATGATCCGGTGAGTCATTCCGTGTAATGCAAGGGTGAAAAATAAATAACGCAGAGATCGGGAGCTTTGAATCTGTTGTGTCCAAAAACCCAGGTTCTTTAACCTCAGATGGCCTCTTAAGTGTGATTCATCATAAACCATAAAAGCATATTGGGTATCTCTCTCCCTCTCCCTCTCTCTCTTTTTGACCTATTTCTTTCCTCTAGCTTCTTCATTTAAATTGATTTGCAATTAACGGATCAATGATGTTACCAGGGTGTGCGTTCTGAGAAACATAAAAACATAGAATAAGGGATGGAACTCAGAGATCTTCTCCTGCTCTCCTGCAGGAGCCTTATACCATCCAAGTCAAAAGTCTACTTTTGAAAACTTCTAATGATGGAGTACCCACAACTCCAGGAGGCGAGCTGTTCCATTCTGCTTATCATTAAAAAAAAACAAAACAGCTATTCTGTTATTTATTTATTTGTTTGTCTGTATATTTTACAATACAATCCAATTTTTTCCCCAATAATTTTTATTAAACAGTTTTTTTAAAAAAAACAACAAAACAGATATTTACATCTTCTTTTCAACATCTTCACATCAGTAATCCATATTCGTACATTTTCTCTTTCTTAACTTAATATATCTTTTAAAGATATATTTCTAGTATATCATATATATACACAATCCAATTCTTTATTGGCCAAGTGTGATTGGACACACAACAAATTTGCCTTTGGTGCATATGCTCCCAGCGTACATAAAAAGACAAGATATATTTCTCAAGAATCATAAGGTCAGGGGTGAAATCCAGCAGGTTCTGACAGGTTCTGGAGAACTGGTAGCAGAAATTTTGAGCAGTTCGGAGAACTGGCAAATATCACCTCTGGCTGGCCCCAGAGTGGGGTGGGAATGGGGATTTTTCAGTATCCTCCCCCTGGAGTGAGGAGGGAATGGGGATTTTGCAGTATCCTTCCCCCAGGAGTGGGGAGGGAATGGGGATTTTGCAGTATCCTTCCCCTGGAGTGGGGTGGGAATGGGGATTTTGCAGTATCCTTCCCCTGCCACGCCCATCAAGCCACACCCACCAAGCCACACCACACCCACCAAGCCATGCCCACAGAACCGATAGTAAAAAATTTTGGATTTCACCACTGCATAAGGTGTAACACTTAATGATAGACATAGGGTACAAATAAGCAATCAAATCATACTAGGAAACAATCGATATCAATATAAATCGTAAGGATACCAGCAACAAGGTTACAGTTATACAGTCATAAGTGGGAGGAGATGGGTGATAGGAACGATGAGAAGATTAATAGCAATAGTAATGCAAACTTAGTGAATAGTTTGACAGTGTTGAGGGAATTATTTGTTTAGCAGAGTGATGGCGTTTGGGAAAAAACTGTCCTTGTGTCTAGTTGTTCTGGTGTGCAGTGCTCTATAGCGTCGTTTTGAGGGTAGGAGTTGAAACAGTTTATGTCCAGGATACGAGGGGTCTGTAAATATTTTTCCAGCCCTCTTTTTGACTCCTGCAGTATACAAGTCCTCAATGGAAGGCAGGTTGGTAGCCATTGTTTTTTCTGCAGTTCTAATTATCCTCTGAAGTCTGTGTCTGTTTTGTTGAGTTGCAGAACCAAACACGGATGAGAAAAATAGCAGAATAACCGAGTTGGAAGGGACCTTAGAGGTCTTCTAGTCCAACCCTCTGCTCGAACAGCGGACCCTATACCATTTTTTTAAAATTTGATTTATATGCTGCCCTTCTCCGGAGACTCAGGGCGGCTTACAATGCGCTAAGCAATAGCCTTCATCCTTTTGTATATTTTATACAAAGTCAGCTTATTGCCCCCACAACTGGGTCCTCAATTTACTTACCGTAGAAAGGATGGAAGGCTGAGTCAACCTTGAGCCTTGGCGAGATTCGAACCTGCAGTAATTGCAGGCAGCTGGTCTTAATAACCAGCTTAATAACAGGGTGCCTTAGACCACTGTACTACCAAGGCTCTTGGTAGTACATCTTTCAGATGAATAACTATCCAATCTCTTCTTAAAAACTTCCAGTGTTGGAGCACCCACAAGTTCTGGTGGCAAGTTGTTCCACTGATTAATTGTTCTCACTGTCCAGTCCCCTGATCATCTTTGCTGGTCTTCTCTCCACTCTTTCTAGACTTGCAACGTCTTTTTTTCTATCGTGGGGACCAAAACCGGATGCAGCATTCCAAGTGTGGTCATTGCAATGGCTTTGGCAGTAATTATCCCTCGGGATTAAAGGAAAGAGGTTTATTTATGCCAATTCTAAGATGAAAAATAGTGGGGAAGTGAGAAAGATTCTAGGATTTCCTGTATTTATTCCAATAAGAATAAATAAAACATGGGGAGGTACAGAGCGTCTATTTCTGGAAACCTATTTTTGGAAACAGGAAATTATTAGAAACCTTCCATCTTGTGGAGTTCACAATTCTTTCCAGCGTAAAAAAGCCCAGAATTGAAGCTTTTTCTACGGTCAGACAAGAAATATTTTTATTTTTTATTTTATTTTATTTTGAATTTGTATACCGCCCTTCTCCCTGAAGACTCAGGGCGGTGAACAGCCAAGTAAAAACATCAAGTACAAATATTAAAATACAGTTAAAATATACATATATAAATTTGGCCCCATTAATTAAAAACAATAAACAAAACACTTAAAAACACTTAAAAAATTAGGCCAGCCCGGCTTGCTGGAAAAGGAAGGTTTTAAGGGCACGGCGGAAGGCACCGAGGTCTTGGATTCTCCTTATCTCTGGAGGCAATTGATTCCAGAGGGTAGGTGCCCCCACAGAGAAGGCCCTCCCCCTGGGGGTCACCAGCCTGCACTGTTTGGCTGATGGCACCCCGAGGAGGCCCTCAAATATCAAATAATATTTGAATCGTGTTATTCATGCGATCAAACATCTTCGTAGCTTCTGCTTGTAGCTTCTCCTTTCTGCTTTCGTTTGTTTGTGGAGACAAAGCAAGAAAACAGAAAAAGGAAATGCTGGACTTTCAAAAAGTATAGAAAACAGTGAATCTTGGTTTCATGATTGCACAGTGGACTTAGCTCACTTTATTTTTGCTTTACACTCCAATACAGCCTGTGTTAAATTATTTGGAAAGGGTCTTTTCTTTGGTTGATTTGAGTTGGTGTAAGTCTGCAGTGGGACATGGAGGCTCAGCGGCGAAGTTGCTGAGCTTGTCGATTGAAAAGTCCCACCAAGCCACACCCACAGAACCGGTAGTAAAAAAAATTGGATTTCACCACTGGTTCAACCATCCATGTAATCCTGTCCAATTCCATCCCTCCAATTCTGTCTTTGCATCTAAAGAAGCCAAAGAGGATTTGAAATATCAAGGTGGACTCTCAAATGTCCTCGGTGCTCTCATTGCATTCAGTTTCTTTGTTGGCCTTTTGCTCTGGAAGTGCTCAGGGGGACGTTTCCACCATCATCCCAACTGAGATGGTTATAGAATGATAACCTACACTTTTGCTTCCTTTCTTTTCTCTTTTGTTTCCATCACTTGCCTTGTTCCTTCGTTGGGTGGTTGGCTTGAGGACAAGGGACATCAAGTCACCTGTCAAAAGAATAGGAATGGTTAACCTAGTCAGAGGAAGAGCAGGAGAGAGAAGACTCTAACAATATGCTTCTTTGAAGCCAGAAGCCAACATGGAAGTGGTGAGAGGGATTAACTATGCCCCAGAGGCCTGACTATCTGGGCCAAAAAAAAAAGGGGGGGGGAGAGAATTGTTATTTTTTTTAATAAAGAAAAGAGTTTGATGCTGAACAGTCTGTAGAGAAGGGAACATTCAACTCTTACTGTGATATAAAAGAATTTTGAGAAGAGATGGGCTGTGAAGATTGATCCATAATATTTATTGGGGTCATTCTGTACATTTATATCTCATCTTCATTTCAGAAACCTGAGGTTTCCTTGTGATTTTCTTCCTCCAAAACCAGTTTCATTTTTACAAGAGTCCTGTGGGATGAGAGAGAGAGAGAGAGAGTGAGAGAGAAAGAAAGAGAGAGAGGAGAGAGAGAGAAAGAGAGAGAGAGAAGGGGAGAGAGAGAGAGAGAGAGAGAGAGAGAGAGAGAGAGAGAGAGAGAGAGAGAGAGAGATCCGAGCAAAGCTTTATAGTATTCCACAGATGTTGGCTAAGAGAGAGAGAAAGAGAAGGAGAGAGAGAGAGAGAAGGAGAGAAAGAGAGAGAAAGAGAGAGAGAGAAAGAAAGAGAAAGAAAGAGAAGGAGAAAGAGAGAGAGAGTGAGAAGGAGAGAGAGAGAGAGAGAGAGAGAGAGAGAGAGAGACCCGAAGAAAGCTTTCTAGTATTCCACATATGTTTGGGTAAGACAGAGAGAAAGAGAAGGAGGGAGGAAGACAGACAGACAGAGAGAGACAGAGAGAGAAAGAGACAGAGACAGAGAGATGGAACCAGGGTTTACACATTGAGCTAAATCATGGTTTATGGAATAAAGCTCTAAGAGATCTGAGCTCACACTTGGTTCTGAGTCACAAACCACCCACTTACACATTGAGTGCAACAAGGAATACAAGAGTTCATTAGAAACATAACAAGTGAGCATCAACCACCAGTGACCTCCAGAAATAGAACAACGATCACCAGTCAAGCCATGACCTGTGTTGATTTCTAGCAGAACTATCAATGGATCACCCTTGTCTGTTAGCCGACACGTAAGTTAGCAACAATTTCTTGGTCTTTCTTCAATGGAACCGTTTCTGACTGGTGGTGTTGATTCCTGGTCATTGACAAATCAGCTGTTGAGGTCACCTCCTTCCCTTTACTTCTGCCTATATTGTGCATTCATCTACAGATTATGCTCCCATTGTTTGGGGGCTGCAAGCCCATGCAAGTGTGTCAGTTCAACTGTTGGCGACTTCTCTTTAAGATGTGCCTAAAAAAGCGAAGGCATCCTTCCAGGTCAATGTCCTGCCAATTGCTGGCTTGAGAAACCGAACTTCCAGAGAACAATGGAACAACCAATACTTCTATCATACTTACCTTGAGCACCAGCCAACATCATCTTTCAGCAACCAATGTGACCGGTGAACTCACCTAGCCATTGTCAGAATTTGTCTTGTGAACCAAATGTCTTGTTACTCCATAATAGAATAGAATAGAATAGAATAGAATAGAATAGAATAGAATAGAATAGAATAGAATAGAATAGAATAGAATAGAATAGGGTAGGGTAGGGTAGGGTAGGGTAGGGTAGGGTAGGGTAGGGTAGGGTAGGGTAGGGTAGGGTAGGGTAGGGTAGGTAGGGTAGGGTAGGTAGGGTAGGGTAGGGTAGGGTAGGTAGGGTAGGGTAGGGTAGGGTAGGGTAGGGTAGGGTAGGGTAGAATAGAATAGAATAGAATAGAATAGAATAGAATAGAATAGAATAGAATAGAATAGAATAGAATAGAATAGAATAGAATAGAATAGAATAGAATAGAATAGAGTAGGGTAGGGTAGGGTAGGGTAGGGTAGGGTAGGGTAGGGTAGGGTAGGGTACGTAGGGTAGGGTAGGTAGGGTAGGGTAGGGTAGGGTAGGGTAGGGTAGGGTAGAATAGAATAGAATAGAATAGAATAGAATAGAATAGAATAGAATAGAATAGAATAGAATAGAATAGAATAGAATAGAATAGAATAGAATAGAATAGAATAGAATAGAATAGAATAGAGTAGGGTAGGGTAGGGTAGGGTAGGGTAGGGTAGGGTAGGGTAGGGTAGGGTAGGGTAGGTAGGGTAGGGTAGGTAGGGTAGGGTAGGGTAGGGTAGGGTAGGGTAGGGTAGGGTAGAATAGAATAGAATAGAATAGAATAGAATAGAATAGAATAGAATAGAATAGAATAGAATAGAATAGAATAGAATAGAATAGAATAGAATAGAATTCTTTATTGGTCAAGTGTGAGTGGACACACAAGGAATTTGTCTTTGATGTCTATGCTCTCAGTGTACATAAGGAGAATAGAATACACTCGTCAAGAATGAAAAGATACAACCCTTAGTGATAGTTAAGATTTCTAATAAGCTATCAAATCGTACTAGGAAACAAATAAAAACAATATAATTGAAAGATACGAGCAACAAGGTTATAGTCATAAGTGGGAAGAGATAGATACTAGTAAGGAAGGAGAGACAGATATTAGGTGTAGGAGATGAACAGGCTGAGCCTGAGGTGTGGTGGTGGACACATGCGCTATCAGTCTTGAGTCCCTTCACATTTCACAAGAGCTCTACCTCCAACCCACCTTGAATTTCGTTGACACGTCTCAACCACCAAGTTGCTTCGAGTCCAGATTAGTAGACCAGATTCTTGCAGAAAGAAGTGTTAGCCATGCATTAAACCTATATTTATTTATTTGAACCGCCTTGGCTCCTGATTTCTTGCCGCTTGTCATGAAATCCATACAAATAAATACATATAAGAAGCCGATCCATTTAGTCAGTGTCCATGAATTCCAGCAACGATCTGAGAAGTACAAAAATAAAGCTTGGAGGGGTGGGCAAGCAAGGGCTGGGAAGGGGAAACAGAAGATAGCATCCCTACTAGAAGGCATCCCCGTGATTTATTATCGCTAAGTAAATCAACCTTACAGGACAGGATGCATTTTTATACAGATGATGCTATTGATCGGTTCTTTTGTTTACGTATCTGACTTCTGGAGCTTGCTTTCTGGCAGAAATGTGGCAGTCAGGGTTGTAACTAATACAGCTCGCTGGAATCAGGTTGCACCCGACACTAAAAGACTTGCCTTGTCTACCTCTCAGGTTCTCAGACCAACCCAACGTGCTACAGAGGATTTTAAATCCATAGACCATTTAAAAATCATGTCAGGCAGAGAAATGCTTGCCTTTTTTTTTAAAAAAAATCCCTCATTCTTTCTAGAGTAGGGTAGTGTCTCTCTCTGTATGTGTGATCTATCTCCTTCCCTCCCTCCCTCTCTCTCCCTCTCCCTCTCTTGTTCTCTTTCTCTCCCTCTCTTTCTCTCTCTCTTCCTCTCTCTCTCTCTCCCTTTCTTTCTCTCTCTCTCTCTCTCTTTCTTTCCCTCTTTCTTTTTTTTCTCTTTCTCTTCCTCTCTCCCTCTCCCTCTCATCTCTTTCTCTCTCTGTCCCTCTTTCATTCTCTCCCTCTCCCTCTTTCATTCTCTTTCTCTCTCTCTTCCTCTCTCTCTCCTCTCTCTCCCTCTTTCATTCTCTCTCTCTCCCACTTTCATTCTCTCTCTCTCCCGCTTTCATTCTCTTCTCTCTCTCTTCCTCTCTCTCTCTTCTCTCTCTCATTCTCTTTCTCTCCCTCTTTCATTCTCTTTCTCTCCCTCTTTCATTCTCTCTCTCTCTCCCACTTTCATTCTCTCTCTCTCCCTCTTTCATTCTCTTCCTCTCTCTCTTCCTCTCTCTCTCTTCTCTCTCTCATTCTCTTTCTCTCCCTCTTTCATTCTCTCTCTCTTCCTCTTTCATTCTCTTTCTCTCTCTCTTCCTCTCTCTCCTCTCATTCACTCTCTCTCTCTCTCCCTCTCTCATTCTCTTTCTCTTCCTCTTTCATTCTCTTCCTCTCTCTCTTCCTTTCTCTCTCCCCCTCTCTCATTCTCTCTCCCTCTCCCTCTTTCTCTCTCTCCCTCCTTCCCTCCCTCCCTCCCTTTCTCTCTCTCTCTCTCACACACACACACACAAACACACACACACTTTTGCATGCCAACAGTTGACTCGAAATCCATCCGTTAAATGCTCATTTTAATAGCAAGTCCTTCTCCATCAATAGGGCTGCACCGGTGCGTATCCTATTTCTAATTTCCCAGTCCTGCTGAATTTAAAAAACAAAGGTATCTTCAGGCTGGACAATGGAGGACTGTTTTCCTTAATGAGGAACAGTTGAGAGCTATGGAGACAGTCCCTACTCTGCGAAGGGCCTAAGCCGTATTCTCTGGCTAATGAAGACCAGTTGAGAGAGGTGCCACCAACTCTGAAGAGGAACTTCTTATAAGGGAGGGAGGGAGGGAAGGAGGGAAGGAAGGAGGGAACAAGGCTGGTTTTTTGAGATGTGAGTTTCCCTTTCTGGACAAAGAGACCCCAAGGGAGGTGGGAGATTTGAGATTCATCTGTCAGCTTGATGGGTCCTGACCTTCGCAACCTCTCCAGCTATGCTCTTTGGCCTCTGGTGTTGACCTCCTCGGTGGAATACTGGTGTTTAGCCAGAAGTTCTCTATCGACTACCTGTCAGAAGGCACCTGCTTAAAGGACTCCTGAAGAATTTGTCACCCAATGGGCCACTGGAGATAACTTGGTTGGAGGCAGGGTGAAATAATTCAGGCCTGGTAAACTAATCCCTGCAATTATCCTTCTCACAAAAAAAAAAAAAAAAAGGAAAAAAAAAGAGGACTTCTTTAGTAATATCTTGGCTTTCTCTCACATGGTCTCTTCTCTTGTTTCTCAAATGTGCTGCGAGACTTCAGATACATAGACAAGAGAGAGAGAGAGAGACAGAGACAGAGACAGAGACAGAGACAGAGACAGTGACAGAGAGACACAGAGAGACCCACAGAGAGAGAGAGAGACCCAGAGAGAGAGAGAGAGACCCACAGAGAGAGAGAGAGAGAGACAGAGAGACACACACAGAGAGAGACACACACAGAGAGAGACAGAGAGAGACAGAGACAGAGAGAGAGACACAGAGAGAGAGAGACAGAGAGAGACAGAGACAGAGAGAGACAGAGACAGAGACAGAGAGACAAAGAAGGAAAGAAAAAAGAACAAGGAATTTCCTCGTTGAAAGAATGGTCCACGAAGGCATGGAAGTAAGCTTTGATGTCCAGAATCACTTTGTACCTTAATAGTAAATTTGACACCGAATTTAATTCAAAGAGGAAACCATTCCTGGATGTAACTCAATATATGGATGTATAGAGTTCATACTTCAGTTTTATGGGATGTTCAAAGCTGGACATTGGAAAGGGACATAATTCAATGGCCAAGATCAATATCTCCTATATTTGAGAAAGACTTTTTGAAGCCCAGGGAAGATGTTTGACAGTCAAAACTGAGACTCTGTTCAGCTTTGAACATCTCATAAAATGGAAAACAGACAAGCCAAGAGAGAACCAAGGACCCCACAGTCATTGTTGTTGTCATCATTGTCCTCCTCCTCCTCCTCCTCCTCCTCTCCACAAGCCCCCATCCCTTCTAGCACTGATGATTACCTAGTTGGGTAATGAAATGTTTGCAAGAAAACCACCAAGCTCAGAGACCACCAAAGGCCTCTCCGTATTCTGTTGGTTTCCACTGGATCCCAACTGAATTCAACTTGTAGGAAGAGCATCATGTGGTGAGATCTTCCGCCCAAAATCATTTTTCTTCTTCTTCTAGTAGCCACAAAGTGCTGCACGAGTCTCCAACTTTGAAAATCAAGGGTGGTGTCTCCAAGGTCAAGGAATGTCATTCCTTGTCATGATATTGAATTTCATGGGGGGAAAAGAACCATCTCATTTTTTCCCCTGAATTATTTCCTTTCGGATACTTTCAAAATGCCCTTTCAACTAATTTGTGATTCCCCCCCCCCAATAGACTTTCCAACATATTCATTACACCTTTGTCCCTAGACGTCTCCCTGTCATCTCCCTTCCATTAATACACAATTGAAGGTTTCTAATAAAATTCATCTTTATCTTTTACAAGGTCACTTTATAAAAAAAGAAAAAAGGAAAAAGAACCACCCAGGGCAAGAAAGTGTGAGATCATAGATCATGAGGCAAAGATATAGCATAGATATTAGTATTAGTATATATAACACCATAGAATTAGATAATTGGCAAAAGCTCTGGGAAAGACACTATAAATTGACGATGGCGACTACATATAAGGAAAATCTGTACAAAATATTTTATTTTTTTTTATTGAAAAGTTTTAAAAAGTTTACATATATATCCCCTCCCTTCCCTCCACCCTCCTCAACCCTCCGCCTCCCACCCACCCCCTTCCCTACTTCCCAGAGCAAAATACAGGGTATAACATTCAACAATCATAATCTAACATAGTCTAATTAATTATAACCTCTTACATCTCTCTAATACTTTAATACTAGAGCCTTGGTAGTACAGTGGTCTAAGGCACCCTGTTATTAAGCAGGTTATTAAGACCAGCTGCCTGCAATTACTGCAGGTTCAAATCTCACCAAGGCTCAAGGTTGACTCAGCCTTCCATCCTTTCTAAGGTAGGTAAATTGAGGACCCAGTTCTGGGGGCAATAAGCTGACTTTGTATAAAATATACAAAAAGTATGAAGGCTATTGCTTAACGCATTGTAAGCCGCCCTGAGTCTCCGGAGAAGGGCGGCATATAAATCAAATTTAAAAAAAAAAAAAACTTTAACTCCCATTTACCAAACTAAATTTGAATACATAATAACATCTCTCTATCTATTCGTAAGCTATTCGTATTTATTTTGAATATAATCTATCCATCTTCTCCATTCTATCATATATTTCTCATTTGAATAGTCCTTCAAATACGCTGAGATCTTTGCCATCTCTGCTAAATTTGCTACTTTTAATATCCATTCTTGAGTAGTAGGCAAATCTTCCTTCTTCCAATACTGCGCCACCAACAATCTTGCTGCAGTTATTAAATTATAATTTAATGTACAAAATGTTTTAGAGGTGGCACTTACCTCCGGCAAGACTAGCCAAAATGTTTTGAAACATTTAAAACATTTAAATATGAGCCAGCCGTGTGTTGCAGCTGCCAAAAAAGCCAACCTAGTTCTAGGCTGCATCAACAGAAGGATACGAAGGTCACCACGATGTAAAAAAGATGTGGAGACTCTAGAAAGAGTGCAGAGAAGAGCAACCAAGATGATTAGGGGACTTCCCCATGGACTTTGCTTGGTCACAAAAGGGGATGACATGACCCCAGAGGACACTACAACTGTTATAAGTATGAGCCAGTGGCCAAGCGTCTGAATTTTCAATCACGTGACCATGGGAATGTTGCAATGGTCGTTAAGTGTGGAAAATGGTCATAAGTCACTTTTTCCCCCCCAGTGCTGTTGTAACTTTGGTCACTAAACGAATGGCTGTAAATCGAGGTTTCTTACCTGTATCTCTTTTCAAGAGGCTCCTGCATATGACAGCATCTGTACTCCGTCTATATCAGTTTCACATTTGTGTTCATGAATCACTCTTCTATCGGTCTTTTAAGTCCAGAATGCACCTGCTTGAAAACTAATACGGGGATAAATGGGCATTTTAATTTATATAGAAGTCACATTCCCACCCCTTAACAATTTCCATTTTTGCATGCCTTTTCGTCTCAAATGTCTTTGCGGGCATTTCTTTAAGCCAAGAGCTGCATTTTGTGATTTGGGGAAGGAGGTGGAGGGTGTGTGTGTGTGGAATTCATCAGGCAGGTGCCTTTTAATCTGAATATTCGTCGCCACAATTAACTGGTTGAAGCTTCAGCCCATTCCTCTGGAAAAAGAGAGAGCAAATATAGATATTTAAATAGCAGAGGAAAATAAAATAGAATAGAATAACAGAGTTGGAAGGGACCTTGGAGGTCTTCTAGTCCAACCCCCTGCCCAGGCAGGAAACCCTACCCCACTACAACCCTACAAACAATGAGAAACTTTTGCTTCTTGAAAAAAAAAACACCGTTGGGACAGATTATTTTCATATTGATGAAATAATGGCTGGGAAACTGATCAAAGAGAGAAGCAGCCTGGAATTAAGGAGAAACTTCCTGACAGTGAGGACAATTAACCAGTGGAACAGCTTGCCACCAGAAATCATGGGGGGCTTCATCACTGAAGGTTTTAAAGAAGAGACTGGACAGTCCACTTGTCTGAAATGGTATGGGGTCTCCTGCTTGAGCAGGGGGCTGGACTAGAGGACCTCCAAGATCCCTTCCAGCTTGTATTCTATTTTATTATAGTCTGGTCTAGCCTAGTCTAGTTCTGTTCTCTTCTCTTCTCTTCTCTTCTCTTCTCTTCTCTTCTCTTCTCTTCTCTTCTCTTCTCTTCTCTTCTCTTCTCTTCTCTTCTCTTCTCTTCTCTTCTCTTCTCTTCTCTTCTCTTCTCTTCTCTTCTCTTCTCTTCTCTTCTCTTCTCTTCTCTTCTCTTCCCTTCCCTTCCCTTCCCTTCCCTTCCCTTCCCTTCCCTTCCCCTACCCTACCCTACCCTACCCTACCCTACCCTACCCCTACCCTCCCTTCCCTTCCCTTCCCTTCCCTTCCTAGCCCTTGGCTGTGAGAATTTCTCATCTTTTCTTAGATCAGAAGTAGCTGCTGCTTAAGAACACGTCTCCATCCTCCTGTCCCAGCATCCCGCGCGTCATCTGGATCGGTTGATGTTCAAAGCTTTCGTTCCAATTTCCTACACAGCCCAGCTCCACCTTCCAAACGGCAGTGGACCATAGCACGGTTTCCCATCGTTTCCTTGTGTGCCAAGGATTAAACAAAAGATACCCTTACTTTCGGGAGAGAAGAATGTTGGCTTGAGAAAAAGGCCTTCCCATCCTCTGCGGATATGTGACATGTCTACTGTATGCTACTATAAACCTTGACGGAGCCAGCTTTCCTGATGTCTTCCTGACATCACTTGGGCCAAAAAGAGATGACAGCTTCTTTTTTTGGTCTGCTCAGGACAATTGACAACTGTTAATAGGAGGAAGAAGCCAGGAGGGTGTGTACAAGGGAGACTATTACTAAAACAACTAGTAATTCCCAAAAATAACTAGACACAGAGAGAGTTTCCCCCCCTCGTGCCATCACTTTGCTGAACACCTATTGTATTTTTTGGAGTATAAGATGCACCTTAGTTTTTGGGGAGGAAAATAAGAAAAAAACTGATTGGCTGGTGGTTCGCCCTCCTGGAATACCCCCAATCAGCTGTTCCCAGAGGTGAATTTTAGCAACAGGTTCCTTCGTTGTGAGCTCTGTGCCTTGCTTTTTTTTTCAGCCTCTGAAACTTCTGAAACTCCATCTCAGAAAAAACTTCCTTTTCTTGCCTCTGAAAGCCTCCAAAACAGCTTCAGAAAAAAAGCCTCTGAAGCTCTGTTTCTGAGGCTTTTTTTCTGAAGCTCTGTTTGGGGGTTTCTTTTCTGAAGCTTCTTTTCTGATGCTTTTTTCAATCTCTGAAACTTCTGTTTGAGAAGCTGGGCGGGGCTACATTCAGAGCATAAGATGCACCCAGATTTTCACCCTCTTTTTTAGGGAAAACGGTGCATCTTATACTCCAAAAAAATATGGTAATTCCCACAGGACTGTCTTATGTCTAAGTATATTTACCCATGTAGTATGTGTTGTGGCCCGCCAGCGGCCTGCGTGGCTTGTGGCTGATCCCGACGACGAGGAGGCTAGTGTGGTGTCGCGTCAGCAGCCTGTGCAGCCGGCGCTCATGTCGGACAGCGAGGAGGCTGAAGAGGATGTGGTGCCAGAGGCAGAGACTCAGCCAGGGCCTTCAGAACCTCCAGAGGCTCCTTCAAGTGCAGAGAGTGAAGTGGAGGAGCCTCTCCTCAATGCTCGAGCACGCAGGGCTGCCAAAAGGCAGGAGTGGCTACTCAGGAGGAGGGGGTCTCCTCGAGAGTAAGGCTTGGGGCTAATTGGCCACTCCCTTAGCCTATTTAAGTCGCACACAGTTAGCAATTGTTGCTGGAAACAACGTTTAATTATTACGCAGCGCATTTTGGAGAGTGAGTTTCTTATCACATCTTGGTTTCTGGGCTGGTTGCCAACCTTTGTCAGACTTTGTTTATTCTTTGTACTTTATAGCAGGCTGATAAGGACATTTGCACTGAAAGCCTGTATTTTGAAAGGGTCTGTTTGTAATAAACGGAGTTTTTGGAGCTTGGTGTGTGTCACACTCCTTGGGATCCGGAGCTGGGGCAGAACAGTATGGCTGTATTGCTTTTATCCTTCTCATCTATTCCACTCAATGGTGGGATTCAACCTGTGTAACAACCGATTTGCAGTTTGTTCCGCGCACGTCAGTGCCTTTGAAAACAGCTCTGAAACTTACCTTCTACTGCAGCCACAGTGAGTAAAACAGCTGAGGCGCCGCAATCCACTCTGCCATGCCTATCAGCTGTGCTTCAAACAAAGGAAATATAGGTCAGTATAGCCGACGGGCAAGCGGGTGGACCCAGCTGATCATTGGAGCTACCAGTTTGCCTGAACTGGTCCGGTTCGCTCTCAGCTGATCGTTGGAGTTACCGGTTCGCCGGAACCATTCCAAACCGGCTGAATCCCATCCCTGATTCCAATGCCTTTTCTTATTGTTATCGCTATTAATGATGATGATTATTTTGATATTATGATTATTACTTTGTTGTTTTGCATGCACATTGAGAGCTTATGCACCAGGGATTTACCCGTGCCCTCAGGATCACCTGAATAGTGCAAATTTATTTATTTTTATTTATCTATTTATAAAAAAAAATATTGGGTATGGAACCTTCTTGGAATTGCTGAAAGGACTGTGTTGTAAACAAGAGAGAGGCGGTATTGTATCAGGAGGTTGTGAGTTTGATCCTAGGTAGAAGCAGATGTAGAGTCTCCTGCTTGGGCAGGGGGTTGGACTAGATGACCTGCAAGATCCCTTCCAACTCTCTTAATCTGTTAAGTATCCTTCCCCCTCTGTTGAGAGAGGGCTGTTCAGTCTTAATGTAGATAGCCTCTTTGATCCTTCTTTCAAACCAGCAGTCCTCTCTGGCCAGACTGTGGTCTTTTGCTGTCTTCCATTCTCCATCCTTCAGTCAGAACTGAAGAAGCTTTTTGGATGGGAAGCGAAACGTCTTCAAGGAAAAACAAAAAGTCCAGTTGCCTTTTGAAAAAGCACCTTTGGGACAACCATGACTTGGATGACCGAGAATGTCTATTCCCTACTTGTCAGGATAACACATATTTCAACTTATCTAGAGATGATTTCTCTTTCTTCACAGATTAACAGAGTTGGAAGGGATCTGGTAGGTCCTCTTGTGCCAACAATTTACACCTCTGGAATCTTTCCTATCTTTGGCCGATGACTGGGAGTTGATGGTGTGTTTGCACAGAAGAAGGAACTGGTTGGGGAGTGGGGGGAAGAGAAATCCTTCAACCAGGAAACAGAGGGAGCCCCCGCCCCCCACGACTCATTGCAAATAAGCCCCTCCATTTCATTGGAGGCTAACCACTCTGTCATGTGCATCAACTTGAATGAGAGTTGAAAAGGCAAATGCTAAAAGATGAAAGACTCCAGATTTTGTTACTAATCCCTTGAACCGCTCAGTTCCCCCAAATTTGGGAGAAGTTTTAGGTTTCACCATGAAATGCTCGGAAAATGAAATGCACATTTGTTAGCAAAAGTGTTTAGAAAGAGGGGAGCAATTCTCCAGTCCTTTCCTCTTTAGAAGTGTTTGGATGGATCATGGAACCCTAGTCCAATCTTTACACCCCCAAAAGCCATTCTTCCTACAACAGCTGCATCATTTAGAGAAGGATTCCCTGGCATTTCCTTCCACATGTCACTCTCTTACATACATCAGGAGGATCAACCACATTTCACATGGGTTTGTTCATAAGTCCCTTTCAGAATGTTTCTGCATCCCTCTGGCTTTGAAATATAAATGCAGAAGGAATTGCAATATTGATACAAACACCCTTTTGCAAAAGGAGGAGGAGGAGGAGAAAAGAAAGATGGAAGAAGGAAGGAGAAGGAAAAGGAAAGAGGAAGAAAGAAGGAGGAGAAGGAGGAGGAGGAGGAGGAAGGGAAGGAGAAAGCAGAGGAGGAGGAGAAAAGGAAAAAAGCTGGAAGAAGAAAGGAGAAGAAGAGGAAGAAAGAAGGAGAAAAAGGAGGAGAAAGAGGAGAAGAAAGTGTAAGGGAAGGAGGAGGAGAAAAGGAAGAAAGATGGAAGAAGGAAGGAGAAGTAGAAGGAAAGAGGATGAAAGAAGGAGGAGGAGAAGGAGGAAGAGGAGAAAGCAGAGGAGAAAAGGAAGAAAGATGGAAGAAGAAAGGAGAACGAGAAGAGGAAGAAAGAAGGAGAAAAAAGCAGGAGAAGGAGGAGAAGAAGAAAGGGAAAGGGAAGGAGAAGAAGGAGAAAAGGAAGAAGGAGATGAAAAGTGGAAGAAAAGAAGGAGGAGAAGGAAAATGAGAAAAGGAAGGAGAAAGGGAAGGAAAGAGGGAGAAGGAGAAGAAGGAAAAAAAGGAACAATAACGGAAGAAGGAAGGGGAAAGAAAGAGGAACAGAAGAGAAGGAACAGGAGAGAGAGAGAGAGAAAAAAAACCCTAAATACTTGGAAGTTCTCTAACAGACACACCACAGAATATGCCGCCTGGTTTTTTAAAATGCCTCCTTCTCTTCGCAGCTATGAGACTCCGTAACAAGTGGAGACAATGCCCTTTCTACATTGTTCTTTCTTGGGAACGTGCCCAGAATGAGAGAACATCAGCCTTCACCAGCTGTTTTCAGATACTTCCTCAAAGCCTTGCTATCATGGTGCCAATCTGTTTGGCAGAGAGGCCCTTCTCTTTGGATACAATCCAGAGGTTGCTTCCGCCTCTGGAGACATGGGGTGGGGGGGAAGCATCAATTAAGCGTAGACACTCATAGCATTGATCACCGATTTCTTTAGTGTCTTCCCTCCGCACCCCGTGTACCGACTTTTCCTTTTGGCTTTTGTTAAGCCAGCTGTATTTTCTTTCTCAAAAGAGAAATCTCTCTTTCTAAGATTTCCTTGCAGAAGGGAGGAAGAAGGGAGGTGTGGGGGAAAGGAAGGGGAAGGAGAGAAGGAGAAGGAGAGGAGGAAAGAAGAAAGGAGAAGACCGGATGGAAGAAGGGAGGGAAAGGAAAGAGAGGAGAGGGAGAAGAAGGAGTGTTGTAAAATAAGGGAGATGAAACGGTAGAAGGGCAACCCCGAATATAATGCAATTGTTTAGGATGAAGATTGTATTAGTATAAAAGAAAATATGGATGTTAGATAAGAAATTGTACATTGAAGATATGTCTATGAGGAAAAAAAAACAAACCCAAAAAAAAGATTTTCTTGCGTTGCTTTCTAAAAAACCTGCCCACCAATCTTTAATTCTTTTTTTAAAAAGTTTTTTATTTTTTTATTTTTCAAAATACAAACATTCCATCTTTAATTCTCAAGAACATTTGCTGCACGTTTCTAAGCACCTAAATTAGGCATAGACCGCCAATGAATTTCCACTTACCCAGAGATTCTTCTCTAGCTTCTTCTCCTCCTTCAGAATTTTTTTTTTAATATTACAGTTGAAAATGCTTTCATCTTATTTTTAAGAGTTTAAATAAAACTCTTGACGTTTAGCAAAGTAAGGTGCCCACATTCACTATCATCATTATTTGCAGGGATGTCTCCTCCTTCTCCTCCTTCTTTCTTCTTCCAACTTTTTTCCTTTTCTCTTTCTCTTTCACCTCCTTCTCCTCCTCCTCCTTCTCTTTCTTCCCATTTCTTCCTCTTTCCTTCTCCTTCTCTTTTCTTTTTCTATCTTTCTTCTTCTATCTTTCTTCTTCCATCTTTCTTCTTCCATCTTTTTCTTCTCCTCCTCCTCCTCTCTTCCTCCTCCTTCTCCTCCTCTTCTTTCTTCTTTCTTCTTCTTCTCCTCTTCCTCTTCCCTCCTTTTCTTCTTCTTCCTCCTCCTCCTCTCCTCCTCCTTCTCCTTCTCTCCTCCTCCTCCTCCCTCCTCTCCTCCTCCTCTTCCTTCTTCTTCTCCTCCTCCTCCTTCTCCCTCCTCCTCTTCTCCTCCTCCTCCTCCTCCTTCCTCCTCCTCCTCTTCCTCTTCTTCTTTCTTCTCATTTCTTCCTATTTCCTTCTCCTTTTTTTCCATCTTTCTTCTTCCATCCGCCTTCTCCTCTTCTCCTTCTCCTTCTCTCCTCCTCCTCCTCCCTCCTCCTCTTCTTCTTTCTTCTCATTTCTTCCTATTTCCTTCTCCTTCTCCTTCCCATCTTTCTCCTTCCATCTTCTATCTTTCTTCTTCCATCCTCCTCCTCCTTCTCAGGACACCATTCAAATCTATGTCCCTCCTACGGTCATAAATGGATCTAGAGATCATCAAATCCAAGACTCAGTGCAAGATCCCCTAAAGCGTATTTCACAAATGACCATCCAGCTTCAACTGGAACATTTTAGTGAGGTTAGAAAGAAAGCCATCACCTGTCAGCCCTCCTAAGATAAACAAGACAGGAAACATGTCTAGATGAGCTAATCCTACATTGCTCTAAGGCTACATTAACAGAATCTTGCAAGTCTGAAGGTACAAAATTCATCTCGCCAACTTTTAACCATCTGATTAATTAAGGCGGGTCCTTCCGAAGTTTCTTTTAACTTTTTAAAGCCAATCTCTCTCTCTCTCTCTCTCTCTCTCTTGTCTGTTTGTTTCCTAGGCAGCATCTCTTGTCTTCATCCCCCCAAGGTCATACGCACATTCCATTACGTCACTACAATTGGCAGCCGATCCTACCGGTTGACAGCTCATACAGTCGAGAAGTTTGCCTAGGTGCCTAGCCTGAATTCATTCCTTGTAATTTGAATCCACTCCTTCTGGATCTGCCCTCTGGAGTAAGAGAGAATAAGGTCATCCTTTCTTCTTTCAGGTATTCGAAGGCTGCTATCATATCGCAGGGACTCAGTGGCTGAGTGGCTAAGACACTGAGCTTCTTCTGAGAAGAAAGAGGAGGAGGAGGAGAAGGAGAAAGAGAAGGAGAAGGAGAAGAAGACCAAGACCAAGAACAAGGACAAGACCAAGACCAAGATCTAGTTTCAGTTTCAGTTAATTATTGTTTTGACCATTAGCTTTCTCTCTCTTTTTTGGACATCCTATCACCCCTCTCTCTACGACCCTTTTCATTTCATTTCATTTTCATTTTATTAGATTTCTATACCGCCCTACTCCCGAAGGACTCAGGGCGGTGCACAGCCAAACAATAAAAACACATACAATACAAAATTTAAAAAATAGAATAAAATCAAATTAAATAATTTTGGCCCCGACAAATTTAAAACCCCAAACTTTTAAAACCAATTTAAAATTGAATATATAAATACTAAAAGAAATTTAAAATTTTAAAAATCTTTTATAAAAGAGGGGGAAAATTAGGCCAGGCCGGCCTGGTGAAATAGTAAGGTCTTTAAGGCGCGGCGGAAGGTGCGCAGATCCGGGATCCTCCGTATCTCTGGGGGGAGCTCGTTCCAGATAGTAGGTGCCCCCACAGAGAAGGCCCTCCCCCTGGGGGCCGCCAGTCGGCATTGTTTGGCTGACGGCACCCGGAGGAGCCCCTCTCTATGGGAGCGTACCGGCCGGTGGGAGGCCATTGGTGGGCCCTTCATTGCCTCCTCCCCATAAACTTAAATGTAAGCAGTGTCCTTCTCATTTCGCTCGCCTCTCAAATGCATAGTCATTTCACTGCTAAGTATTGACTTCCCCTGGTCAATTGTGGTTCTACTTGGATAAAATGTGCTCCTTGTTGAAGTCTCTTTGTGGTCTTTTTACTCTTTATGAAACGACCAGGAGAAGAGAAAGGGCAACAGGAGGGGAGCTGCAGCATGGGTGGTCACACCCATAATCACCAATTTGTATGTTCAGATGCAAAAACAACATTATGTTAACTGAAGACAATGATGGTGTTTAGAGGAAGAGAACCAAGATTTAGGAGAAACCCCTATGGTTATTTCCTTTGCAACCGATGATGGACCTCCAAGGACCCACAACCTCAAGGCCGTGAAGTTTAATTTGATGCTTAGAATTTAAAAAAAAAAACAAAAACAAAATCCAGCGACAATGCACAGCTCTTCAGCATATATGGAAAGAAAAGAAGCTATGCCAGGAAGTGGAAAGAGAAATTGGGTTGAACGAAGGGGTGGAATGACCAAGGTGGCATACAAATCATCTTCTCTTAAGTCTTGGTACTTTTCACAGCTTTGGAGGTTGAAGAACCCGGTACAATCCAGTCAAGGAAATGATAAAATTGGCCTCAAGCGTGATTTCGTAATACATCACCACCAGGGGTGAAATCCAGCAGGTTCTGACAGGTTCTGGAGAACTGGTAGCGGAAATTTTGAGTAGTTCGGAGAACTAGCAAATACCACCTCTGGCCGGCTCACGAAACACCAAACACAAAGCAAATCTCTCAACAGTTGTTTTCTGGCAAAGAGGCCAAGAGCCGTTGCTGGTCTTTTAAGCCTTATGGGAGGGGCCAATCGTCTCTTGGCCTTACTCCCAAGTTGTCCTTTTTGCTTTAGCTGCTCCTGCCTTCTGGCAGCTGTTCTTATACGTGCACTAGGAACATATACTACTATACTTTAAACTATACACTAGGAACAGGCACCTCCTGTTCCTCTGCCTCTCTACTGTCAGCCTCTGGAGGCTCCGAAGTCCGCGCATCACTCCCCGATGGCCCTGGCCCCATCTCTGCCTCCGACGCAGAGCCCTCATCCGGGCCTTCCCCAGCCTCAAGGACTGGCCCATGCTCTTCCTCAGCCTCATCGCTGTCCGACTCCGCTGCTAGCTCCATAGGCTGCTGGCGGACCGCAACAACTCTTGTGTAGAAGCTTGAATAAATCTTCTGCAACCTGACGGATTCTTTGCATCGGACAATTTATGGTGAAGGCTGGCTAGGGAATTCTGGGAATTGAAGTCCTTCAAGTTTGCAAAGAAAAATGCCAGTCTATAGCTTAAACTTTAGTTTGGTTCTCCTAAGTATTTGCTTCCTGGTTTATTTTTTATTTTATTTTTTCCTTCCCCTCTTGGCTTCTCCAGAACAGCTGCTACAGCTACAGCCATGCCACGACGATAAATCAGCTGAAATGAAGTTGCCCCCTGGTCCATAAATTTTCTTCAAAATTCCCCCCTGTGAATCTGGTTATCAAGTATCTGCTGAGTGTTCTCTATCCAACACTCAGCTCTGCTTTCTTTGACATACACCTGGATTCGATCTATGATAATCCTTGATGCTTAAGTGCTAGTGAAATTTAATCGGTGACATTCAAGATTGGATAACCTATATTTTACAGTCAGAAGAATGCAATGTTTGAGATACATTCTGGAGTTTTGTTCCCTGTGTATTTGGAGCTGGGCTGACGGTTGTCCGATTTCATTTCATTTTATTTTCCCCCCCCCCGCTTTTCAAAAGCGTATGAGTTTATCCACATATGATATGCGCAAAAAATACAAAAGAAAATAATAGGAAAACCAGGGAAGGAAGGGGGGGGGGGGAAAGAAAGAAAAGGCACTGACTTTCCACTCCTTTCGATGCAGTAGAATAAAGTAATACAGTAATATAGTAACAGGGTTGGAAGATACCTTGGAGGTCATCTAGTCCAACCCCCAGCTCACGTTGATAGCATATAACTCAACATTTTACTTTTATATAATAATATATTTACAGGTAGCTCTCAACTTAACAACCACAATTGAGGCCAAAATTTATGTTGCTAAGTGAAACATTTGTTAAGTGAGTTTTGCCCCGCTTTACGACCTTTCCTGCCACCGTTGTTAAGTGAATCGTTGCAGTTGTTAAGTGAGTAACACGGTTGTTAAGTGAATCTGGCTTGACTTTGCTTATCAGAAGGTCACAAAAAGGGACACTGGCATAAATATGAACCAGTTTCCAAGCGTCCGGATTTTGATCACGTGACAAAAGGAGATCCTGCAACGGTCGTAAGTGTGAAAAAAGAGTCATAAATCACTTGTTTTCGGTGCCGTTGTAACTTTGTCACTAAATGAACTGTTGTAATTCAACGACTAACTGTACTAGCCATTGCTATAACAACAAACATATCTAATTAGCATAACCCAAAATCGGAGTTTGGGTTTTTTTTCCCACCTCAAGCACAAAGTCCAGAAAGGGTTTCCAAGTAGAAACAAAATTAGTTGTGATTTTTTTCTTTAACCAAAGCACTCAATTTAGCCATCTCCGCTAATTTTTTTGCCACCGTTTGTCCACTGTGGGAATCAAAGCATCCTTCTATTTTTATGCATAAAGTAATATATATATATAAATAAATATATAATTAAAGTCCCATTTTCCCCCCAAAGTCTTTATTCCATTAAATGCAAAAGAAAAGACTCTGGTTTTATCTTTATACTCGCTTTGAAAAATCTTCTGTATCAAGCTGTGAATCCTACCCCAACAATTTCATTTTGTGTGTGTGTGTGTGTATGGAAATGAAACAATTATTCTCCTAGAATTGACTCTAGGGATAGATAGATAGATAGATAGATAGATAGATAGATAGATAGATAGATAGATAGATAGATAGATAGATAGACAGAGAGAAAGAAAGAAAGAAAGATAGATAGATAGATAGATAGATAGATAGACAGAGAGAAAGAAAGAAAGAAAGAAAGAAAGAAAGAAAGAAAGAAAGAAAGAAAGAAAGAAAGATAGATAGATAGATAGATAGATAGATAGATAGATAGATAGATAGATAGATAGATAGGTAGACAGACAGGTAGGGGGAGAGAGAGAGAGAGAGAGAGAGAGAGAGAGAGAGAGAGAGAGAGAGAGAGAATTCTTTATTGGCCAAGTGTGATTGGACACACAAGGAATTTGTCTTTGGCTCATATGCTCTCAGTGTACATAAAAAGAAAAGATACATTTGTCAAGAATCATAAGGTACAACACTTAATGATAGTCATAGGGTAAAAATAAGCAATCAAATCATACTAGGAAACAATATCAATATAAATCCTAAGGATACAAGCAACAAGTTACAGACATACAGTCATAAGTGGGAGGAGATGGGTGATAGGAACGAGGAAAAGATTAATAGTAATAGTAACGCAGATTTAGTAACTCGTTTGACAGTGCTGAAGGAATTATTTGTTTAGCAGAGTGATGGCGTTCGGGAAAAAAACTGTCTTTGTGTCTAGTTGTTCTGGTGTGCAGTGCTCTATAGTGTCGTTTTGAGGGTAGGAGTTGAAACAGTTTATGTCCAGGATGCGAGGAGTCTGTAAATATTTTCTCAGCCCTCTTTTTGACTCGTGCAGTATACAGGTCCTCAATGGAAGGCAGGTTGGTAGCCATTGTTTTTTTCTGCAGTTCTAATTATCCCCTGAAGTCTGTGTCTGTCTTGTTGGGTTGCAGAGCCAAATATCATAGCATCTTATCTCAGGTTGCTTTGACAGAGTTCTGCTTTTTCCATGCACAACCCGCAGCTATTATCTAATTGCTACTTATTTAATTACCCCCCCCCCAAAAAAAGCCTTTCATAGCATCTTACTAGAAGCAGACATAAAGCAACAATGCTACCCAATTAATAATCTTCTACACCTCTTAAACTGCCCTCGGGTGACGCAGAAGATGCTATCCTGACTCCAGACGTAAATTACTCAATTCATTAGGTTACTCAATTAAAAAAAAATATATCTTTGAATCCACTGAAAAGTTACTGAAATCTGTCCAGCAGATATACTTTAAATGTAACAATAAAGCAGAGTTATTTAGAGAATCTTCCAAGAAGATTTACTGATGTTATCTTCTATATACAAACCCAGTGGAAACTAATGAAGGCTATTATTTTATTTCTATTACAGTTGCAGACTTTATTTATTTTTTTCTTATTGTGCAAGAGAGCATACATGGGGAAGGGTTTTCCCCCAATTTATCCCCATGGCAACTGCCATATGGGGTGTCTATGGGGATTCTCAGTCTCTTTTTCTTTTTTCTTTTGGAGTAGTACCATAAAATTATATGGAAAGATAATTTATTCAGGAATGTAACGCAATAACTTTTATGAAGGATTTGCTATTAGAATAGCAGTTACAGTATAAAGAAGAAAAGGGAAAGACGTAGAAAAAACGAGATATACCAAAATTATCACCGTGTCAGTTAATACTTAGTTGGGTAACCTTTACCATGAATTATGGCCTTACAACATCTTCCCATGGAGTGAACCAAGTCTAATAATAATATATAATAAGCAGCGAGCTGAAAATTGGAAAAGCAAAGCTTTGCATGGCCAATACTTGAAAAGTATTGAAGGACCAGAAACTAACTTGGAACTGGTTAAGATCAGGGGTACTGAAAAAAGAAATAGAAAGCTTTATTTTGGCAGCTCAAGAACAAGCCCTAGCCACAAACTGCATGAAGGCAAAAATTCAACATGTTACCACCAACAGCAAATGCCGCCTCTGCAATGAGAAAGAGGAGACAGTCGACCACCTGATCAGTGGGTGCAGCAAAATTTCACAAACTGACTATCTACAACGCCATGACTGCGTTACTAAGATCAATAACTGGAAATTGTGCCAGAAGTTTGGATTTGAGTACAGCAAAAACCACTGGGAACATCAGGTTGAGAAAGTTTTAGAGAATGAGAAACTCAAGATCTTGTGGGACTTCAGGATTCAGACTGGCAGGCACTTGGTCCACAACACACCTGACATAACAATAGTTGAAAAGAAAAAAGTATGGTTCATTGACATTGCAATACCTGGTGATGCACGGATTGAAGATAAGCAGCAAGAAAAAATCGCAAAGTACTGGGATTTGCAAATTGAAGTTGAGTGACTGTGGAAAAAGAAATCGTGTGTTGTCCCGATTGTAATTGGAGCCCTTGGACCTATACCCAAAGGGCTACCCCGCTATTTAGAAATTCTAAATTTGCCGAACTTGAACATTTTGGCTCTACAAAAAACCACCTTACTAGGAACAGCTTACATCCTCCGACGATACCTTAACAGTTCCTAGGTCCTTGGTTAGGACTCGAGCTGCTGAGCCATTAACCAGCCTCAAAGGCTGTGAATCTCACTAAAGATTAACCAATAATAATAATAATAACTTTATTGTCATTGTACGTGTATACACAGTATACCCATACAACAAAATTCACTTAACACCCAAAGACCAGGTCCAACACACATAACAATCCCCAAACACCCCCCCCACCCACCCACCAGCTGTTCTAATGTGGAACCAAGATGGAATTATGACTTCTATTAACTGGGTTTTATTGCTGGGTCGCTTCTGACTAACAAGTTTCTTTAGTGGGCTCCATAGAATTTTCAATTGGGTTAAGGTCTGGGCTATTCCCAGGCCATCCCAGCAGTGGAATAGGATTATCTTGAAACTCCAAAAAAAAAAGTGGTGTTATTAGCCATCAAAGCTCAAAAATACACTTTTCCCAAAAGGTTTCCACAATTTTGGCCACTGCTGTACCATATCCTGTGTTCAACTTTGGGGATCTTCAGCTGGGCCTCTGTAGCAATTATGTCCAAGGCTTTTGTTTTGTTTTGGTGATCTGTTAACATCGCTCCTTCCCTCCTCGCCAACTCTAGCTGGTATCATCAAAGCCTCTGCCACAACCAGCCAAGAAATAACTGTTTGTAGATGTCTCAATCTTCACAGTGGTGTCAATCAGGGCTTATCTCTTCTGATAAGGAAAGGACACATACTGTAGAACATACAGCTCTTATCGTTAGTCTAACCCGGTGCCCCACTTGCCCTCACCAAAGGTGAAGACAGGGGAAGCTTTAGCAATAACTTCAGCAGACTGTTTAGCCACAGTCAGATAAGAGGCAACTAAGCCTACAGCAGGAATGGGGTGTGTGGAAAGCATTCGTTTCAGAAGAGGCCCTTCCCTAGTATCTACAACTGAACCAGGGGTAGGTTCTACTTACCTTTACTACCAGTTTGCAGCGGGGCCATTCGCGCCTGCGCGCCAGGGGTGGGTTCTAATTTTTTTTACTACCAGTTCTGTGGGCATGGCTTATTTTGTGGGTGTGGCTTGGAGGTCATGTGACTAGGTGGGCGTGGCTAGCTGGTCAGAGTCATTTCTGGAAGGTCCTCGCACTTACGACCCAACTCATTTGTTTGCTTTTAACACTGATCAGCTGTAGGGCGGCCCTTTGAAGCCCCGCGGCAAGAGTTTAAACAGTTTTTTTCCCTCTAGTCATCAGCTGGGACTCAGGAGGCAGCAATAGATTGGGGGTGGGACCAAATAAACGGTAAGAATAACGGGGGGTGGGGGGGTGGGGGGGCAGGGGGGAGAACCGGTTCGGTGATGTCATATCGTCACCGCTACCTGCTTGGCCAAAGATGCACCAACATTTCCACCCTCTTTTGGGAGGGGAGGGGGAAGTGCGTCTTATACTCCGAAAATTACGGTAGGTAGGAGACCAAAAATGTAATATCATCCCTGCCTCTAGGGGTGGCATTCACTTACCTTCGCTACCGGTTCGCAAATGTGAGCATGTGCTGAGCGGGTGGGCGGAGCCTTCGCAGCCACCGCCACCAGTTTTCCCGAACCAGATAAAACCAGCTGAATACCACCACTGCCTGCCTCCCCCCCCACCTCCATGCAAAAATCCGTTTTTTTTTTTTTTTGTTTTTTTTTTGTTTCTGCCAGCTCTGGACTGACATCATTAAATAATTGCACCACGCATAAACAACATTTGCCATTAAAGAATATTTCGTTTTAATGCAAAACAGGGACAGACATGAAGAGCAACCAAATGCCTTCTGGGAGGAAACGGCCTGGAACCAAACCCTATTCGATTCTCCAATTAATATGTCCCCTAATTCTATTTCCTGCAGTCGCTCGTCTCTAATTTCTGCAACAGGAAGAAATGTGGAAATGGAATTGTCTTCTTCGTAGCCAGCTTGATGGGCAGGCGGTGAGCAGATGAGGACAAATTGCAGAATTAGGAACGAGGCCACTGATGACAAGCAAAGGAAATATCCTTCCACGGTTATAAAATTAAAGGTGACCTGGGTTTACGATGCAGCTTCTTCTTCTTCTCTCTCTCTTTTTTAAAAAAAGAAATAAATACAGAAAGAAAGAAATGAAGGAGACAATAAATCCAACTTATACAGGGATGTTTGCTTTTTGCCTGGATTTTTCACTTCCCTGGGAAATAAATTCAAATAGGAGAGCAAGCAAGATGGACATTGAGAAGGGGGGGGGGTTGTGATTTGAATTGGAGGACTGTGCTTCTTTGACTTCGTTCGTAGTAATAATGCTATCTCTGCCTAATCGAGTATCATTTAGGCTTCATACCACGCTTAAACTGGATATGATGCTGGAAATAACCTTAAAGATTATTTATTTTGGGTCCGATCTAATTTAATATCGGAAGCTTCCTGTGAGACTTTGATCCAACTGTCTCTGTTTCAATGTCTCTGAAATGATGACAGAATTGAAAAGACGATCCAACAGGTCATGGGGTCTAGTAAATCGATAGATTGATAGACTGATGGATGGATGGATGGATCAATAGATTGATTGATAGATAGATATGTAGAGATGGATGGATGGATGGATGGATGGATGGATAGATAGATAGATAGATAGATAGATAGATAGATAGATAGATAGATAGATAGATAGATAGATAGACAGACAGACAAACAGACAGACAGATAGGTAGATATAGATGGATAGTTATGTAGATAGATTAGATAAATAGATAGGTGATAGGTGATAGATGATTGAGAGATAAAGATAGATAAATAGATGATAGATAGATAGATAGCATATATAGATGATAGGTAGGTAGATAGATAGATAGATAGATAGATAGATAGATAGATAGATAGATAGATAGATGATAGAGAGAGAGAGAGAGATAGGTGATAGATAGATAGGCAGACAGGCAGACAGGCAGACATAGACATAAAAAGATGATAGGCAGACATACGGACAGATGATAGATAGATATAGATGGATAATTATGTAGATAGATGGGAGATAGATATAAATAGATAGGTAGGTAGATGATAGAGAGAAAGAGAGAGAGGGAGGGAGGGAGGGAGGGAGGAAGAGAGGGAGGAAGGGAGGGAGGGAGGGAGGAGAGAGAGAGAGAGAGAGAGAGAGAGAGAGAGAGAGAGAGAGAGAGAGAGATGACAGACAGATAGATCTCATATTGCATGTATTTTAGTAGATTTCATCGTTCAGTTTTTATTTCACAAAAGAAATCCATTCCCAGAAGACTGACATCTGCCTGTTTTCACATTCCCTCCATATTTCCGTGGGTGATCCTAGCAATATTCAAACCACAAATCTCCAGGGGAGCAAAAGCAACTTCCTCCAATTAGAACCATGTGGTGAGAAGACCAAAATGTCCTGGACCAACATTAAGTATTGCTGACAACGCCGCATTGGATGGATGGGTTCGGTGAAAGGAGCAATCTTCTGACTTGAGATCTGCGCTACCATGTGATGTGGGCCATTCTGCTTACAAGCGCCCATTGGTGGCACTTTTGTCTGGTGTGACATTATGCTAAAGAGGGTGAGTCACGAAATGAAAGTGGCTGTTTTGTTTCTCCCATTCTTTTATCTCTCTGGGTGGTTTTTCCACCTCTGGCGTCTTAACTATCTTGCATCTGTAATATAGGCATAATGATACCCGTGTAATTTCCAGAAGTGTGGGAAGAATTGCAAAGCTACAGCAATACTGTACGTACAAAACAATTAGTGTGCACACAAGCCAGAATGAACGAAGAAAGGGTTGTGCAAGACTATCATATCTTCAGCTGATTTCACCCTTCCAGTTGAGTCTATCCCTGAGTCATGTCACTCAATATTCTTTTATAGAATTTATCAACCTGGAAATGGGCCATCTCCTTCAGGCCTTAATTTTACCATGTTATTTTTTGAAGTTAAGAATCTGGTTTCCTGGAAGGCACTAGATAATGACGGGCTAACTCTTTCAAGCCTGTTTGTTTGTTTGTTTGTTTGTTTGTTTGTTTGTTTGTTTTGATTTATATACCGCCCTACTCCTGAAGGACTCAGGGCGGTGAACAGCCATAAAGTAAAACACATAAACACAAAATTTAAAAGCAGAATAAAACCGAATTAAACAATTTGGCCCAAGACAAATTTAAAACACCCCAATAATTTAAAAACAAATTAAAATGTATATTATAAAAAGAACAAAGAAAAAAGGGGGAAAAATGTTTAAAATGAACGAAGCGATTGCTATGGCATAGGGCCATGATGGGGAACCTATGACACACGTGCTGGAAGTGGCACACAGAGCCATCTCTCTGGGCATGCCAGCTGTCGCCCGTTTCTCTTCCGGGTTCCGGTGCTCACATATGCATCGGCCAGCTGGTGTTTGCATGCGCACGCACGCCAGAAACCAGAAGACTACGTCACTCTTCCAGTTTCCGGCGTTCCTGCACATGCACACTGGGGAGCTGCTCTTCTGGTTTCCGGCACTCCCCCACGCCCGCCCTCGCACTCCTATTTCGGCACTCGGTGCCAAAAAGATTCGCCAACACTGGCACAGGGTTTTCTGGTTCCTTCTTCCTTCCATTTTTTAATGTTTTCCTCCTTTATTGAGCCATCGTGGTGCATTGGTCAGAATGTGGTATTGCAGGCTAACTCTGCCCACAAGTCAGGAGTTCGATCCTGACCGCTTCAAGGTTGACTCAGCCTTCCGTCCTTCTGAGGTCGGTAAAATGAGATATACTGACGTTTTTGTAAACTGCTCAGAGAGTGTTGTAAAGGACTGTGGAGGGGTATATGAGTTTAAGCGCTATTGTTATTGCTAATAAAATTATGGGGGGCGGGGAATCCAGACTTCTCAAACCAACTTGGTCATCCCTGAGACTTCTGGGAGCTGAAGTCCATGCATTTAGAGTACTATAAAGCACTGGGGGCCAGTATATAAGTCTAAGTGGTATTGCTATTTACTTTATCAAGGAAGGAGGTGTGGTTGTCCATGGGGAAAGGAGGGGTTCAAATTGTCCAGATGGTGACTGCAACTATGTGATTACAGCAGGGGTGAAATGCTACCGGTTTGTACCGGTTCAGGGGAATTGGTAGTAATAAAAGCTACCGGTTCAGGCGAACCAGTAGTAAACAAAAGCTACCAGTTTGGGCAAACTGGTAGTTTAAAAAGCTACCGGTTTCTCCGAACTGGTATTTCCGACAACCGGCTGTGCCACACGATTTACATTTGCTAGAAAGCAGGAAATCCTGCTTTCTAGCAAATCTAAATTGCGCGGCACTGCTGTTCCCCCCCCTTCGCTGTTCTACTTACCTTCTTGAGCCTCCTTTTTCCCCGCGCAGCATGTGTTTGGCGTGCACTGCACATTCATGGGCAGCGAACTGGTGACAAACCGTGGAGGATTTCACCACTGGATTAAAGCCTTTGTATGGGGACTGATTTTGGGAGAGGTTGCCTGAATAAGAAGTTCTAAACCTTCTTCTCCTTCTCCTTCTCCTTCTCCTTCTCCTTCTCCTTCTCCTTCTCCTTCTCTTTCTCCTTCTCCTTCTCCTTCTTCTTCTCTTTCTCCTCGTCCTCCTCCTCCTCCCCATTAATCTCATTCACTCCCATTGCTCATGCTCAGGTACCACTCCAATTCCCCCCATCATTTTTCTTTAATAGATTGTGGTCAACAACCTGCCTTCAATGTTAATTATAGTACAGCGCATAGTTTTCAAAGTGCTTTGGAAACATTAGAGTGAAATTGCATATGTTCTGAAGTCTTCACGTGGTCAACCTTTAGCACTTCCAATCCATTAATGCAAGCAACTTTCTGCAGTCTTTCTGAGTGGAGAAGTGGAAGGAAGGGGCATCCCAGTGACACTGGGAGAAAATGGTGGAGGGTTTTCCTTCCTTCCTTCCTTCCTTCCTTCCTTCCTTCCTTCCTTCCTTCCTTCCTTCCTTCCTTCCTTCCTTCCTTCCTTTCTTCCTTCCTTTTCTATACCTCCCTACATCTCTACTTCCCTATGTACCTACTTCTTGTTTCCCAGACTGCCAAGCATCATGGTTATCTTTCAGAAATTTCTCAGAATTTGAGGAGATCACCAAGCTTCATGAAAAGGATGGGCTGTTTTGGAAAAAGGGTTCAGAAAACCAACTGAAGGAGAACAGCAGTACCAAAAAGAAGGTACAGCTGATATCTCTAGGCAGACTTGTGGCCTTAGAAAACTTAAAGGCAGACTTTTAAAAAGGCTGAATTAAGGGCGAGTGATATAGAGCATAGACTCATAGGCTCAAAGGGACCTCAGAGGTCTTCTACCCCAACCCTCTGCTCAAGGCAGGAGATCTTATACCATCCCAGTCAAATGGTTGTCCAGTCTATTTTTGGAAACCTCCAATGATGGAGCATCCATAACAGATTAATAGAATGAAAATGAATGAGTTGGAAAGGACCTTGGAGGTCTTCTTGTCTAAGCCCCTGCTCAAACAGGAGACCTCATACCCATTCTGAACTAGTCTGGACTAGCTGCCTAGTTTCTTCTTGAAAACCTCCACTGATGGCGTACCGGGAACCTCTGAAGGCAAGCTGTTCTTGCCATATCAACATATGAAGAATGGTTCATATGCTTCAACTTATGAAGAACGGTTGCAGGAACTGGGTATGTCTAGTTTAATGAAAAGAAGGAGACATAATAGCAGTGTTCCAATATCTCAGGGGCTGCCCCAAAGAAGAGGGACTCAACTTCTTCTCCAAAGCACCTGAGGGTAGGACAAGAAGCAATGGGTGGAAACTCATCAAGGAGAGAAGCAACTTAGAACTAAGGAGAAATTTCCTGACAGTGAGAACAATTAACCAGTGGAACAACTTGCCTCCAGAAGTTGTGAATGCTCCAACACTGGAAGTTTTTAAGAAAATGTTGGATAACCATTTGTCTGAAGTGGTGTAGGGTTTCCTGCCTAAGCAGGGGGTTGGACTAGAAGACCTCCAAGGTCCCTTCCAACTATTCTATTCTATTCTATTCTATTCTATTCTATTCTATTCTATTCTATTCTATTCTATTCTATTCTATTCTATTCTATTCTATTCTATTCTATTCTATTCTATTCTACTGATTGTTCTCATTCTCAGGACTCTCAGGTCAAGGTTGGTTCTCTATTAGATAAGTTTCCATCCATTGCTTCTTGTTCTATCTTCAGATGCTTTGGAGAATAGGTTAACTTTCTCTCGTTTGTGGCAGCCCCTCTAATATTAGAACGCTGTTATCATGTCTCCCCTAATCCTTCTCTTACTAGCTTTCTCAACTGTTGATCATAAGATGTAGCCTCCACATCCTTTATCATCTTTGCATTCAAAGCTAAACACACACTTTCTGTGACCTCAGAGCTTTTCAACCAATGGCAAAAAAGCTAGAGTTTGTCACACACGTTTAACAGTCAACCATGATTGTTCATTTCTTCATTTCAGTGATCCAAGGTCATCTACTCTACTCTACTCTTTCATTCTCTCCACCCATATGAAAATGGCAGTCCAGCAGATCTGAAGATCCAGAAGTTAGAGATTCAACCTCTATTAAAGAGAAAAAATGGGGGTTTGGAGAAGACTCCTGCGAGTCCCTTGGACTGCAAGGTGATCCAACCGGTCAGTCCTAGAGGAGATCAACCCTGACTGCTCTTTAGAAGGCCAGATCCTGAAGAGGAAACTCAAATCCTTTGGCCGCCTAATGAGAAGGAAGGACTCACTGGAGAAGAGCCTAATGCTGGGAATGATGGAGGGCAAAAGAAGAAGGGGACGGCAGAGAACGAGGTGGCTGGATGGAGTCACTGAAGCAGTCGGCATGAGCTTCAATGGACTCCAGAGGTTGGTGGAGGCCAGGAAGGCCTGGAGAAACCATTGTCCATGGGGTCGCGATGGGTCAGACATGACTTTGCAACTAACAACAACCTCTCTCCAGACTTCTTATTTTTGGGGTGGGGGAGTGGGAGGAGGGCAGGTTTTCTACCAACATGCCCAGAAGTGTAAGGTTAAATTATGGAAAATTGAAATCAAAGCTTCAACGTAGGGTTTGGTCCGAATGTGGAAACAATTCTGCACCCTTGCAGCCTTCTCAGTTTTCTTGCTTGGGGAGGGCTTAGCTTGTTCTGATTTCCTTACAAACCGAAGCCAGCTTCTGTTGCTTATGTTGACCTGGAAACCTGAGTGAATGTCTGCCCTTGAGGCTGGGGGGGTGTTTCAAAGAACGACTGTGTAACGTTAGCCCCCATTTCATTGCTCGCCCTCCCAGCTCCTTCCTGGGGCACCTGGAACCTACATGGCATCCAATTTGTTACAACAGAAAGGGTCAGAGTCCCTCACCGGGCACCGAGCTCAAAACATTTGGCTTAGATTGGTTTATTAAAACTGCCTTTGGCCAAATAGGACATCTGAAATTGGGCAGGATATCTGACACAGGCATTCCCCACCCAGAGAGAAAGCAACACACACACACACACACACAGAGAGGCTTCTGATTATAGAATAGAATAGAATTCTTTATTGACGAAGTGTGATTGGACACACAAGGAATTTGTCTCTGGTTCATAAGCTCTCAGTGTACACACAACAACAAAGTGATAGGTCATAGATCATAGTTGCAAAATTTGTTTGTTTGTTTGTTTGTTTGTTTATTTGTTTATTTATTTATTTATTTATTTATTTATTTATTTATTTATTTATTGGTTCGATTTATATGCCGCCCTTCTCCAGAGACTCAGGGCGGCTTACAATGCGTTAAGCAATAGCCTTCATACTTTTGTATATACCTGCTTAGTAGGGCTTTTGCCCCCCCCCCCCAGCAGTGTTCTTTTTTATACAAAGTCAGCTTATTGCCCCCGCAATCCGGGTCCTTGTTTTACCTACCTCGGAAGGATGGAAGGCTGAGTCAACCTCTGATTATTCCAATCCCTTCCTCCACTGGTGCCTAGACTCTCTCTCTAACTCCCAATCATCTGTCTGTCTGTCTGTCTGTCTGTCTGTCTGTCTGTCTATTATCTTTCTATCTATCTATCTATCTATCTATCTATCTATCTATCTATCTATCATCTATCTATCTATCTATCTATCTATCTATCTATCTATCTATCATCTATCTATCTATCTATCTATCTATCTATCTATCTATCTATCATCTATCTATCTATCATCTATCTATCTATCTATCTATCTATCTATCTATCTATCTACCTACCTACCTACCTACCTACCTACCTACCTACCTACCTACATCTATCTATCTATCTATCTATCTATCTATCTATCTATCTATCTATCTATCTATCTATCATCTATCTCTTTATCATCTATCTATTGTCTATCAAAATGTTTAAACTCTAGAAAGAGTACAGAAAAGAGCCACAAAGATGATTAGAGGACTGGAGGCTAAAACATACAAAGAACAGTTGCAGGAATTGGGTATGTCTAGTTTAATGAAAAGAAGGACTAGGAGGTGACATGATAGCAGCCTGCCTTCTCCTTGAAAGTTACCCAAATGGGATTAGAGCATTAGTGACAGCTACTAGCTAGGGCCACGGATTTTATGTGAGAAAGCTTGACCCCAAAATAAAAGGACAAAAGAAGAAGAAAGGAAAACACCCACCCACACCCAAATGAAGGAAACGGGTGATGGACAGTCCAACTTGTTGAGGGTGAAATCAATTAAAGGGCATCAAATCCCGAATTCATGGTTTTTGAAAGTGACAAATCTGAGCTGGAAAGGGAGAAAGATGGAAGGGGAAGAATGCGTGTGACCTCCAGAAGACCGGCTTTCGTTGGAGGAGACAGGAATGAAACAAGATGCACTCATGATAAATTATAACAACCAGTCAGTCACCTTAGGGGGAAAAAAAAAAGTAATGAGGTGAAAAGGTTACCAAAGAGAACCCCAAATGCATGGAATTCAACCAGACATCAAGATAAATCAAGTCAAGGTCTCAGCATTGGCACCATAAGCTTCCACAGCATCGGCTGTGGCGAATCTTAATTTGCTTGCCTTGTTATTGAAAGGGTCAACCTCGTATTTACTGAAACAGTTCCTTGAGAAATACAAGCAGTCCTTGAATTAGAATTAGAATTAGAATTTAGAATTTAGAATTGGAATTGGAATTGGAATTGGAATTGGAATTAGAATTAGAATTAGAATTAGAATTAGAATTAGAATTAGAATTAGAATTAGAATTAGAATTCTTTATTGGCCAAGTGTGATTGGACACACAAGGAATTTGTCTTTGGTGCATACGCTCTCAGTGTACATAAAGAAAAAATAAAATACATTCATCAAGAATCATAAGGTACAACACTGAGCGATAACCATAGGATACTAATAAGCAATCAAGTCATACTAGGAAACAATAAAAACAATATAACTTGTAAAGATACAAGCAACATGGATATAGCCATAAGTGAGAAGAGAGAGGTAATAGGAAGGACATTTTTTTTTACTATACTTTATATTTCTACTGGTACAGTACACCAGTACAGTTTATCTGTATTGCTACGGGAATCTGACTTGATCTGGTTTCCTTTTTTATTAATAAATAAAAAAAACATAATTAAAAAACCCTCCTGCTAATTTCAAAATTAGTTTGGCTCAACTCACTTCGTGATCAATCCAAGAAATTGGAGGAAACTTGCATGGCAGGTTTGCTCCTATTGGCATCAAGCAAACTTTTATCAGTTGGCTCACTGTCATTGTAGCAATCTTCTTTTGCCACAGCTTTTTTCTGGGTGGTCTACCAACCCCAAAACAGCCTGATTCTCTCAGGAAGACACAAGCTAACACAACAACAGATTGCTGTTGACACTGCCCTGCAGCACTTCTGCTCCGATCAGCCATTCAGAGTTGATTGGACACACTCGTTCAGCCTTTCTTCATTTTTAAAAAAATCCTTTCTGAGCTCCTTCCCTGAATGTGTCTATCAAAACTTCTCCTTCGTTCCAGAAGCAACAGAAGAGAACTCATTAGAGTTGTCCATCCTGCCTTATGCTTACCTATGCCTGAAGATCAGACAAATTGAACCTGGTCAATTCAATCTGAAGCCAAAAGAAAGATCCATGCCTAAGGCAAGACTCCCTGTCTCCCGGTGATTGGCTCAAAGTCATCCAGTTGGCTTTCATGCCTATGGCAGGACTAGAACTCACCATCTCCCGGTGATTGGCTCAAAGTCATCCAGTTGGCTTTCATGCCTATGGCAGGACTAGAACTCACCATCTCCTGGTGATTGGCCCAAAGTCATCCAGTTGGCTTTCATGCCTATGGCAGGACTAGAACTCACCATCTCCTGGTGATTGGCCCAAAGTCATCCAGTTGGCTTTCATGCCTATGGCAGGACTAGAACTCACAGTCTCCTGATGATTGGCCTAAAGTCATCCAGTTGGCTTTCATGCCTATGGCAGGACTAGAACTCACCATCTCCTGGTGATTGGCCCAAAGTCATCCAGTTGGCTTTCATGCCTATGGCAGGACTAGAACTCACAGTCTCCTGATGATTGGCCTAAAGTCATCCAGTTGGCTTTCATGCCTATGGCAGGACTAGAGGTCACCGTCTCCTGGTGATTGGCCTAAAGTCATCCAGTTGGCTTTCATGCCTATGGCAGGACTAGAACTCACCATCTCCTGGTGATTGGCCCAAAGTCATCCAGTTGGCTTTCATGCCTATGGCAGGACTAGAACTCACTGTCTCCTGATGATTGGCCCAAAGTCATCCAGTTGGCTTTCATGCCTATGGCAGGACTAGAACTCACCATCTCCTGGTGATTGGCCCAAAGTCATCCAGTTGGCTTTCATGCCTATGGCAGGACTAGAGGTCACCGTCTCCTGGTGATTGGCTCAAAGTCATCCAGTTGGCTTTCATGCCTATGGCAGGACTAGAACTCACCATCTCCTGGTGATTGGCCCAAAGTCATCCAGTTGGCTTTCATGCCTATGGCAGGACTAGAGGTCACCGTCTCCTGGTGATTGGCCCAAAGTCATCCAGTTGGCTTTCATGCCTATGGCAGGACTAGAACTCCCTGTCTCCTGGTGATTGGCCTAAAGTCGGCTAGTTGGCTTTCATGCCAAAGGTGAGACTAGAACTCACCGTCTCCTGGTGATTGGCTCAAAGTCATCCAGTTGGCTTTCATGCCTATGGCAGGACTAGAACTCATTGTCTCTTGGCAATTGGCCCAAAGTTATCCAGTTGGCTTTCATGCCTATAGCAGGACTAGAACTCACCGTCTCCTGATTATTGGCCCAAAGTCATCCAGTTAGCTTTCATGCCTATGGCAGGACTAGAACTCACCATCTCCTGGTGATTGGCCCAAAGTTGCCCAGCCAGTTTCTGTGCCTAAATTGAGACTAGAACTCAGCGTCTCCTGGTTTCCGGCCTGATGCCTTAACCCCTTAAACTGCTCAGCTGGTCATCAGCTTTATTAATGATCACGGATAACAGATTGAAAATATATAAAAAGAGATCCTGAATGGGGAGCTGAGAATCCTGCAGAAGATTCAAAAATGCCCTGCAAAATGTCATTGCAAATACTATTTGTCCTTTGACTAGGAATTATTGTACGGGAAACAATTCTTGACAGAAAGAATTAAATTTTTAGTTTAATTCTTTTATAAAGGCTATGTTGGAAAGGACCTGACCGTTTTATGGAAATATTGGGAATCCCATGGAAGAAGAAGAGGCAACTAGAAAGAAACAAAGGTTTGGGGCAGGAAGTCTTTGGGGTCACTTTGCTTCCTCCCACATGCCAGATTTGAAGAATTCCATTTGTACCGGTCTCTCCTCAAATTCTCAACGTCCCAAGCCACTTCCTTTTCCTCCCTACCTCCTCCTCAATCTGGTTTCCTATCCTACCTCTGAGGGCCAGTAAATCATTTTGGGTTGCCTTCCCCCTGCAGTCCAAGAGGATGTGAATTTTGGAAGCTGCCATCAAGAACCATGAAATACCAGGATTAATGGGAGGGAGGGAGGGAAAGGATGGAGAGACAAGGTAGACCTGCTTTCTCTCCATCCATTGTTAAGACCGAAATGGAGTAGAAGAGATAGATAGATAGATAGATAGATAGATAGATAGATAGATAGATAGATAGATAGATAGATAGATAGATAGATAGATGATTGATAGATAGAAAGAAAGGAAGATAGATAGATAGATGATTAATAGATAGATAGATGATAGATGATAGATGATAGATGATAGATGATAGATGATAGATAGATAGATAGAGAGATAGAGAGATAGAGAGATAGAGAGATAGAGAGATAGAGAGATAGAGATAGAGATAGAGAGAGAGAGAGAGAGAGAGAGAGAGAGAGAGAGAGAGAGAATTTATATTTACTGACAAAGAAATAAAGGGAGACTAGTATAGATCTATTTCAAGCTATCTAGCTCTCCTCAGCTAGCCATAACCTTCTGGGATTCGAGCCATACCCAGAAGGGTATGGCTAGCTGATGAGAGCTAAATAGCTTGAAATAGATCTATACCAGTCTCCCTCTATTTCTTTGTCAGTAAATATAAATTTAACATAATATTTTGTCGTGAAAGCGACTGCCTGAGGGCTCCTGGATTGGGGCTGAGTTAAGTTAGTAACACAGTTGTTAAGTAAATTTGGCTTCTCCATTGTCAGAAGGTGATCACGCAACCCTGGGGGGGGGGGAGGGGACACTGCAACTATCATAAATATAAGTCAGTTGCCAAGCATCCAAATTTTGATCATGTGAGCCTGGGGATGCTGCAAGTGTGAAAACCATCCATAAGTGCTGTTGTAACTTTTGTAACTTGAGAACTATCCGTATATAAAATAAAACCTTGATGAGCCTTGGTGGCGCAGCAGACTAAAGCGCTGTTAAGTAGCACCAGCTGCCTGCAATTACTGCAAGTTCGAATCTCTCCAGGCTCAAGGTTGACTCAGCCTTCCATCCTTCCGAGGTAAGTAAAATGAGGACCCGGTTTGTGGGGGCAATAAGCTGACTTTGTATAAAAAAAGAACACCGCTTAAGGGGGGCCCCAAAAGCCCTACTAAGCAGGTATATACAAAAGTATGAAGGCTATTGCTTAACGCATTGTAAGCTGCCCTGAGTCTCCGGAGAAGGGCGGCATATAAATCGAACAAATAAATAAATAAATAAATAAATAAATAAATAAATAAATAAATAAATAAATAAATAAATAAATAAACATGCATTCAAGCAGGACAGGGTGGTATTTTAAGCTGCTGGACTGATCCTGAGGAGGGTCAGCTTTAAGTCCTTCCCTCCAGCAACAGAAACTTCTGGACCAGGAGCCCCTCTCTTTCGGTCCAAAGACCCACACAATGTTTACCCGTTCCCCATATCAAAGGCTATAGCACTGTGTCCTCGTAATCCAAATATTTGAAATCGTGAATTCTTAACTTTTTAGCAGCTGACGGATGGAAAGCAGAATCAATAAGCCAGGAAGGTCTTGTCGGTGAAGAGAGGAAACGGGGAAGACGATACGGAAAGCCAATCGCAAAACTTCTCGGCTTATTATTAATTGCGTTTTCATTCAAACAATTTAGAGGGTGCCCATCTCGCTGCAGCAACTCGGGGTTTAAGGTCTCCTGGATTGAGCAAGGAGGGGCTGGACTAAAAGACCTCCGGAGTCCCTTCCAGCTCTAGGATTCTGTGTTCTAATAACAGGTCAGAAGAGTATATTGCTTAGGTCCAGGCGATGAAAGAAGATCTTTAATCACAGAGTAAGCAAGGGTTTGTGGGACGTGGTGGCTCAGGGGCCAAGATGCTGAGCTTGTCGATCGAAAGGTCGGCAGTTCAGCGGTTCGAATCCCTATCGCTGCGTAACGGGGGGAGCTCCCGTAACTTGTCCCAGCTTCTGCCAACCTAGCAGTTCGAAAGCACATCAAAAATGCAAGTAGAAAAATAGGGACCCCCTTTGGTGGGAAGGGAACAGCATTCTGTGCGCCTTTGGCATTGAGTCATGCCGGCCACATGACCACGGAGACGTCTTCGGACAGCGCTGGCTCTTCGGCTTTGAAATGGAGATGAGCACCGCTCTCTAGAGTCAGGAACGACTAGCACATATGTGTGAGAGGAACCTTTACCTTTACCTTATATCTCGCTGCAGCAACTCGGGGTATAAGGTGTCCTGGCTTGAGCAGAGGGCTGGACTAGAAGACCTCCGAGGTCCCTTTTGAGCTCTAGGATTCTGTGTTCTAATAACAGGTCAGAAGAGTATATTTATTTATTATTTATTTTATTATTCATATTTCTATGCCGCCCACTCTCCAAGGACTCTGGGCGGCTTACACCAAAGACAGTATACTAAATAGCATCTTGCCCCCTAACAATCTGGGTCCTCATTTTACCCACCTCGGAAGGATGGAAGGCTGAGTCAACCTTGAGCCGGTGAGATTTGATCCGCTGATCTGCTGAACTAGCAGTCAGCTGAAGTAGCTGCAGTACTGCACTCTAACCACTGTGCTTAGGTCCAGGCGATGAAAGAAGATCTTTAATCACAGAGTAAGCACTGGATCTTTCCAAGAGTGGCAGGTAAAATGGTTACGCTCCTTAAAAAAATCCCTCCCATTCCTATTTTCACCTTTAACATTTACATCTCAAGATGCAAGAGGACTGAAAAATGGCTATTTTTTTTTTGCGTCCCCAGGAGGTAACCTGAGGTTCTTCAGTCTATGGGAAAATAAATTAGGATTCCTAGCCAGCAGAAAGGTAGCTTATCTCTGACCTAAATCAAGTTCCTTCCTGGTCTCTCCAGTTCTCGTAGGAGGCTGTTCCCATGAAACCAGATTGATAATAGACTGATGGCAATTAATAGCTATCGTAAGCGATGGCTATTAATAGCTAGTCATTGAGGAATCGTCAGCCTTTTGAGCCAGATGAGGTCAAGAAACAAACAGCATCTATTGGACTTCTGATTTATTTATTTAAAACATTTATACAGTTGATTGCGGTGGGCTAGCCTAACAGAATCTTTTGAAAGTCTATCAGAGTTTCCCGTGCACCTTATTTTACCAAAGAGAATCAATGTGGGCTAATCTTGAGTTTCTTTCTCACAAGTTGAGATAATCTGCGTTTTCCTAACCTCTCTTCTTTCTCAAGGCAGAGTGGGTGGTTTTTATTAGCAGACTCACATCCCTTCTTCAATGGTAACTATTCTTCTAGAGGAACAAAGAGGTCAGGTTGGGTCAATCCATCCGGGAAAGTTGGAATCTTTTGGTGTCAAGTAGCGATTTGCTTGGAGGTAGCTAGACTTGGGATCATGAGCAAATGGCAGGGGAAAAAAGAGCCTTGGTGGTACAGTGGTCTAAAGCACCCTGTTATTAAGATCAGCTGCCTGCAATTACTGAAGGTTCGAATCTCGCCAGGCTCAAGGTTGACTCAGCCTTCCATCCTTTCTAAGGGAGGTAAATTGAGGACCCAGTTGTGGGGGCAATAAGCTGACTTTGTATAAATATACAAAAGGATGAAGGACTATCAAGGACTACTTATACATCCTGACCAGTTGGAGCCAGTCCATCCAAATGCCCTCCCTGATCTTTCTTTCTTTCTTTCTTTCTTTCTTTCTTTCTTTCTTTCTTTCTTTCTTTCTTTCTTTCTTTCTTTCTTCCTTCCTTCCTTCCTTCCTTCCTTCCTTCCTTCCTTTCTTTCTTTTTGGCGATGTAAGCCCATGATTCTAGAATCTCTCTTCCAAACAGGTGGTTTGCTTTCTAATTTGGAAGACTGGGTTCCTTAACGCCATATTTGCGACGTAACCAATGGATTTTGTGGGTGGGTGCATAGATGTGGAGGGGCAGCTCGTTTCCGGTGCTGTTTCTCAAGAGGAGAGGAGCCACTTAAGCCACCGAACACCTCCAGCCATTATTTCCAGCGTACATTTCCAAGACATCCTTGCTATTTAAATTCTAATCAGCACCGGCATGCAGCAACACCTCGGTTAAAAGCATAAAAGCTTTCACTCCACCAACCATCTGCTTATCTTGGGCCTTTATCTCTAATAGCCAGACAATTAAATAAATCTTACGACAATTAACCGGGCTGTTTCCTATCAATCAGGCAGGAAGTCCTTAGTTGTTGCATTAGCAAAGGAGGGGATTCGAACCGGGGGAAAATATGCAGGGGAAAGTGGTTCAAGCAAGGCATGCGACTGGTGGCCCCTAGGCGGAGAGCCTTCTCTGTGGGGACACCTACGATCTGGAACGAGCTCCCCCCGGAGATACGGAGGATCCCGGATCTGCGCACCTTCCGTCGCGCACTTAAGACTTTTTTTATTTCATCAAGCTGGCCTGGCCTAAATCTTCTCCCCTTTTTAAATGTAAATTTTAATTTGTTTTTAAATTATGGGGTATTTTAAATTTGTTCAGCCAAATTATTTAATTCGTTTTTATTCTATTTTAAATTTTTGTATTTATGTGTTTTATCCTGTGGCTGTTCACCGCCCTGAGTCCTTCGGGAGTAGGGCGGTATAGAAATTTAATAAAATAAAATAAAATAAAATAAATAATGTAAAAAAAACCATCCCATCCACCAAGAGGCACAAGTTAAGGATGATATCCTACGTCAGGGGTCGGCAACCTTAAACACTTGAAGAGCCACAAAGGTCCTAACCGGAAGGCCCCCCCCCCCCCGTTCAATTCTGGACCTGGCTGGAAGTCCGCTTCCCCCACCAGAGTCTCCTCCTACCGTGTCGTCCTTTTTCCTCTACCTATCCTAACCGAAAGCCCTATCAATTGTGGAGCCGACCGGCGATAGGGAGCCATAGCAGAGGGATGAAAGAGCCACATGCAGCTCCAGAGCCGCAGGTTGCTGACTCCTGTCCTATGTGCTCCTGCGTGGCGGATTTGAACTCAGGGTCTCCAAATTTCTAGCCCAGTGACTTAACCACTAGATCAAACTGGCTGTCCTTCAGGAAATACGTTTGTCAATACGTTGATGGGAATTGACAGGAGATTTATGACTAGGGACTACCAACCCAGATTTATATCTTTCTAAAGGTATCCATCCATCCCAAGGCGTATAATGGTGGTCTGTTTAAATCTGTCTCTCTGTCTCTCGTCTCTCGATTTATTTGAGTGCAATATTGCAGGCTAGCTCTGCCCACTGCCAGGAGTTCGATCCTGACTGCCTCAAACTTAGGCTATCCTTCCGAGGTCGGTCGAATGAGGATCCAGATTGTTTTCTGCTCTTCCTTTTCTCCTTCCTTCCTTCCTTCCTTCCTTCCTTCCTTCCTTCCTTCCTTCCTTCCTTCCTTCCTTCCTTCCTTCCTTCCTTCCTTCCTTCTGGTTGACTCAGCCTTCCATCATTCCGAGGTCAGTAAAATGAGGACCCAGATTGTTTTCTGCTCTTCCTTCCTTCCTTCCTTCCTTCCTTCCTTCCTTCCTTCCTTCCTTCCTTCCTTCCTTCCTTCCTTCCTTCCTTCCTTCTGGTTGACTCAGCCTTCCATCATTCTGAGGTCAGTAAAATGAGGACCCAGATTGTTGAGGGCAAGAGGCTGACTCTAGAGAGAGAGAGATGGAAAGCACTATGAAACGGTATATAAGTGCTATTGCTATTGAGTCTGCCCATCAAAATTAGTAGCAGTAGACTAACTTTGGAATACCTGAGTAGGAGGCACCTCCCCCCCCCCCGCACCCCCGTGACCAAATCACAGAGTGCTTTTCCATAAGAACAATCATTTTAAAATATGCATTTATTTTAAATGGAAAAGTGGTCTCTTCAACTGAGTACATAGCCTGTCCTTCATGTAAGAAAGTGCCCATTTTTTCTCTCTAAATAGTACCCTGCGGTTTTCTGATGTAGACATTCTCCATATCTCCCTTTCTCTCTCCCTTTCTGAAAATATTTTTGATATACCGTATTTTTCGGAATATAAAATGCACCTTTTTCCCCCTAAAAGGGGGTGAAAATTTAGGTGCGTCTTATACACCAAACGTAGCCCCGCCCACCCACTGGCCCCCACCCTTTGGCCTCTGCCTCCCAGCAATTTACTTCCTTGGAGCAAACAGCAAGAAGAAGCAGCCCATTTCAGCTTCAGCACAGCCTAATTAGCACAAGTTGATTGGATCGGCCTCCTGACTCTCAGCTGTTTTGCTCTCAGCTGTTTTGCGCAGGGCTTTGCTGCTTGCTGCAAGGAGGTAAATTGCTGGAGCAGATTTTTTTCCCCCTGATCTGGACTTTACAGTTAGATGGACGAATGACCCATTTACAATATTGTTATCCAATTTTTATTTTAATTTTTTTGCTACTGCACATGTCCACCACTTGCTTCAGTGACTCCATCCAGTCACCTCGTTCTCTGCTGTCCCCTTCTTCTTTTGCCCTCAATCGTTCCCAGCATTAGGCTCTTCTCCAGGGAGTCCTTCCTTCTCATTAGGTGACCAAAGTATTTGAGTTTCCTCTTCAGGATCTGGCCTTCTAAAGAGCAGTCAGGGTTGGTCTCCTCTAGGACTGACCAGTTGGATCCCTTTGCAGTCCAAGGGACTCGCAGGAGTCTTCTCCAAACTTCCATTTATCTCTTTAATAGAGGTTGAATCTCTAACTTCTGGATCTTCAGATCTGCTTAGTATTTCATGAGAACAATTAACCACCAACAATTAACAAGTTGTAGGTGCTGTATCTCTGCATCTCTGCAGGTTTCTGCAGAGATTGGACTGTCCTTTGTCGAGGAAGGTATAGGGCACGAGTCTGCAACCTTAAACATTCAAAGAGCCATTTGGACCTGTTTCCCACAAAAAAGAAAACAGTGGAAGCCACAAAACCCTTCCCGTGCCTATTTCCTGAGCGGCCACAAAACTAGGATATGTAGTTGAATTAAACATTCTGTTTTATAAAGATAATTTTCTCTATATCCGGTCCTTTGATAAACAGAGGAACCTATTTGGTTCCACCATTATCTAAGGGTGTCTACAACACCTCACTTTGCTTCTGAATTGTCCATTTATTAAACCAGATGTCAGCAACCTGCAGCTCTGGAGCCGCATGTGGCTCTTTCATCTCTCTGCTGCGGCTCCCTGTCGCCGGTCGGCTCCACAATTGATAGGGCTTTCGGTTAGGACAGGTAGAGGAAAAAGGATGCTGTGCTAGGAGGAGACTCTATGGTGCAGGGACCGGACTTCCCGTCGGCAGAGGAAAAAGGACGCCGTGCTAGGAGGAGATTCTACAGGGGGGAACCAGACTTCCGGTTGGCAGAGGAAAAAGGACGCCGTGCTAGGAGGAGACTCTATGGGAATCGGACGTCTGGTCGGCAGAGAAAAAGAATGCTGCACTAGGAGAGACTAAAGTGGGGGAAATGGACTTCCGGCCGGCTCCAGGATTGAACGGGGGTCTTCCGGTTAGGACCTTTGTGGCTCTTTGAGTGTTTAAGGTTGCCGACCCCTGTATTAGACTTTCCTTGCTTTGCTTTTAGTGTTTGAATTGGAGTAAGGGCCACGTCTTTCAAGGGTTTTTTTTTTGGTCTGTTTGCTCACTGAGCGTGTTCTCTTTTCGAGTTTGAGGTTGGCTGCCTGTGGTTCCTTTTCAAGCCACCCCTTCCATTCCCCTCCTGGCCTTCGTGCAAACAAAACACATGCCGTTATCAAAGGCTGCTTTCACCCACCGCTCGTGGCTTGGATGGAAGCCCTTGTTCCTCTTCGCTGAGGGCCCTATCGACAAAGGGCATGACCTCGTGTTTTGAAAGGTGACATGTTGTCTCTTTGGACAGAAGGTTGCCTGGTGTGAACTGGAGGTAGGAGACTTGGTTAGAGTACTGTACCCAGGGGTGGGGCTACAAATTTTTTTAGCAAGGGGTTCTCTGCCCAGTTGCTGGGTGGGTGTGGCCATGGTGGGTGTGGCCCAGTCGGCCTCCTCCATCACAGTGTGTGTGTGTGTGTGGGGGGGTGTTTTTGGCCTCCCCAGGCTCCGGAGGATTTGCTTGAGCCTCCGGGAAGGCGAAAATGGCCTCCCCAGGCTCCGGAAGCCATCTGGAGACACTCTGGAGCAGTGGTGGGTTGCCCCCGGTTCGGACCGGTTCTATAGAACCGGTAGTAAAACCTGTGGGAGGCTCCGCCCACTGACCACGACATCATCAGAAGTGATCTGTGCATGCGCAGAAGTAAGGCGTGTGATTGAGTGAAACGCGTGCACTCGTGTGATCCCGTTGAGAACCGGTAGTAAAGGTAAGTAGAACCCACCCCTGCTCTGGAGGCCTTCCCAAACTTCTGGTAGGCCTGTTTTTCGCACTCCTGAGCCTCCGCGTGTGCCCTGCACTTACATGCATCCAAAACGGGCTGCATGGGGACTCCTGGGAGGGGCGGGGCGGGTTGGGCAGGGCCAGCCAGGAGTGGGATTTGGGGGTTCTCTGAACTGCACAGAATCTTAGCTAGAGGTTCTCCCGAACCCCTATGAACCCCCAGCAGCCTACCCTTGACTATACCCATCAACTAAAGAATAAAGAGAGATGGGAAACCAAGTCTTCCTGTAACAACTTCTATATCAGGTAACTCCATCACCGGAGGTTTTTAAGAAGACACTGGACAGCCATTTGTCCGGCATATTATAGGGTCTCCTGCTGGAGCAGGGGGTTGGACCAGAAGACCTCCAAGTCCCTTCCAATGCTTTCATCATTTTTAATTTTGGGGATTGGAGGCTAAAGCATAGGAAGAACAGTTGCAGGAATTGGGTGTGTCTAGTTTCAGGAAAAGAAGGACTAGGAGTGACATGAGAGAACAACTTATTCTCCAAAGCACCAGAAGGCAGAACAAGAAGTAATGAATGGAAACTAATCAAGGAAGAATCCAACCTAGAACTGAGCAGAAATTTCCTGACCGTGAGAACAATTAAATCACTGGAATGGAATGGCTTGCCTCCAGAAATTATGAGTGCTCCATCACTGGAGCTTTTCAAGAAGAGAGTCAAGAACAGGGGGGGGGGGGGTGGACTACAAGACCTCCAAGGTCCTTTCCAATTCTATTATTCTGTATTCTGAATTCTATTACGTACTGAAAGGCCCACCTCCACAATTCCAGAGAACGAGGCTATTTCTCAAGTGAAAATCCTGTCTGAAGTCTTGATAAGCTAATGTATGAATGATTAGCAGAAAGTATGGAAGGGAGGGAGGGAGGGAGGGAGGAAAGAAGGAAAGAAGGAAGGAAGGAAGGAAGGAAGGAAGGAAGGAAGGAAGGAAGGAAGGAAGGAAGGAAGGAAAGGAAAGGAAAGGAAAGGAAAGGAAAGGAAAGAAGGAGGGAAGGAAAGGAAAGGAAAGGAAAGGAAAGGAAAGGAAAGGAAAGGAAAGGAAAGGAAAGGAAAGGAAAGGAAAGGAAAGAAGGGAGGGAGGGAGGGAGGGAGGGAGGGAGGAAGGAGAAAGAGGAGAGGATAGGGAAGGAAGGAAGGAAGGAAGGAAGAAAGAAACGAAGGAAGAAAGGGGAAGGAAGGAGAAAGAGAAGAGGAGAGGGAAGGAAGGAAGGAAGGAAGGGGAAGGAAGGAGAAAGAGAAGAGGAGAGGGAAGGAAGGAAGGAAAGAAGGAGAAAAAGGAGAGGATAATGAAGGAAGAAAGAAAGGAAGGAAGGGGAAGGAAGGAGAAAGAGAAGAGGAGAGGGAAGGAAGGAAGGAAAGAAGGAAGGAAGGAAGGAAGGAAGAAGGGATGGGAAGGAAGGAGGGAAGGGAGGGGAGGCAGGAGGAAGGATTCATATATGATGGTTGACCACCAATAAAAAAAAATCTAAATTTAATAAATCAAGGAACAAATACTTCTTGCATGGGGTGGTAATCGTGGACTGGTGGTTTCAAACCTTCTCCTTCATTCTCCAAGAGGTAGTTGAGAATCCACAGCTGGTGGCATCCACCTCCGGTATGCTAACATCACACCATTTGACCCTGAGTGTTGCCACCTCTTTGTACTGCTGCTCCGGTCTTTCAAGGCAGCGGTTGGCGAGAGACAAATATTTGACTGATCCCTGAAGGGACATTGCCCCGCAGGAGATGGAATCAAGGTGAAAGTTTATTCTCCAATGGCAAATAACATGAAAAGAAAAGGGGGAAAGGGCAACGGAGAAGTGTGGGTGAGGGTGGGGTAGAGGTGATGGCAAGAAGGGGCGGAGAGGTCTACCTGGTTAGATGAAAGAAAAGTCAACATGGAAATTCTATGGAGAATCTCCGTCATCCAGGTTTTTCGAAAGATCAAGTGGACTTTCTTTGTTCTTGCTTGAAGACGTTTCACTTCTTCAAGCAAAATCAAAGAAAGTCCACTTTGAAGAAAAAAAAAACCTTTGGGTCAACATGGAAAGGAATAAAAATTCACCGATGTCCATCAGTGGTGATGTTACGAAGAAAAAGGGAAAGAGAATTTGCAATGAACGGGCATACCAAACGTCTTGGAAGACTTAACTCTACCTCACTTTTTGTTGTTACATGTGAAGTTGTGTCTGACCCATCGCAACCCCATGGACAACGTTCCTCCAGGCCTTCCTGTCCTCTACCATCCCCCGGAGTCCATTTAAGCTCACCCCGACTGCTTCAGTGACTCCATCCAGCCACCTCGTTCTCTGCCGTCCCCTTCTTCTTCTTTTGCCCTCAATCGTTCCCAGCATTAGGCTCTTCTCCAGGGAGTCCTTCCTTCTCATTAGGTGGCCAAAGTATTTGAGTTTCCTCTTCAGGATCTGGCCTTCTAAAGAGCAGTCAGAGTTGATCTCCTCCAGGACTGACCGGTTGGATCGCCATATTTTCTTCATCCTTATGCAATAGTGTTGGATGCAGAAGAGAGACTGGCTGAGCTAGGGAGAGGAGTCAAATGAGGAATTAGTCTGGAATCGCTATGTTGGCACAAGAGGGCAAAGTCTGACGCCTTTCCCTTGAAGGCCGTTGAACCTTATCTAGTCTAACCCAGGTGAAAACTGTCAGCCTGAGAAGATTCCTGTATAAAGGCTGAAGCAACAAAACAGCTGATTGAGCTCTTCACATGTGGATCTGGTTGTTTGTACCTGACCCACAGGGACACTGTCCCTTCATAGACAATTATTGGATTAATCACTATTTAGCAATAGCAATAGCACTTAGATTTATATACCACTTCAAAGTGCATTACAGCCCTCTCTAAGCAGTTTACAGAGTCAGCCTCTTGCCCCCCAACAATCTGGGTCCTCATTTTACCGACCTTGGAAGGATGGAGTCAACCTTGAGCCATTCAGGATCGAAGTCCTGGATGTGAGCAGAGTCAGCCTGCAATTCTGCATTCTAACCACTGCACAAAGAAGGAAGGAAGGAAGGAAGGAAGGAAGGAAGGAAGGAAGGAAGGAAGGAAGGAAGGAAGGAAGGAAGGAAGGAAGGAAGGAAGGAAGGGCAATAGCACTTAGATTTCTATACCGCTTCACAGTGCTTTTACAGCCCTCTCTAAGCGGTTTACAGAGTCAGCCTATTGCCCCCAACAATCTGGGTCCTCATTTTACTCATCTGAGAAGTATGGAAGGCTGAGTCAACCTTGAGCCTGGTGAGATTCGATCTGCCAAACTTCTGGCAGCCGGTGATCAGCAGATGTAGCCTGCAGTACTGCACTCTAACCACTGCACCACGTTGGCTCATCTTTAAAAAGAAAAAAGAACGAAAGAAAATGTGAGGAACTCACCACAGTTCTTCCCAGGAACTACATGTCCCATCAGTCACTTTTTAGGTCCAAAACAATCCTGTGAATCGCCTTACCTCCTTTGGAAGGTAAGTTAGCTAGCTCAGGTGTCAAAGCACAGGTATCGTGGGCTCAAAACCACGAGTGTCACCACATTGCTATTTTTCTGAATCCCCCGAAGCTTCTCAATGGTTTTGTCACCGAGCCTGGTGGTGACAAAACATTCGGGAACCGAACAACAAGTTTGGAGAACAAGCCGCCACCCTCAGCTTCTCAATGGTCTTTGCTGAGAGGCATTTGTTCAATTATTTTTATTCGTTTGGAATCTCTGCAGAAGTCTTATTTGAAAGGACAAAAAAGGGAGTGAGAAGATACGAGGCCACCAAGGGTGTCTTGAAGTAGGACCACCCAATTCTTGGCCTGATTTCTGAATGGTTAAGTAAACCTCACCACATGGTGTCCTTTGTCTATTTCATGGTTCTAAGACTCCAAGTCGCAATGCGTTTCCCGAAAGTGACCTCTCTGATGGTGATAAATCTTTTCAGCTATTCAACTCTTCATTTGGAGGCTGCATCCTGTTCTTTTCTTGAACATACTCCCACCTTCAGTGGGCCTGATAGTCATCTTAGACAAACATTTCTCCCTGGAATTATGCAGCGATCTGTTTTATCATCTCCCTGTCCAGAATGGCTCTTGTTCAAAATAAGCAATAAAAAAGAAATTTTTCTCAGT
>JAXLNS010000009.1:48034737-48072817 GCA_037215915.1 Pantherophis vulpinus
AGACAAATGGTTGTCCAATCTCTTCTTGAAAACTTCCAGTGTTGGAGAATTCACAACTTCTGGAGAGAAGTTGTTCCACTGGTTAATTGTTCTAACTGTCAGGAAATTTCTTCTTAGTTCTAGGTTGCTTCTCTCCTTGCTTAGTTTCCATTCATTGCTTCTTGTCTTCTGGTGCTTTGGAGAATAGCTTGACTCCCTCTTCTTTGGGGCAGCCCCTGAGATATTGGAAGACTGCTATCATGTCTCCCCTAATCCTTCTTTTCATTAAACTAGACACACCCAGTTTCTGCAACCGTTCTTCCTATGTTTTAGCCTCCTAATCCTCTTTCTTGCTCTTCTCTGCACTTTTCATAGAGTCTCCACATCTTTTTTACGTCATGGTGACCAAAACTGGATGCAGGATTCCAAGCATTCCAAATTTATTGGAGTTCTATAGCTGTCCATCTCTCCAATGTGACTTTGAGAGGTGTACAGAGAACAACCGGCTAAAACAAAACAACACACAACACAATTAGACACAAAGGCACATGTTCATGATTTGTGGAAGAGCCTGTCTTTGTCACTTTCTCTAATATATACTTTCGTTTAGGTAACTGCATACCTGAAATACTGGTATTTTTACATACCTACATTAGGGAAGACAATTATCCAATCAGGCTGACAGAGAAATTTCAGTTGCCTGAAATCTGGTTTGAGGAAGGAAAATTGGCTTGAAAAATTATTTCGAGGGAGAGAAATGCGCAGAGTGTGGCCGCGCGGGTGGTTATGGGAGCAACATGGCGCTCCCGTGTAACACCTCTCCTGCACGAGCTGCACTGGCTCCCGGTGGTCTTCCGTGTGCGCTTCAAGGTTTTGGTGACCACCTTTAAAGCGCTCCATGGCTTAGGACCTGGTTATTTACGGGACCGCCTACTACCACAAATAGCCTCCCACCGGCCGGTACGCTCTCATAGAGAGGGTCTCCTCCGGGTGCCATCAGCCAAACAGTGTCGACTGGCAGCCCCCAGGGGGAGGGCCTTCTCTGTGGGGGCACCCACTATCTGGAACGAGCTCCCCCCGGAGATACGGAGGATCCCGGATCTGCGCACCTTCCGCCGTGCTCTTAAGACCCTCTTATTCCAGCAAACCGGCCTGGCCTAATTTTTCTCCCCTTTCTTTTAAATTTTAAATTTTAAATTTTAATTTGTTTTAAATTTATTGGGATTTTAATTGTCGTGGGCCAATATTATTTAATTTGGTTTTAAATTGTTCTTAACTTTTGTATTTCTGTATTTTATCTTGTGCCTGTTCACCGCCCTGAGTCCTTCGGGAATAGGGCGGTATACAAATTTAATAAAACATAAACATAAACAAACAAATACTGTGTTTCCCTGAAAATAAGACCCTGTCTTATATTTTTTTGAAGCCTGAAATAAGCGCTTGGCCTTATTGCCATGCACTCAAAAGCCCAATTGGGCTTATTATCAGGGGATGTCTTATTTTGGGGGAAACAGGGTTTCTATCTATCTATCTATCTATCTATCTATCTATCTATCTATCTATCTATCTATCATCTATCTATCTATTTTATACGCAATATTTATTTCTATATTTATCTATCTATCTATCTATCTATCTATCTATCTATCTATCTATCTATCTATCTACCGTGTTTCCCCCAAAATAAGACCCTGTCTTATATTTTTTTTAACCCTGAAATAAGCGCTTGGCCTTATTGCCATGCGCTCAAAAGCCCGATTGGGCTTATTATCAGGGGATGTCTTATTTTGGGGGAAACAAGGTAGTTGGAGAAATTCTCACTGCTGGAAAATGATGTTCCTTCACTTATCTGGTGTTGAAAATGCTGGGTGTGGCCATGGATGTCCTGCTTTTCATTCAATAATCCTCTCTCCAGATATTTGATATCAGGCTCAAGAAAACACCCCCAGGAAAGAACATTTGCAAGTTAGGGAAATCAAAGTCTGTCCTCCTTTAAAATAAATAAATAAGTCTTGGCCACTTAAAATGCTAACAGATTCTGCTTCTCCGGTAGACGTTCACAGGGGTGGGATTCGGAAATTTTAGCAATTGGTTTTTTTCTCAAGCCTTCGGGAAGGGAAAACAGCCTTCCCCTGGGCTCCGGAGGCCCTCCGGAGGCCGGAAATGGGCCCATTTTTGGACTTCTGGTATTTCCAGTAGGCCTGTTTTTTTGCCCTCCCCAGGCTCCAGAGGCTTTTCTTGAGCCTCTGGGAGGGTGAAAATGACCTCTCCTGGGCTCCGGAGGCCCTCTGGACGCTGGAAACGGGCACATTTCCAGATTTTGCCCACTCAGAGCCTCTGCGCGGCCCCTGCATTTACCTGACATCCAAAACGGGCTGCATGGAGATTCCTGGGAGGGGCAGGGCAGGGCGGGGTGGACGGGGTCAGATAGTCCTTGCAACAGCCGGTTTGGCGACCCAGATTAAAATTAACATCCAGTTCGCCTGAACCGGTCTGAACTGGCTGAATACCACCTCTGTATCCACCCCCACCTCCCCACAAAACGGTCTTTTAAAGGAATTTGACAAGTCAATTCTGCTTGGTTGATTTAACAAAAAATATATTGCACAACGACATGCCTGCTTTGGACTAATTTATTTGCTTGGCCTCCTCTGTTGCATTTTGAAGCTGAGCATGTCTGTCAGATACATACAAGTGGCCTTCAGCACCCAAGGACCACTTCTGCAGGAATATTACTCTTGATTTTGTTTTGTTTTTTAAATCCACCTATGAAATCCACAGAGAAGCCACTCCAGAGACATCCAATCAGGACCCTGCAACAGTTTTATTTCCTCCTGGAGAGCACCAAAGCCCTTGGCACAAAGCGCTACTCAACATGCGTGGCATCCGTCCAAATGCCTTTGCAACAACTTTGCCTCCAAAGCCTTTAATCTTCCATTTTATGTCACTGATGACTTAATCAAGGCAAATGATAGCTAATGAGAAGTCTGAAGCTGAAGAAGAATTAGTGCTTCTCCCCTGATACTAGTAAAAGTTGATGAGGTGCCCAGGTGTTCGCTCACCAGGAGAGTATCTTTTTCTTGGAATTCCGAGGTAAGAAAGAGAGAGAGAGAGAGAGAAGGAAAGAAAACTGGTATTAAAAAAAAAAAAGGCAAGGAAATCCAGGGTAGGGAGGAGAAGCACCGAGTTCAAGCATGTAGGAACAAACTGGTTTTCAACAGCAACCTATCATTTCTTAGCCAACCACACTTGGCTAAATAAAGTCGAATTTTCTTTTTCCTTCTTTTTCTCTATCCTTCCTCTCCAACTCTTCCTTCCAGTAGGAATGGAAGTCTCTGCTACAAGCGTTGGGAGCAGAGGTGGGTTTCAGCAGGTTCTGACCAGTTCTGGAGAACCGGTAGCGGAAATTTTGAGTAGTTCGGAGAACCAGTAGTAAAAATTCTGACTGGCCCTGCCCTCATCTATTCTCTGCCTCCCGAGTCCCAGCTGATTGGGAGGAAATGGGGATTTTGTACTAACCTTCCCCTGGAGTGGGAAGGGAATGGAGATTTTACAATATCCACCAAGCCACACCACACCCACCAAGCCACGCCCATAGAACCGGTAGTAAAAAAATTTGGATTTCAACACTGCCGGGCGCATGTGTGGAAGGCCCTTGTGTGAGCAAAGCACATGCATGACGAACTGGTGGTAACAAAATGTGAAACCCAGCCTGATCCTCTCCAATGTGGAGGTGGAAGGGAGAAGATAGAGAAGATGTTGAAAGTGGAAGGAAATGGAAGGAAGAATTTTGTGTTTCTTTCTTCTTCTTCTTCTTCTTCTTCTTCTTCTTCTTCTTCTTCTTCTTCTTCTTCTTCTTCTTCTTCTTCTTCTTCTTCTTCTTCTTCTTCTTCTTCTTCTTCTTCTTCTTCTTCTTCTCCTTCTCCTTCTCCTTCTCCTTCTTCTTCTTCTTCTTCTTTGTCTTCTTCTTCCTCCTCTTCTTCTCCTTCTCCTTCTCCTTCTCCTTCTCCTTCTCCTCCTCCTCCTCCTCCTCCTCCTCTCCTTGTTATTCTTTATGAATTCTTATTCCATTTTTGGGTTCCCACTTCCATTGCTGTTTCTACCCTCTAATCACAACATTTTGGCACAGCTTATCTATAATTTTGCCCTGACTGAGGATACACAAAAATGTCTTTGTGGCTTTAGATGAACCACTTAACTCTCAAGACCACCCAGCAAGAAGACAAGGAACCAGATCCAGCTCAACTAGAAATGTAGATTTGGGTACAATCCCAGCTAAAGTGATTTCCCCTTTTTGTGCTTTTTTTTTTTTTTTTTTTTTTTTGACAACACGAAGCCATATCTAACTTTTATAGAAGTTTACTGAGAAGGAGAAGACAGTCGTGGCAAGAAAGAAGTCAAGGAAGGAAGGACCTACTGTAGAATCTAAAGGCATAATCACCTAGCTGTTTTAGAAGGTATCTTTCGTAAGCTCAATACAAATAGATTTTAAAATGCAGGGCTGTATAAAGCTTCAATGAGGTGTTTTGGATTTAATGAAACTTACAGGAAACAATCCCTTCAAAATAGCTCTTAAGTAGATTAGTGCGACCACCACAAATGTGAGAGGTAGGGACCTATGGCCTGAAGGATCAATGAACACTTTGCCAAAGTGCATTGGCAACCTGGAGCAAAGCTTGTGTGAACTGGTGAGAATTTCAGAGCGTGTTTCCAAGCGTCATCACAACAGGACTGCTGTAGGGAAGGGCGTGTTCCCCTTGACAACATCATTTACCACGGTGAAGTGATTGGATCTGTTGCCATCACATTGGGTGATGGCCGCTTAGGCTACTGAAATCTTCAAGATGAGTCTATGAATCAGACTTAATCCGTTTTACAAATTGGATAGGATCATAGAATCCTAGGGCTGAGGGACCACCTTGGAAGTCTTCTAGTCCAAATTCCTGTGCAAATCAGGACAATGTATTCTATCCCAGATTAATGAACAGTCCAATCTTTTATTGAAGACCTCCAGAGAAGGAGCTGTTGTGGCCCGCCAGTGGCCAACAGACAGTGAGGAGGTTGGGGAGGAATGTGGCCAGTCCTGGAGTCTGGGGAAGGCTCGGATGAGGGCTCTGCGTCGGAGGCAGAGAGGGGGCCAGGGCCATCTGGGAGTTCTTTGCTGCCTCCGAGTCTGACATCAGCAAGCCAGAAGAACAGTGAGAGCCTATTCCCAGTGTGCGCATGCACAGAGCTACCAGAAGACAGGAACAATGCTCCACCAGGAGCATTGACCACTCCGTTGCTGAAGTCATATATTTTCTGCAATCGAGTTTGGAACGGTTTACCTTGAGTTTGTATCTCTTATTTGCTCGTGTATTGTTGTGGTTGAAGCTGAAATAGTCATTGACAGGAAGGACATTGTGGCAGATAATTTTATGTACTATGCTCAGGTCGGACTGAAGTCGGCATAGTTCTAAGTTGTCTAAGCCCAAAATTTGAACTCTGGTGGCATAAGGTATTTTATTGCGGGTAGAGGAATGGAGGACTCTTCTCGTCAAATATCTCTGGACTCTCTTGATTGTATTTATGTATTTATATATTTATATTGTATTTATGTCTCCGAGCTAACACCTCTTAAACAACATTTATACCTCCTTCCCTATGCCCTTGCTTCTTTAAAAAAATCTGCTTAAATTTTATAAACTCGGCATTTCCCGAAGCATCTGGTTTTACTTGAGTTCCTTCAAAGACTCACCTTTATTAAATATTCTTGGAAATTGGAGTGGGAAAATATTTTGTCCCCCAGAAGGGAGGAAAATATGGCTTAGAGGATGTACTTTTCACTGAACTTACAGGTTAAGTACCAACCACAACAAATGTGGTGCTATTGTGAATAATACTATGCAGATTTTTTTCACCCTCCAGGTTTGGTTGTTTTAACTCGTCAACATGTAACCATTGCGGATGTTGGTTAGGAAGGGACAGCCGGGGGAGAGCCTGAGAATTTATGAAAGCAAGACAAATTGGATTCATGCGGTGACAACTAGTATTATAAGAAGTTGAGGTTGACAGAGATTGGACTGGTGTCCATTTCCGGATGAAAAGGTAGATGGAGAGTCAGTTTGGTCAGGTGGTTAAGGCACCAGGCTAGAAAGCAAGAGATCATGGCTTCTAGTCCTGTCTTAGGCATGAAAGCTAGCTTGGAATCATCATCATCATCATCATCATCTTCATCATCATCATCATCATCATCATCATCATCATCTTGTGGGACTTTCGAATACAGGCAGATCATCACTTGGAACACAACATGCCAGTTGTCGAAAACTGAAATGTACAATTTATTGACATTGAGGTACCAGGAGATGCCAGACTCGAAGAAAAAGAACTGGAAAAAATCATGAAATATCGCGACTTGGCCATCGAAACTACACGGCTATGGATGAAACATGTAACAGTGATACCCATTGTCATTGGGGCACTTGGTACCATGTCCAAGAATTTTACAAAACACATCAAGAAATTACAGCCTCCTTCAATAACACCAGCGGAACTGCAAAAAACTGCGCCACTTGGAACATTATACATCTTTTTTTTTTTTTAAATAGTCTTTATTTACATTTTCCATTAAAAACAAACAAAAAAATAACAATACACCATATAAATAACATACAACACAAAAACATTACGAATAACACACAAGTGGTAGGTACAGATGGTACCTTCATATCTAAGTATTCAATATAATGTTACATTATACATCTTAAGAAGGTACTTGGTTGATATCTAGGACGCTGGCAGCAACCTGTATCAACCATTATTAGCACCAGTCAATGGTATTTGTGATGCATTTTTGAATGTTCAGTTGACTGAGTTTCATGTTTAATGAACATGAAACTCAAGTCAACTGAACATTTAAAAATATATCATAAATACCATTGACTGGTGCTAATGGTTGATACAGGTTGCTGCCAGCGTCCTAGGTATCAACCTTCGTAAAATATACGATGTTCCGGGTAGCACAGTTTTTTGCAGTTCCACTGGTGTTATTGCAGGAAGCTGCAATTTCTTGATGTGTTTTGTAAAATCCTTGGATTTATTATTATTATTATTATTATTATTATTATTATTATTATTATTATTATTATTATTATTATTATTATTATTATTATTATTATTTATTGGTTAATCTTTAGTGAGATTCACAGCCTTTGAGGCTGGTTAATAGCTCAGCAGCTCGAGTCCTAACCAAGGACCTAGGAACTGTTAAGGTATCGTCGGAGGATGTAAGCTGTTCCGAGTAAGGTGGTTTTTTGTAGAGTCAAAATGTTCAAGTCCGGCAAATTTAGAATTTCTAAATAGCGGGGTAGCCCTTTGGGTATTGCTCCGCGGGCTCCAATTACAATCGGGACAACACACGATTTCTTTTTCCACAGTCGCTCAACTTCAATTTGTAAGTCCCGGTACTTTGTGATTTTTTCTTGCTGTTTATCTTCAATTCGTGCATCACCAGGTATTGCAATGTCAATGAACCATACTTTTTTCTTTTCAACTATTGTTATGTCAGGTGTGTTGTGGACCAAGTGCCTGTCAGTCTGAATCCTAAAGTCCCACAAGATCTTGAGTTTCTCATTCTCTAAAACTTTCTCAACCTGATGTTCCCAGTGGTTTTTGCTGTACTCAAATCCAAACTTCTGGCACAATTTCCAGTGAATGATTTTAGCAACACGGTCATGGCGTTGTAGGTAGTCAGTTTGTGAAATTTTGCTGCACCCACTGATCAGGTGGTCAACTGTCTCTTCTTTTTCATTGCAGAGGCGGCATTTGCTGTTGGTGGTAACATGTTGAATTTTTGCCTTCATACAGTTTGTGGCTAGGGCTTGTTCTTGAGCTGCCAAAATAAAGCTTTCTGTTTCTTTTTTCAGTACTCCTGATCTTAACCAGTTCCAAGTTATTATTATTATTATTATTATTATTATTATTATTGTTGTTGTTGTTGTTGTTGTTGTTGTTGTTGTTGTTGTTGTTGACGGTAACACCGTCAAACATCCAGATTTGCCTATCCCAGGTCCTTGGTAAAGACTCAATAGGTAGACAAAAATGCCAAACCAGTCTGAACATCTGGCTGACTGTGCAATGAATCATCATCATCATCATCATCATCATCATTGAAGGGAGGGAGGGAGGGAGGGAGGGAAAGCTTGCATCACGAAGGTATATCTCTGCTTGGCTGTTGTCTTACAGTCATTTCATTACCCATTTTGAGAGATGTTTTGGTTTGCCTCTAATTACAAAGAGTCACTTATATTCATATTTCCTTCCTTCCTTCCTTCCTTCCTTCCTTCCTTCCTTCCTTCCTTCCTTCCTTCCTCCTTCCCTCCCCACCCCTCTCCTCCTCTCCTCTGCTCTCCTACCTTCCCCCTCCTCTTTTATCTCTCTTCTTCCTCCTTCCTCCCTTTTCCCCCTTCCTTCCTTCCTCCCTTCCACATCAGAAGAGAAAACCAGGGATCAAATAATAATAACAATAATAATAATAATTTTGTATTTTGGACTCGTCTTCTTCTTCCATTTAGTTTCTTAGAGAAGTTTTCTTTCTTTTTTTCATTCGTTTTGGAAAAGAGGCATTTCTTTCCTGCCCACACCTTCTATGAGGACACTCACACAATTCTCACACCTTGCACATCCCTCTCTGTCTCTGTCACTCACTCACTCACTCTCACACACACTCACACAAAGCTACTGTAATATGGGAGCCCAGGAAAGCTCAAAGGAATCCAGAGAAAAACCAGCACCTTGGCTGAACTGATTTTCCCCCACATCGATAGCAAATCCGGTTTATACCCTGAGCAGACAGTTCCACAATGTTGCGCTTTAATTTACGAGTTTTAGATTGCCGGTTGTGAAATAATTCACCAAGCAGCAAAACTCAGGGCGGGGGAAAAGCAGGTGTCAATACACATTTAAGTAAAAAGGTTTTTTTTTTTTTTCCTTTTTTGAAAGCCTGGAGGTCAATTAAGAAAAGCAATAGTTATTGCAGATCAGGGGAAATGAAGAGGAGGACCTGAAGAAGACAGTCATCAGGGATATTTCGATTGGCGCAGTCGATTCCTATTAAGTAAATAAGATTTTATGGCCACCTAACAGTGGGGGGGGGGGAGACCCTTTAACTTTCCATGCAGCTGCATTTATTCAGAATAACAAGAATAACAATTTCCTGACAGCGAGAACAATCAGTGGCTTGCCTCCAGAAGTTATGGGTGATCCATCATGGGAGGCTTTCAAAAAGAGAGATTGGACAGCCATTTGACTTCAATGATATCGAGTCTTCTGCTCAAGCAGCAGGTTGGACTAGATGCTCTCCAAGATCCCTTCCAACTCTGCCATTCTATGACTCTCTTTGCCAAGGCCCAGCTGAGGACTCTCCCCTCGCAGCGCACAAATGTTGTGTTAAGTTCTCCTTTCTTCCAGATCCAAGTTCAAGATGAAAAAACTTTCGCTTGACCTCAATCCTGCGTCGGTGCTGGGCACCTTCCATTCTATCTGGATCCAGAAGGAATGTCCTTTTAGTGAGAGTCCTCGACTTACATCCATTCACTCAAAGTTACAACAGCCCTGAAAAAGGTGACTCACGACTGGTTTTTTTCACACTTGCGACCATTGCAACATCTCTGTCAGGGTTCCAAGGAACACCCCCAATGAAAGAAAACTCCGAGGCTCGAAGTTCCTCGAAGTTCCATTTTATTATTTATTTATTTATTTATTTTATTGAATTTCTATACCGCCCTACTCCCGAAGGACTCAGGGCGGTGCACAGCCATGAAATAAAACACATAGATATACAAAATTTAAAATTGAATAAAATGAATTAAATAAATTTGGCTGAATTAATACCCATAATTTAAAAAACCCATAATTTTAAAATACATTAAAAATTTAAAATTTACACTTAAAAGGGAGAAGATTTAGGCGAGGCCAGCTTGATGAAATAAAAGCGTCTTCAACTCGTGGCGGAAGGTGCGCAGATCCGGAATCCTCCGTATCTCTGGGGGGAGCTCATTCCACATCGTCGGTGCCCCCACAGAGAAGGCTCTCCCCCTAGGGGCCGACAGCCGACATTGCTTGGCCGACGGCACCTGGAGGAGCCCCTCTCTGTGGGAGCGTACTGGTCGGTGGGAGGCTGTTGATGGTAGTAGGCGGTCCCGTAAGTAACCAGGTCCTAAGCCATTAGAGATGTCATATTGGCACATATGGGAAAACTCGAATGCGAAAGCTTCCAGGTTTTCCCCACCCAAAAGAAAGTCCAAGTCCCTGCCCAGCACCACATGTCCATCACATGGTCCAATCAGGCACCATCAAAAACTGAAGATACAGTACCTCCCAGTCACCTCATGCAGCTGCAGGCACCTTGGCCTTGACTCTCTGAGAAAAGAATGTTATTTTGACTATATTTCACCCATGCGCCATACAATTTCCCACAGTAGAAAATGTGGCAGGCCTGAAGGCCCAACTGTAAAAGATGTAAGACCGTAAAAGGGTGAGACAAGAAGCAATGGATGGAAATTAATCAAGGAAAGAAGCAAGCTGGAATTAAGGAGAAATTTGTTATCAGTGAGAACAACTAATCAGTGGAACGGTTTTCTACCAGAAGTTGTGGATGCTCCATCACTGGAGGTCTTCAAGAAGAGATTGGACAACCCATTTGTCTGAAATGGTATAGCGCAGGGGTGATATCCAGCAGGTTCTGACAGGTTCTGTAGAACCGGTAGCGGAAATTTTGAGCAGTTCGGAGAACCGGCAAATACAACCTCTGTTTGGCCTCAGAGTGGGGTGGGAATGGAGATTTTACAATATCCATTCCCCAGGAGTGGGGAAGGAATGGGGATTTTGTAGTATCCTTCCTCTGGAGTGGGGTGGGAATGGGGATTTTGCAGTATCCTTCCCCTGGAGTTGGGTGGGAATGGGGATTTTGCAGTATCCTTCCCCTGGAATGGGGTGGGAATGGGGATTTTGCAGTATCCTTCCCCTGGAGTGGGGTGGGAATGGAGATTTTGCAGTATCCTTCCCCTGCCACGCCCACCAAGCCACACCATGCCCACCAAGCCACGCCCACAGAACCGGTAGTAAAAAAAAATTGGACTTCACCACTGGTATCCTGGCGGATCCTGTTCAGCCATGCACCTGGGGTCAGGTGTGAAAGATTAGGTCCACATGTGAAGGTCAGGTTACGGTGATTTATTGCTAAAAGCCTTCTTCTTCTTCTTCTTGTGCCATATCCATCATTGGATGTCAGCGATCACGTTGGCCATCCTATTTTTATCAACAGCCGTACGAAAAAGTGCTGCTGAGTTTTGTCCAAACCGGTCCCTTAGATTTTGAAAGCCGTGATCTTCTTCTTCTGCCTGGACCTCGTTGGCCTTCAATCTTTCCTTGGACAGGATTAAGTGAAGGATGGTGTATTTTTCTGGGTGTCGCATCACATGTCCAAAATACTCTAACTTTCGCTTTTTTATGGCTTCATTGATTTCCCTCGGCTTTCCCAGGAGGCTGATCACCTCCTCATTTCTGATTGTGTTAACCCAGTTTATACTTAGCAGCTGCCTGTCAATCCCACATTTCAAATGCTTCTAGTCTCTTCAAGTGGTTTTCGGTCAGAGATCAACTCTCTACTCCGTAGAGATGTAGCTTCTGACAAGCTTGATTTTCAATTTTAGGTTTAAACTTAATCTCAGGCTTCATTCGTAAACTAAAAGCTTAAGAGCCTTGATAGTACAGTGGTTTAGTGCACCCTGTTATTAACACAGCTGCCTGCAATTTCTGCTGGTTCGAATCTCTCCAAGGCTCAAGGTTGACTCAGCCTTCCATCCTTTCTAAGGGAGGTGAAATGAGGACCCAGATTGTGGGGGCAATAAGCTGACTTTGTATAAAAACATACAAAAGAATGAAGGCTATTGCTTAACGCATTGTAAGCCGCCCTGAGTCTCCGGAGAAGGGCGGCATATAAATCAAATTTAAAAAAAAAAAGAAGAAGAAGAAGAAAAAAAAAAAGCCTACGCATGGGAATCTTCTCAACTACAGTCGATCCCTGATTAGATGAGGGTCAACCGCACTCAAAGGTAGGTTGGTCTTATTTTGCTTGTGGCTACATAAGGATTCTAAGCTGAGTCCTCTTTTCACACCTCCCCTTCTCCTATACGTGGAGATGTATCAGGATCTGGAGGACTGGGGTTAGTTCCCTTCCGTCTTTTCTTATGCAAACCTTCTCCATTATTCCATTCCAAATGCTGTTATGTGGCAGTCAAGATGGTGGCTGCTCTAGGCTGTTACCCTGTCCCATAGACCACTGAGTTAATTTAATGAAACCTGATTCATTAGGCTGCTTATGGATTTATTGGTGAATAAGTTTACGGTAAAGACATTTTGTCATTCTGTCAGGAGAGTAATTTTTTTGAATGGGTGCACTCTCTCTCCCCCCAACCTCTCTCTGTGTGTCTCCTTCTCTCTGTCTCTCTCTCTGTCTCTCCCCTCCTTCTGTCTGTCTCCCTCTCTCTCTGTCTCTGCCTCTCTCTGTTTCTCCCCTCCCCCTCTCTCTCTGTCTGTCTCTCTCTGTCTCTCCCCTCCCTCCCTCCCTCCCTCTCTCTGTCTGTCTCCTCTCTCTGTCTCTCTCTCTCCCTCCCTCCCTCTCTTTCTCTGTCTGTCTCTCTCTCTTTCTCTCTGTTGGTCTCCTCTCTCTCTCTTTCTCTCTCTCCCTGCTCTCTGTCTGTCTCCTTCTCTGTCTCTCTTTCTCTCTGTCTCTCCCCTCCCTCTCTCTGTCTATCTCCTTTTCTCTCTGTCTGTCTCTCTCCCCTCCCTCCCTCCCCCCTCTCTCTCTCTTTGTCTATCTTTCCCTGGCTCAAGTTCTTTCTTATTGAATGTTTCGGTGGTCCTTTAAAAAGGGTATAAAAATGTAGAATTTAAACCTGAATTGTTTTTATTAGGTATAATATCAGAAAAATTTAGAAAAGTATGTATTTAATATCACATGTCTTAACAGCAGCAGTGGATTATATTCGCACAATATTGGGAAAAACGAAGAAAACACCGCGAGACGAAGAGATAATTAAGATGATACTAGACTGTGCAGAAATGGATAGCTGGACATTGAAAATTAAAAGAGAAAGAAAGGCACAGAATATGATCAAACATGGAATCTATTTTATCAGTCGTTGGAAAAAAAGGGGTGGAGATTAAGAATGTAATCTATATTGCTAAGCAAACTAAATACCCAGACAACATGAGGTTTATTAAGCACTAAGAAATGTAATTAATAGAAAATCAATAAAAAAAATTCAAAAAACCCCAAAAACAAACATATAAAATTTATTTTTAAGGTACCAGGTCGACACATTTAACACCGTAAGTCCAACCTCAAGGAGGAGACCCTATAAAATTCTGGACAAATGGCTGTCCAGTCTCTTCTTGAAAACCTCCAGTGATGGAAAAATTTATCTTTAGTTCTTGGTTGAATCTCTCTTTAATGATCTTCCACCCGTTACTTCTTGTGTTGCCCTCAGGTGCTTTGGAGAATAGGTTAACCTCCTGTGTTCTGTGAAGCATTTAAACTGAATTCGAAACAGTCTTAGAAATTTTCCAGACTCAGGTTGAGGAGCTTCAAGACAGAAGAAATAGCACACAATATTATTATTTTTTTTTAACTTTATCATAGGGACTTTGTGTTCAAAAAAAATAAAATAACTGGGATCTAAGCATCAGAATTGTAGCTTTAAGCTCAGTTACTTGTGGTTTACACCCAAAATGGTCCCTGGGAGGTATTCCTTGTACGTATTTTGTCCCATATTGTTTACATTATGGGAAGGCCTTCTTCACTGTTGGTAGGAGGTCCATCTTTTGATCTGGGATTAAAGACTGTTCTGGATTAATCACAAGATGGAGGGTTAGATAATCTAGCACAGTCCTGTTGTGACCCAGGACCAAGTAGGTAGTATTAGGCGCCAGCAGTTCCAAAACAAGCAGACTTTATTAGAACAGCTGAGAATTAACTCATTCTCAGCGTAGTCCAAACTAAATCAAAACAAATTCTTCTTAATACAAATTCTTCAATCTAATCACCAACCTTGATATAATTAGGCAAACTGCCAAAGGCTTCTCTTGGCAAAAGTTCAGAAGCAGAAGATGCCGACAAGAAATGAGTACAGTGAAACAAGAAGCAAATCTCTCAACGTTGTTTTCCGTCAAAGAGGCCAAGAGCCGGTGCTGGTCTTTTAAACCTTATGGGAGGGGCCAAACATCTCTTGGCCTTATTCCCGAGTCATCTTCTCTGCTTTAGCTGCTCTTGTCTTCTGGCAGCTCTTCTCATACGTGCACTAGGAACAGGCACCTCCTGTTCCTCTGTCTCTCTACTGTCAGCCTCTGGAGGCTCTGGAGTCCGCACATCACTCCCCGATGGCCCTGGCTCCATCTCTGCCTCCGACGCAGAGCCCTCAGCCTCCTCACTGTCCGACTCCGCTGCCAGCTCCTCAAGCTGCTGGCAGACCACAACAAGTCCAGGAGATTTCGACTACAATAATCATAATGTCTGAGTCTCATTGGCCATGTTGACAATAGCTGAAGCAACCCATAATATCTACCCCAAGTCTTACATTAATTTCTACATCAATGACAATCTTCTTTAGGTCATAAGCTAGCTGAGGGTGGCAGCCTAAAAAAAAAACAAGGTAAGTAGAACAGTGAGGGGGGGAAATCAGCTATTTAGATTTGCTAGAAAGCAGGATTTCCTGCTTTCTCGCAAAAATAAATGGTGCGGCACAGCTGATCGTCGGAAATACCAGTTTGGACGAACCGCTAGCTTTTTTTTTTTATTATTACCGGTTCGCCCGAACAGGTAGCATTTATCACTACTGGTTTGCCCGAACCAGTGTGAACCGGTAGCATTTCACCCCTGCTCTAGACATTGTGGATGCTCCATTACTGGAGGTTTTCAAGAAGAGGTTGGACAGCCATTATATCCAGAATGGTTTAGGGCAGTGATGGCTAACTTTTTTGCCATCGTGTGCCAAAAGCGAGAGCATGGGGGGGGTCACGTGCATACATGCCCACACCCATAATTCAATGCCCCCCTGTGCCACACCCTTGGTATATGCACACACAAGCACCCTGTGCCCCGTTTTGGGCCTAGCAGGCCTACTTGAAGCCTCCAGAGGCCGGCAATGGCCCGTTTCCAGACTTCCGGTAGGCCTGTTTTTCGCCCTCCCCAGGCTCCAGAGGCTTTTCTAGCCGAATACACCCTCCCAGAGCCTCTGGCGAGCCCTGTACTTACCTGGCATCCAAAAATGGCTGCGTGGAGATTACTGGGAGGGGAGGGGTGGCATGGGTGGGGTCAGCCAAAAATCAGCTGGCTGGCACGCGCATGTCATGCTGGAGCTGAGCTAGAGCAACGGCTTGGGTGCCCGCAGATATGGCTCCGCGTACTACCTGTGGCACGCATGCCACAGGTTCGCCATCATGGGTTTAGGGTCTCCTGCTTAAGGAAGGGGATGGACTAGAAGACCTCCAAGGTCCCCTCCAAGCTTATAATTTTAGGATTCTATGTCAAGAATATAGATAGCCCTCGACAAAAGATGTACACTTTTATCTAATTTCTTTTTTCTTTTTCCCCTATGCAATTAGTTGAAAGGCAAGGGAACACTCTGCACGCACAAAACCAATATTTAATGGGCTGGGCTGAATGCATTTTGCTAGAAGCATTAGCTTTCCATTCACAGGGAGTTGTTATTGTTGTTGTTGTTGCTATGAGATGGGGCCTTTCTCACAGGTGGAAAAGATTATGACGGCAATTGCATAGGAACAGTGGAAAGCTGAATTCCTTTCCCCCGCCCCATTTTCCCCTTCTTTTCTTTTCCTCTTATTCTCTTTTTCTTACCCTTCTTTCCATTTTTATACCTTTAATGTATTGCAATTTTTTTTAAAAAAAAAAAAAAAGAAAGAGATAGGAACCAGGCTAGAAACCAGAAGACTGGGAGTTGTAGTTCTGCCTTAGCCATGAAAATCGGCTCGGTGACCTTGGGCCAATCACCAGAAGACTGTGAGTTCTAGTCCCGCCTTAGGCAGGAAAGCTGAGGTGACTTTGGGCTAATCACTAGGAGATGGTGAGTTCTAGTCCCACCTTAGGCAGGGAAGCTAATGGATGACTTTAGGCCAATCCCCAGAAGACTGTGAGTTCAGGTCCCACCTTAGGCAGGGAAGCTAATGGATGACTTTGGGCCAATCCCCAGAAGACTGTGAGTTCAGGTCCCACCTTAGGCAGGAAAGCTGATGAGTGACTTTGGGCCAATCACCAGGAGATGGTGAGTTCTAGTCCCATTTTAGGCATGAAAACCGACAGGTGACTTTGGGCCAATCACCGGGAGTCTGTGATTTCTAGTCCTGCCTTAGGCCAGTTGGGTGACTTTGGGTCTGTCCTTGTCTCCCAACCCAACCCACCTCACAGGACTGTCGTCGTAGGGAAAAAAATAGGAGGAGGAAGGTATGTTGGATACGTTCGCTGCCTTGAGTTATTTGTCGAATACAAATATAAATAAATAAAGGAACAAACCAACTTACCAATAAATAGAAAAACGGAATGGCATAAAGCCACAAGACAAATCCACAAACCCCTTGCAGAATTTCAGTTTCTGGTTTAAAAGGAAGAGAGAAAAAGGGTGAAGCATCCTATATATATTGAATATATTGAATATACAGTAGTGGCCAAAATTGTGGAAACCTATTGGAAAAAGTGTATTTTCTAAAACTAGCTAATAACACCACTTTTTTTTTTTTTTTGGAGTAGTACCATACAATTATATATCAATGGAAAGATAATCTAATCAAGAAGGTAATGCAATACATTTTATGAAGGATTTGCTGTTAGAATAGCAGTTACAGTATAGAGAAGAAAAGTGAAACACGTAGAAAAAAGCAGGCTATACAAAAACGATCACCCTAGAAAAAACGAGATATGCAAAAATGATCACCATGTCAGTTAATACTTCGTTGGGTAACCTTTAGCATGAATGATGGCCTTATAACGTCTTCCCATGGAGTGAACCAAGTCTTTTAGTTCTGCAGCTGTTATCATGTGAAACCAAGATGGAACAATGGCTTCTATTAACTGGGTTTTGTTGCTGGGTCGCTTCTGACTAACAAGTTTCTTTAGTCAGCTCCATAGATTTTTCAATTGGGTTAAGGATTGGGCTATTCCCAGGCCATTCCAGCAGTGGAATAGGATGATCTTGAAACTCCAAAAAAAAAAAAAGGTGGTGTTATTAGCCAACAAACCTCAAAAATACACTTTTCCCAAAAGGTTTCCACAATTTTGGCCACTACTGTATATATTTTTTTTCCATCGTCAAAGCATCAGGGTTGTTCCATTTCAGAAGTTTGTTTTGTCTTGTTGGCCTTTTATTTTTTTTCCTCCCCTTCTAACTGGTGAGTTGCAATAAGGAAAGTAGAAGCAATGACGTGGCTGTAAGGAATGACAGCAGGAGCAAAGTTTCCTGTAATGCAACAGCAACCACGGTTAACCGAGGTGATGGAAGATCAAAGCCTTTATGGCTATTAGGCAGCAAAAGATCCCCAGATGTGCCTTAAGGCGGCCTCTCCTGTTCAAGTTGTTCCTTGGCAAAATCTCGCCCTTCATCCCATTAACCAAAAAAGGTGTCAAACCTGTTCAAACAGCTTTACTTGTCTGTGTGCAGCTCCAGAGACACACAGGTCTCCACCCAACCTAGGGCTGAGCCAAAAAAAAATCTCGCTGGCGGTTTTTTGTAAGTCGCTCTTCTCCCGTTGGGTAGACGTTGGTAGACTTTTAATGCTAGCCTACGATGTCTTCCCCAAAGAGAAGATCATTTTGATCAAGGAGAATATTTGGAGCTCAGGGTTGACCAGGAGGGTGCACAATGATGATGTCACCTAATTTGGGTCATGAAACGTCCACAAGAAAACAAGCAAGGACCCTACAGTCCTCCTCCTTCTCCTTCTCCTCCTCTCCACAAACCTCCCTCCCTTCTAGCACTGATGATGTTACCTAGTTTGGGTAATGAAACATCTGGAAGAAAACAAGCAAGCTCAGAGAGCACCAAGGACCCCACAGTCCTTCTCCTTCTCCTTCTCTTTCTCCTTCCCCTTCTCCCTTCTCCTCCTCCTTCTCCTTCTCCTCCTCTCCACAAACCTCCCTCCCTTCTAGCACTGATGATGTTACCTAGTTTGGGTAATGAAACATCTGGAAGAAAACAAGCAAGCTCAGAGAGCACCAAGGACCCCACAGTCCTTCTCCTTCTCCTTCTCTTTCTCCTTCCCCTTCTCCCTTCTCCTTCTCCTTCTCCTTCTCCTTCTCCTTCTCCCTTCTCCTTCTCCCTTCTCCTTCTCCTTCTCCCTTCTCCCTTCTTCTTCTCCTTCTCCCTTCTCCTTCTCCCTTCTCCTTCTCCTTCTTCCTTCTCCTTCTCCTTCTCCTTCTCCTTCTCCTTCTCCTTCTCTTTCTCTTTCTCCTTGTCCTTCTCCTTGTCCTTCTCCCTTCTTCTTCTCCTTCCCCTTCTCCTCCTCCTCCTCTTCCTCCTCCTCCTCCTCCTCCAACCCCATTCCTTTCTAGCATTGATGTTACCTAGTCTGGGTAATGAAACATCTGCAAGAAAACAAGCCAGCTCAGATAGCACCTCATGAAGATAACTTTCTTATCAAATTATCCAGGATGAAGAGCAGGTTTCTTCCCCTTGTTCAGTGACAAGATGGCCTAAAGGAGAGTAGAACCTCACATTTGATGGTGTGGACTTTTCTTTGATAGCTTCAGGGGTGTAATAGAGCTGGTTGGGTCTGATTCATGTGGTCCGGTAGCCACAGAGGAGTTCAGTAACCCTGTTTTTCAGGGCCCTCAGGGAGGAAGTAGCTTCATCCAGGCTCTTCACAAAGGAGACGATGCCTCCATCAGGACATCAGTGGGACCTGTTAGGCAAGATATTTAGAATGATAAAAGGACGCTCACACAGCCCTGTCAAAGGCATGGGGTGATGGCAGCTCAGAAGCACGAGGGACAAAGCATCAAACAAGGAACTGTTTGTGGGTGTCGCACATTGGCGATTGTGATGCATATTTTGAGTGACAGGGAGCCGCAGCAGAGGGATGAAAGAGCCATATGTGGCTCCAGAGCTGCGGGTTGCTGACCCCTTGCCTAGTCCATGTATACATTCCTGTCCAAGCTGATCTTCCTCCAATATGGTGGAAGTGGTTAAATGTAGTATTGTGGCCTAACTCTGCCCACAGCCTGGAGTTCGATTCTAACAGGTTGACTCAGTCTCCCATCTTCCTGAGAACGAGGAGCCAGATTCTTGGGGGCAACATGCTGACTTTATAAACCACTCGGGGGGGGGGGGGGGGGCTGCGAAGCATTATGAAGCGGTATATAAGTCTAAGTGCTATTGCTAAACATATAGACCAGCTACAGTACTTAGCTTTCAATGGAGGGTGGGAGCGGTTTCCTAGAGTGAGGCAGGTTTTTGCTTCTACAAAAAGGAAAAAAAAAAAAAAAAGGACAATAAATGAAGTTATTAACAGGTTGGACAACAGAGGAAGCAAAGAAGGAAGTGTGAGATTTTCTCCCTTAGGTGCTAAATAATTTGGATTCTACACACCTGGCCTTCTGGAAGGAGGTTATCTTTCGCTCGGTCTTAGCTGATCTTGCCATAGAACCAACCATAACGTCTTTCTTTTGATGAGGGAGGGAGGGAGAGGGAGAGAGGGAAGGAAAGAAAAAGAAAGAAAGAAAATAGGATAATAGGTGCATAGACAGACACAGATAAATGATAGTCTAGAGAGAGAGGGAGGGAGAAAGGAAGGGAGGGGGGGAGAGAGAAGGAAAGAAAAAGAAAGAAAGAAAACAGGGTAATAGATGCATAGACAGACATAGATAAATGATAGAGAGAAGGAGAAAGGGAGGGAGGGTGAGAGAGAAGGAAAGAAAAAGAAAGAAAGAAAATAGGATAATAGGTGCATAGACAGACACAGATAAATGATAGAGAGAGAGGGAGAAAGGGAGGGAGGGAGAGAAGGAAAGAAAAAGAAAGAAAGAAAATAGGATAATAGGTGCATAGACAGACACAGATAAATGATAGAATAGAGAGAGAGGGAGAAAGGGAGGGAGGGAGAGAAGGAAAGAAAAAGAAAGAAAGAAAATAGGATAATAGGTGTATAGACAGACATAGATAAATGATAGAGAGAAGGAGAAAGGGAGGGAGGGAGAGAGAGAAGGAAAGAAAAAGAAAGAAAGAAAATAGGATAATAGGTGTATAGACAGACACAGATAAATGATAGACTAGAGAGAGAGGGAGGGAGAAAGGAAGGGAGGGAGGGAGAGAGAAGGAAAGAAAAAGAGAGAAAGAAAACAGGGTAATAGATACATAGACAGACATAGATAAATGATAGAGAGAAGGAGAAAGGGAGGGAGGGAGGAAGAGAGAGAAGGAAAGAAAAAGAAAGAAAGAAAATAGGATAATAGATGCATAGACAGACAGAGATAAATGATAGACTAGAGAGAGAGGGAGGGAGAAAGGAAGGGAGGGGGAGAAGGAGAGAGAGAGAGAGAGAGAGAGAGAAGGAAAGAAAAAGAAAGAAAGAAAATAGGATAATAGATGCATAGACAGACATAGATAAATGAGAGAGAGAGGGAGAAAGGGAGGGGGAGAGAAAGAGAAGGAAAGAAAAAAAAGAAAGAAAATAGGATAATAGATGCATAGACAGACATCGATAAATGATAGAATAGAGAGGGAGGGAGGGAGAAAGAGAGGGAGGGAGGGAGAGAAGGAGAGAGAGAGAGAGAAGGAGAGAGAGAGAGATCGTCCCCTTGTGTTGAACGAAACAGCTCCCAAAAGCTTTCATTCTCATTTGCAAAGACAGGGAAATCAGGTGGGGAAATGTGCCTCTAATTATTATCCTTCCCTGCTTATAAACCTCTCTCTGAACTTTTAAGTCTGCTCAAGTTTCAGGTCTTCTGTCTCTCCCTTCTTATTTAAACTCATCTAGAGAAAGCTATTAAAAACCTCCGACACTATAAACTCCCTCGTAAACCCTTGTTTTATAGCCTTAATTGCCTTTTCTTAAACAGTCTGGCAGGCTTTCTTCTTTCCGCGAACCTTAGAAAGGTGCTTGCGTTTAGCTTTTTTTTTTTTTTTCTTTCCCTATGAACTTGGCGAGAGGAGAACATCAAGATGGAAACTTGTCTTGGTAGCCCTCTGTAGGCAACAGGGATTTGTCTGAGAAAGTCATGGATGAAAATCTGGGATCCTCTCTCCCAGAAGGTATCTGCCTGCCCCACCAGGTTGAATAGGGTCGCAATGTTTCCCTTAAACATTGTCACCTAACAAGATCTAAGACGCACACCTTCTTTGGAGCAGCTCTGCCTTGTGGAACATGTTATTCCTTGAGATCTGACAGTGCCCAACTTCCATGCCTTAGGCCTTGAAGCTTAGAATGGAATGGAATGGAATAAAATTAGAGTAGAGTAGAGTAGAGTAGAGTAGAGTAGAGTAGAGTAGAATAGAGTAGAGTAGAATAGAATAGAATAGAATAGAATAGAATAGAATAGAATAGAATAGAATAGAATAGAATAGAATAGAATATAGAGTAGAATAGAATAGAATAGAATATAGAGTAGAGTAGAGTAGAGTAGAGTAGAGTAGAGTAGAATAGAATAGAATATAGAGTAGAGTAGAGTAGAGTAGAGTAGAGTAGAGTAGAGTAGAGTAGAGTAGAGTAGAGTAGAGTAGAGTAGAATAGAATAGAATAGAATAGAATAGAATAGAATAGAATAGAATAGAATAGAATATAGAGTAGAGTAGAGTAGAGTAGAGTGTAGAGTAGAGTATAGAGTAGAGTACAGTAGAATAGAATATAGAGTAGAACAGAACAGAACAGAACAGAATTTATTAGCCAAGTGTGATTGGACACAAAAGCAACTTGTCTCTGCTGCATGCACTCAGGTACATACAAACAACAAAGTGATTGGTCATATGTCATAGATCATAGTTGCAATCAATAATCATAATATACAACAGGTGATAAATCATAGATACCAATAGGAGAATATTAGGAAAGATGAGAAGATGAAAAAGATAATATCAATACAGTCCTACTACATGGGTAAATATCTTTAGACCTAAGACAGTGTTGTGGGAATTAGGTCTGACTTTTCCCAGAAACACTGAGGTTCGAACCCAAGAAGTTGGTCGGTCGATGTACAGCCAAGGGCTGCCCCATCCCCTGTCCGAAGACGTCTCCGTGGTCATGTGGCTGGCATGACTCAACACCAAAAGTGCATGGAACGCTGTTCCCTTCCCATCAAAAGTGGTCCCTATTTTCCTACTTGCATTTTTTACCTGCTTTCGAGCTGCTAGGTTGGCAGAAGCTGGGACAAGTAACGGAAGCTCACCCCATTACGCGGCACTAGGGATTCGAACCGCTGAACTGCCGACCTTTCGATCGACAAGCTCAGCATCTTAGCTACTGAGCCACCACGTCCCTTTTTAAAATGATAGTTAATCTGCCTTTATTTTCCTCCTGGCAAGTTAGGAGTCTTAACAACAAGAAGGAAGGGAAGAGGCAGTTCCAGAGAAGTAGGATAATCAGCGCTGAATTCTCTGCTCAGGTTCTTCCACTAACCCAGGGGTCAGCAACCTGTGGCTCTGGAGCCGCATGTGGCTCTTTCATCCCACTGCTGCGGCTCCCTGTTGCTGGTCGGCTCCACAATTGTTAGGTCTTTCGGTTAGGACAGGTAGAGGAAAAAGGATGCCGCGCTAGGAGGAGACTCTATGGTGGGGGAACTGGACTTCCGGTCGGCTCCAGAATTGAATGAGGGCTTCCAGTTAGGACCTTTGTGGCTCTGAGTGTTTTAGGTTGCCGACCCTTGCGTTAACTGATGATCAACAATGCTAAACCTCTGAAGCCAGCCTAATCCCTGATCTCTTATCCCCAGTAGCTCCCGGTGGCTACAGATGGCTCCTTTCCTTAGCCACCTTCCATTCAACAAACTTTCTCCATCAGCTTTTCCTGGCTTTGATTCCATAAGAACATGAGTACCGCCAACAGAAGATAAGGAGAAGTTCTCAGCTTTATGGCAAGGGTCAGAAGGACGGTTTTGCCATTCTAGTGCCACTTAAAATCTTAAAATAGAACTCAAGTGGGGAAGTAAGTGGCGCGCAGACCTTGTCTTGAACCTCAGCAAGAGGCTGATTGCCATCTACTTGAAAACACCCGATGGGAAGGTTGCCATGTCCTTCTCAACCTTCTCAACCTCTCCATTAGCTGGGCTTTATCGTCGGAAAGTGTTGATTGTGCTAACTGCTTCCCGTGGTGTACTGCTTTCCCCCTCTCCCTTGTCTCTTTTCATCACTAGAAGGAACTTCTCCTCTAACCGAAGGTGATTTAGAGCCCTGTTGCCATGTAGACTCCACACACACACACACACACATACACAACATACTCAAAATTGAACGCTGGTAATAACTTTGGAGAGCAGCTGTACAATGCTGTGTTTGCCAGCCCACGTCAAGGAGAAAAGATACCTTCGGGTAAGATTAGGGCATAGAATAAGCATTGTGCTCTTCTCCAAACATCTACAAGTGATAATGAACTGATGCCCAAGTTTGGTATCTACAGATTATGTTTTGACAGCCGTTGAAGATCAACACCCAAGATTTTCATGGCAACCTATCTTTCTTCTCTGTCCTTCTTTCCTAACCAATCCTTCAACTTCTGGATTTGCTCTCTTCTTGACCTCTTTCCTTGAGGCCTTCCCTTGCTTCTGATCTTCGTAGGCTGTGTAGCGTTGCTATGAAGAGTGAATCTGGAGTTAGAAATCAAATCCGAGCCTTTTTGTGGAAGAATGAACTCACCACCTAGAGTGAGCAGGCATTATATTTGATCCAGAAGCCTTTATTGTCCTTCCAGGAGAAGAAGACCAAATGGATCAGTGGTGGACTGCTGCTGGTTCAGACCGGTTCGGGTGAATTGGTAGTTCCGATGATCAGCTGGCCCTGCCCCTGCTCTATCCTGCCCTATATTTCCTTCTTTCTGGCTCAGCTGGCTCAGCTGATTCACACAGCACAGCTGATTTCCATGCCTCCACTGTTCTACTTGCCTTAGAAGGTAAACAGCTGAACTTCAAATTGCTGTATTTTGAACGCTGCACCCACGCAAAGCACACACTCACAAAACCAGTTGTTAAACTGGTTGCAGCCCATCACTGGACAGGATGGTCCTAAGAATGACTCTGAAGCTGGTTGGAAGAGTTCATCCTCTGGAAGTTCTTTCAACCCATATGCCATCAGCAAACAGATCTAACCTTCTTAGGTTGCAATCAGAAAACATTTTTTTTTTGGAAAAAAAATCCACTTTACTAGTTGCTTCTAGTAGGGCAATATTCCAACCCACCATTTTTCTCTTATTTTTTTTTTAAAAACAAAATAAATGGTAGAGAAGGTGATAGCTACTGTTCATCATGTCTTATAATAAGAGACTTTCTTTTCTGCAAGAAAGCCACCAAACTCAGAGAGCACTAAGGAGCCCATAGTCCTCCTCCTCCTCCTCCTCTCTGTAAACCCAACAATCCTCCTCTTCTTCTCCTTCTCCTTCTCCTTCTCCTTCTCCTTCTCCTTCTCCTTCTCCTTCTTCTTCTTTTTCTTCTTCTTCTTCTTCTTCTTCCTCCTCCTCTTCCTTTTCCTCTTCCTCCTCCTCCTCTTCCTCTTCCTCTTCCTCCTCCTCCTCCTCCTCCTCCTCCTCTCTATAAACCCCATTCCCTTCTAGCACTGCAGATGTTACCTAGTTGGGCCATGAAACATCTGCAAGAAAGCCACCAAACTCAGAGAGCATTAAGGAGCCCACAGTCCTCCTCCTCCTCCTCCTCTCTGTAAACCCAACAACCCTCTTCTTCTTCTTCTTCTTCTTCTTCTTCTTCTTCTTCTTCTTCTTCTTCTTCTTCTTCTTCTTCTTCTTCTTCTTCTTCTTCTTCTTCTTCTTCTTCTTCTTCTTCTTCTTCTTCTTCTTCTTCTTCTTCTTCTTCTTTCTCCTCCTCCTCCTCCTCCCCCTCTTCCTCCTCCTCTCCATAAACCCCACTCCCTTCTAGCACTTCAGATGTTACTTAGTTAGGCCATGAAACATCTGCAAGAAAGCCACCAAGTCCAGAGGCCACCAGGGTACCCATCAAGACATGGTATTCCCGCCTGCCATTTTGTACTTTCAGACGAGTGTCCCCCCCCCCACCCAATTTCCGTGAAAACACAAATCCTGAAATCTCGTCCGAACTGGAATGACTCCCCCCCCTCCCAATTTCTCTCCAAATGCTTTCCTTAATTTCATTCACCTTATGCTTCTCTTCCGCCGTCCAGGCTAAAATTAAACACAACTCCAAAAAACCGGACGAGAATCATTGCTCGTCAACAACTTTGGCCTGGCGCTGTTCACCACCACCACCAATCTGATCCAAGAGTGAGTGAGTGAGTGCTTAATAGATATTATTGATCCTACGCTTGACTTCCATCTCTCTGGATTCGCAAATCCCCCCACCTCTTCTTCACTTTCCTCCCCCTTCCTTCTAAAACTCATCTCATCCCTCTCCCCTCCCTCCCATTTCTCTACTCACCCAGGCTCAGCGAATACGGCGGCGGAGCTCCATCAGGTGTGGCTTAGCCATCCTTGGCACCCAACTCTAATGATCCATCAAGTGGTTCTCAATAAGCTAATAGCTCTAATGTGTGAAAATTGATTTTGGGGGGCGAAGACAATGATTTACACTCTGTTTCCGATTGAAGAGGCTCCATTGATTTCACCAGGTACTAAAATATTTACAGGGGTGGCAAGAAAGCAGACCGAGTGTCAGAGAGGGAGGAATCTCGTAGGAGTTTGTTGTTGTTGTTGTTGTTTTAAAAAAAATAACACGCAGATTTGTCTTCTGCGGCTAAAATAGAAGGTAGCTCAACAGACAAAGAGCCAGATGTTCGAGACGAGTCCCATTGTTCTTTGAGAAGCACGTTTTTGTTTTAAAAAAAAATTAAAAAGTGGGGGTTAACTATTGGTTGTTGGGGGGATTTTGTTGTGGGGGGGGCATCTTTTGAGGGAGCTGACAAATATCAGAGCCAGACAAACAGATGCAACACAAAGCCATAGATATATCAAAGGGGCCAAAATCAGGAGGGCTTATTCAATGAAAGCTCACTGCGCTCAGAGGTTGCTTGAACAAAAAGGTAAATTCCACACAGGAGTTATTGGAAAGGAAACTGAAAGCAAATATATACGTGGGAAGTGTAGCTTCCATGAAACCTGATCAGATTTCTTATCTCCCACCCCCCGCCCACCAAACCTTCATCTTGCCTTGCCTTGCTTTCTTTCCTTATCTTTCTCCCTCCTTCCTTCCTTCCTTCCTTCCTTCCTTCCTTCCTTCCTTCCTTCCTTCCTTCCTTCCCTCCCTCCCACCCTCCCTCCCTCCCTCTCACCTTCCTTCCTTCCTTCCTTCCTTCCTTCCCTCCCTCCCTCCCTGTCACCTTTCTTCCTTTCCTTTCCTTTCCTTTCCTTTCCTTTCCTTTCCTTTCCTTTCCTTTCCTTTCCTTTCCTTTCCTTTCCTTTCCTTCCTTTCCTTTCCTTCCTTTCCTTTCCTTTCCTTTCCTTTCCTTTCCTTCCCTTCCCTTCCTTTCCCTTCTCTTTCCCTCCCCTCCCCTCCCCTTTTATTTTCTTTCTTTCTTTCTTTCTTTCTTTCTTTCTTTCTTTCTTTCTTTCTTTCTTTCTTTCTTTCTTTCTTTCTTTCTTTCTTTCTTTTCCCCCTTTCCCTTCCTCTTTCCCTTTCTCTTTTCCTCTCTTTCCTTTCCTTGTGTCAGAGGTGCTTATCCAATTGATTGGATTCAAAAGTCTGAATTAGAATCAAGTCTATCCTATTCAAAACGTTTGTTTGATTGACGACAAAAAACAAAACAAAACGAAAACCCTCAGCCCCAAAGAAATAGCTAGCCCATGCATGTCATCAAATACCACCCAACTGATTGGGAGGCCATGAATTTGATCCAAATGGGTGACCTGAGTCAGAAATTCAATTTTAATTCAGAGATTTCGATCCAACTGCCATAGAATTGCCTTTGAAGCGGAGCTCTGAATCAAATCTCCGTACAGCTCCAGCCCTGGTATATAAATTTATGGTGCAAATGCCCTTTGAGTCCCGTGTACGACTTCTGAAACAATATTATATAGAGCAACTAGAAGAAGAAATTAAAATGGGCACCTCAAGTTACAAGAAGGCTAACACTGCAACCTTGCAAGAAAGTATTGCAACAAGAGACGATGGATGGATGATTTCTTTCTTTTTATGTTGTCGTTCTGATTTGCTCCTCCCTTTCTCTCTCTCTCTCTCTCTCTCTCTCTCTCTCTCTCTCTCTCTCTCTCTCTCTCTCTCTCTCTCTCTCCTTTTCTCTCTTTTTTAAAGATAGGTGACATGATTAGAAGTTAGAAAGGAAAGAAAGGAAAAGTTTTTTTTTTAATAAAGGGTGATATGATTAAAATCTAGAATAGGTGATAGAAATAAGAGAAGGGGGAATATCAATGTATACGTTTTATATAATAAAATGAAAGCAATAACAAGAGAGTGGAACAACTGAACAACAATAGATTGCAACCTCAGACAAATGCGCATTATTTACCAGAAATATATAAATTGATTGAATGTAATAATTATGATGAACTTTGATAGTTTTATTTGTATTAGAATGTATGACACCCAGATGTCACACTGTCCACGCATTGATTTGATACATTTATAAAAAATAAAAAAACTTGAAGAGAGAGAGAGAGAGAGAAAAAAAGAAAGTATGGCAGCATTTGAAGCTTTTCTAGCGAAAAAGAGAAACAGGACAAAATAGATCCAAAATAAATCCTGCAGAAAGGAAAGTAAATAAAAGTTTTTCCTCCCTCTGTTGTAGCCCGTCAGCGGCCTGTGCAGCTAGTAGCTGATTCCGACAGCGAGGAGGCTGGTGTGGTGCTGCACCAGCAGCCTGTGCAGCTGGCACCCGAGTCAGACAATGAAGAGGCTGGAGAAGATGTGGTGCCAGAGGCGGGGATTCATCCGGGATCTTCAGAAGCTCCAGAAGCTCCCATAAGTGAAGAGGAAGAACAGGAGGAGCCTCTTCTCGATGCATGAGCGTGCAGAGCTGCCAAAAGGCAGGAGTGGCTCCTCAGGAGGAGGTCTCCTCGAGAGTAAGGCTTGGGGCTATTTGGCCACTCCCTTAGCCTATTTAAGCAGGAACGCCGACTGAAGCAATTTGCAGGGAACAACTTCATTCATATTCCTTTGCGTCTTGATTCCAGAAAATGTCTGATCGGCTCTTGCTCCTTTCTTGTCAGTTTTCCTGCAAATTGTTTCTGGGCATTCTCCCAACCACAGTAAGATTATGGTTATCTGAAATACTGTGCTTCAGAATTGAGTTATTATTCTTTGGAGTCTTGTCAGCTGTTAATGAAGTTAAATTAACAGCCCTTGTTCAGAAAAGACTGATTTAAACTGTACTTGTGTTCGAACAGCTACTAAGAAAAACTCATTAGTAGTCCTTAATTAGTAAACTAAGGTTTGTACGGACTTTGTGTGTGCTGCGTTCTTTGAGGTCCATAGCTGGGGCAGAACATTAGACCTCCCTGACATTCAAGCAGAAAGATTTTGATTTGATCAAAGCAATTCGTTGCTTACACAACACAACACATAATTATTACACAGTTCTAAAAGCTAGTAGCTGTTAATCAATGTAACTATTCTGGAGAGGTTTTTTTTAGAGCCATCCAAATTGCTCTTTATCACATTTTTGGATAGCCATCCATTCCAAAATAAATAAATAAATAAATAAATAAATAAATAAATATGATGGAATTAATGTGGATCTGAAGTGATGAAAACCAATTTAGATGGCTTTCAAAGCTCTCCAGAATAGTTAAAAGTGGATCCCAGTGACTAATGGCTACTAGCTTTGCCAGCTGTATAATCATTCTCGGATTAATTATTTAATGCTAATCCCGTTTGTATACTGCCAAAACTCCCAGAGACTCCTAATAATAATCCTACAGTTCAAACATCCCCAAGACAGGTAGTCCTCGACTCACGACCCCCAAGGGAGCCCATCGTTTCTGTCGCTAAGTGAGCCTTTGCCCCACTTCGCGACTTTTCTTGCCACCGTTGTTAAGCGAATCACTGAAGTTGTTAAACCCACCCACCCACATACCCAGGAGGCTACAACTGTCATAAATAGGAATCGATTCCCAAGGATTTTGATCATGGGACCATGGGCATGTTCCAACGGTCATACGCGTGAAAAAACTCTTTTTTTTCCAATCTCGTCGTAACCTTTGGACGGTCACTAAAAACTGTTGTAAATCAAGGAGTACCTGCAAGTGAATTTAAAGGCAAAAAATTGCACCTTCCATGGTCATTAAAAATAGTACGGCTTTGACTAATGGCTGCAATTGGGCTCCAAAATTTCAATGGCTACGCAAGATAGTTTTTAAGGGAGTCGCATCTGACTGTAGGACCTACTACTACTACTACTATTATTATTATTATTATTATTATTATTATTATTATTATTATTATTATTATTATTATTATTATTTTGCCACTGTTGTTAAACGAATCATGCAATCGTAAAGCAAATATGGCTTCCTCTATTGACTTCAGTTTGTTGGAAGCCATCTGGGAAGGTTGCAAATTACAGATTAACAGAGTCGGAAGGGACCTTGTCGGTCATCTAGTCCAACCCCCCCAACACCACCACCACCACCAAGCAGGAGACCTTACATATAATCTCTGCTGGACCCTTTTGACCAGTGGTGCAATGTGAGCGCCCCAAGTCAGGTCCTCTTTTATGATAAACACCCAGAAACTTAAAAGCATGGTGTCAGTGTTCCAGAAAAACCCAACTCCAATTAAAACCTTTTCCTTGAAGAAAAAAGTTCAATTTTCTCCACAACTGTTTTTATTGGGTATAGTTAAGGGTTTTACTTCGGGTGAAACAAAGTTGATATTGTACATGATAACAGCTGCGAGATTATTGATAGGTAAATACTGGAAAAAATGAAGCTTTGCCCACGATCGAGGAATGGACTCTGAAGATGGCCAGTTTTGCAGAGATGGTGAAGATTTCGGCATATTTAAAGGATTGTTTGCAAGAGACTTATGAATGGGAATGGAAAAAGTGGATAGATTATGTTCAGAACAAATATCAAACCAGGAAGTATCAAATAGTTTTTATTTGAAAATGTTATATTAAGATAGAAATATTTTAATGTAATGAAGATGAAAAATTATAAGGGGGAGGGAGGGGTTCAAGTTTTATACAAAGGGGGGTTTTTCTCTTGATCTGAGTATATTGTATGGAAGTCTGGGGGGAGGGGAGGGTTAGGGAGGGTTAGGGAGGGCGAGGTTGGGAAGTTTGGGATGGGTTGAGGGGGGGGGAAAGGGGTGAAAATGTAATTGTAAAACTTTTGCAATAAAAAAAAAAAAAAAACCTCCATGACAAACATTTTCTCAAAGTTCCCATTTATTAGAGTAGGTATACTGGCACATCTGGGAAAACCCGAATCAGAGAGTTCCAGGTTTTCCCCTCAGTAAATCAAAATCCCCAAATCCATCCCCTGCACCCATCGGTCCATCACATGCTCCAATCACCATTTGTCTCATCTCGAGACATCACTCCAACCACTCCTTCTCCAGATGCAGGACTGTCTTGACCACATTTTCTGAATAGTTTTGATCCCAGAGCTATAATTGCACTCAACAATGAACTAAAGGACCACCATCAGTGAGCTATTGGACAGTATTACTTGGTCTGTTGTGTGGATGTTTGGGTGGTTTAGGGGTGGGGAATTTGTGGTGGGTGGGGGGGGGGGGTGTTTGGGGATTGTTATGTGTGTTGGACATGGTCTTTGGGTGTTAAGTGAATTTCGTTGTATGGGTATACTGTGTATACACGTACAATGACAATAAAGTTATTATTATTATTATTACCTTGACCGAAAAGAAGAATGCTATTTTGTCTAACTACATTCCCTCTACTAAATTCCCCCCCCCCTGCTACTTTCCCACACACAAGAAGTTGGCAGCGTGGAAGCTTCCGCTGCTAATATGGCTTCCAAAGCTGACACACGGTATTAAGCTGTTAGGCTGAAATTGCGATGATGTTGGCTGAATTTCTCTCTCAACCATGGGATTCCTTGAGTAGCTTCAGACCATTCGCTCTTTCCCAATCCCATTGACTTCTCTGCTGTTGTAGGAATAAAATGAAAGGAGACCTCTGAGTAGGAGAAAAAATTGGGTAGGAATGCAATAATAAGCTACACATACACAGAGAGAGAAACCTAGACAACATCTGCAGCGAAATACATGTGTCCTTGCTTGAATGAATGTGAATGCAATTATAAAACACGGTGTGCTGTCTGAGCTCTTGTATCTATCATCTTGAGGTCTTCTTTCCAGATGGATGCTCAACATTTGGCAGGGCAGTCGTGAAAAATCTGGATTCCCTACTTTCTCGCCGCCGAATGAAGAGCGATGGAAATCTGAAGACGCTTCAGGGGGTTGCTAACCAACTTACCTGTCTATGCATCTGCTTAGCCAGGCTATACATAAGTTCTAATAATTACTGAGTTAATTTGTTGCAGAACATATAAGTATGTTCGCTTGGGGCAGTTTGGTGTGGCTCATACATGAAACAAACCTGTGCTTTCCATAATACGTTCCCCAACTCCTCACATATGCAAAAATTCAATGCATGCAATCCATGTGGCTGGACCAGAATTCTGGAAGTCTTTTTCATTGGCCACCATCTTGAATTTTTTTTTCCCAAGGTGTTTAGTTCTGGAGCAGCTCCCCATAAATTATTCCATTTTTTCCTTTCTTCTTAGAACAGGGGTCGGCAACCTGCAGCTCTGGAGCCGCATGTGGCTCTTTCATCCTTCTGCTGCGGCTCCCTGTCGCTCAAAATATGCGTCACAACCGCCAAAATGTGTGACACCCCTCCGACACGTGATTTATTGAGCTTTTCGACCCCGGAAGACCAACCATGGATAAATCTAAGAAAAGAAGAAAACAGAACATTTAATCAACTACGTATGTTAATTTGTGGCTGCTCAGGAAATAGTTCAGGCATGGGAAGGGTTTTGTGGCTCCCGGTGTTTTCTTTTCTGTGGGAAACAGGTCCAAATGGCTCTTTTGAGTGTTTAAGATTGCTGGCCCCTGTCTTGGAAGGCAGACTATGAGAAGTGGTATCAGGCCGAGAGTGTTGATTGACATTTTTCCGTTTATTGAACTTGAGTGAGATCATCCATTAATTACAGAGGCTCCTGGCTGATGTTTGTGCTTGTTATTTGTGTAACATCCTTTTATAGAAAAGGCTTCTCCCAGAGGGATTGCAAGACAATTTAAGGTTCGGCAACCACCACTGCACTAACGAGAGATACATCAAGATGTCAAATATTTTAACGTGGCAGAATGGAAAATGCCCATGGTTACCAAAGCCCTTAGGGGTGGGATTTTATGGTATGGGGCTTTAATGTTGGAAGCCACCTGAAGTCACCTGGATGTGAATTGGCAACCATATAAATTTATTTAATGAATATATCAATAAAATAAACAGTGTAAAATATCCAACATTCTTTAGAATGCCTAAATGAATGTAAGCATCTTAAGATGATATAGAAAATATGAAGTATTGTTGTCATTTTTTTTAATAAACTTGAATTTACAAAAAAGATACAAGAAATAAAGTTGTTGAGATGTCTTCTTCTTCTTCTTCTCTTCTTCTTCTTCTTCTTCTTCTTCTTCACTTCTTCTTCTTCTTCTTCTTCTTCTTCTTCTTCTTCTCCTTCTCTCCTTCTCTCCTTCTTCTTCTTCTTCTTCTTCTCCTCCTCCTCCTTCTTCTTCTTCTCCTTCTCCTCCCCTCTTCTTCTTCTTCTTCTTCTTCTTCTTCTCCTCCTCCCTTCCTCCTTCTCTTCTTCTTCCTCTTCCTCTTCCCCTTCTTCTCCTCCTCCTCCTCCTCTTCTTCTTCCTCTTCCTCTTCCACTTCTTCTTCTCCTCCTCCTCCTCCTTCTTCCTCTTCCCCTTCCTCTTCTCCTCCTTCTTCCTCTTCTTCTTCTCGTCCTCCTTCTCCTCCTTCTTCCTCTCCTTCTCCCTCTTCTTCTTCTTCTCCTTCTCCTTCCTCCTCCTCTTCTTCTCCTCCTCCTCCTCCTTCCAAAGCACCTGAGGGCAGGACAAGAAACAATCGGTGGAAGCTCATCAGAGCCAGATCCAACCTGGAAATAACAAGGAACTTCCTGAAAGTTAAGAACAATTAACCACTGAAACAGCTTGCCACCAGAAGTTGTAGGTATTCCATCACAGGAGAGTTTCAAGAAAAGATTGGACAACCATTTGAGTAGGATGGTATAAAGCCCCCTACCTTGGACAGGGAGTTGGACTAGAAGACCTCTAAGGTCCCTTCCAGTCCTATGATTCTATGCTTTCTATATTTTTTTCTAATGTTTAAATTGACATTACCTAGAATTAAGCTCTCTTTCCTTTATTGAATGCAATTCCCCAATTCAGTTTTCTTGAAAGATTATTATTACATATAAGCAAATATTACTATTATCACTAATTATTATGACTATTATTACCTCTTTTATTCATTAAACATGAAACTCAGTCAACTGAACATTTAAAATGCATCACAAATACCATTGACCGGTGCTAATGGTTGATACGGGTTGCTGCCAGCGTCCTAGGTATCAACCAAGTACCTTCTTAAGATGTTCAATGTTCCAAGTAGTGCAGTTTTTTGCAGTTCCGCCGGTGTTATTGCAGGAAGCTGCAATTTGCTGATGAATGTTATAAAATTCTTGGACATGGTACAAGTGCCCCGATGACAATGGGTATCACTGTTACATGTTTCATCATAGCCGTGTAGTTTCGATGGCCAGGTCGCAATATTTCATGATTTTTTCCAGTTCTTTTTCTTCGACTCTGGCATCTCCTGGTACCCCGATGTCAATAAACTGTACGCTTCAACCCTCAACAACTGCGATATCCGGCGTGTTGTGTTCCAAATGACAATCCGTCTGTATTCGAAGTCCCACAAGATCTTCACTGTCTCATTTTCGATAACTTTTTCCACTTTGTTGTCCCATGACTTTTCGGAGACAGGTATGTCGTATTTTTTACATAATGACCACTGGACTAATTTAACAACTCGATCATGTCTATCTTTGTAATCAGTTTGTGCAATTTTGCTGCACTCGCATATTAAGTGTGAAAACAGTTTCAACTTTGTCGTTGCAAAGTCGGCAGTTCGGTTTGTCAGTGGATTTTTATATCTTTGCTTTCATGGCATTAGTTTGTAGTGCTTGTTCTTGAGCAGCAAGCATTAAACTATTATTATTATTATCATCATTATCATTATTATTATGACGATTATTATGATTCTGTATGAGTAAATGGACTCAGACAATACACTGTGGACTAAACACTTATGTATATTAAAGGAAAAAATGTATAAATAATTTTTTTTAAAAAAGAAAAGAATAACAGATCTTCTAGTCCAACCCTCTGTTCAGGCACTTACACCATTTCACACAAGTGGCTGTCCAGTCACTTCTTAAAAACTTCCAGTGTTGAAGCACCCATAACTTCTGGAGGCAAATCATTCCACTGATTAATTGTTTTCACTGATAGAAAGTTTCTCCTTAACTCTAGGTTGCTTCTCTCCTTCATAAATTTCCATCCATTGCTTCTTGTCCTACCTTCAGATGCTTTGGAGAATAAGTTGACAACTTCCTCTTTGTGGGAGCCTTTTATATGTGGAAAACTGTTATCATGTCTCCCCTAGTCCCATAGAGGAGGAGGAGGAGGAGGAGAGGAGGAGGAAGAGAAGAGGAGGAAGAAGAAGAGGAAGAGGGGAGAAGGAGAAGGAGGAGGAGGAGAAGGAGAAGGAGAAGGAGAAGAAGAAGAGGAAGAAGAAGAGGAAGAGGGAGAAGGTGAAGGAGAAGGAGGAGGAGGAGGAGGAGGAGGAGGAGAAGGAGAAGGAGAAGAGGAAGAAGAAGAGGAAAGAGGGAGAAGGCGAAGGAGAAGGAGGAGGAGAAAGAAGGAAAAGGAGGAGAAATGGGGGAGGATGGGGGAGAAGGAGAAGAAGTGAGGAGGAGGAAGAGGGGAAGAAGAAGAAGAGGAGGAGGAGGAGGAAAAGGAAGAAGAAGAAGGAGAATGAGAAGAGGGAGAGAATGGGGGAGGAGGAGAAGAAGTGAGGAGGAGGAGAGAAAGGAGAAGAGAGTGAGGAGGAGGGAGGGAAGGAAGGAAGGAAGGAAGGAAGGAAGGAAGGAAGGAAGGAAGGAAGGAGGAAGGAAGAAAGGAAGGAAGGAAGGAAGTCATCCAGTGAAATTTTTTCAAAGGGGACCTGACAAAAAGATGATTAAAAAATTTGGATTTGCTTGGGGTTGGGTCGTGTTTCTAAATGAAGCATTTTTGCCTCTGGGTTGAGGGTCCTACGAGACGAAGTGGGTGCAACTTAAACCTCAAGGTTTATTGCCCGGAAGTGATGCTTGCTCTGGCTAAACAGTTTCAGTAGACTGAACTTCAAGCAGCGTATAACTGCTGACTTTCAAGGCAAGAGATGGTGCAGATAAAGTGGTGGAACATTTAAGAGTTCCTTTTTTCTTTACTGCTCTTTCTATTCTGGGGTGTTTTTTATTTTTATTTTTTCTTTCTTTCCCCCTCTTGCAAGTTAACTCTTCCAGCCTTGGCGGCTGCTTGGAAAAGCTCACACGAGAGGCTTTTTGGCAGTGCAAAAGTGGTATTAATTATTGTTGTTAAGATTCCTTCTTGCCTCCCTCCCTCGCAAGGGTTTTGCAAGGTTTAATTAATGAATGCCTGCAAAGTGCTTTGATCTCTTGAGTTGAAAGATGCCGTGAAAGCACAACTCTGATGAGATAATAATGGCCATGTGCTTTGTATAAATAATAAAGACGGGGAAAAAAGAAGGGGAAACTTTGGTTTAGGCTGTTCTCCTCTTTCTCCTCCTTTTCTTTCCTCTTCACTTCTTTTCCTCTTCCCTTCTCCTCCCCCTTTTCTCCTTTCTCTCCTCCTCTCCTCCTTCTTCTTCTTCTCTCCTCCTCCTCCTCCTTCTCCCCTTCCTCCTCCTCATCTCTTATTTTCCTTCTCCTTCTGCTCCTCCTCCTCCCTTCCCCTCCTTTTTTCCTTCCCCTTCTCTTTTCTCCCCCTCTTCCTCCCCCTCATCTCATCTCTTCTTTTCCTTCTCTTTCTGCTCCTCCTCCTCCCTTCCCTCTTTTTTCCTTCCCCCTTCTCTTTCTCCCCCTCTTCCTCCCCCTCATCTCATCTCTTCTTTTCCTTCTCTTTCTGATCCTCCTCCTCCTCCTTTTCTTCCCTCCTTCTCCCCCTTCTGCTCCTCTCTTCTCTCCTCCTCCTCCTCCTCTCTTCTTTTGCTTGTCTTTCTGCTCCTCCTCCTTTTTTCCCTCCTCCTCATCCCTCCTCCTTTTCTTTCCTCCTCCTCCCCCCTTCTGCTCCTCTCTTCTCCCCTCCTCCTCTTCCTCCTCCTCTTCTCTTCTTTTGCTTCTCTTTCTGCTCCTTCTCCTTTTTTCCCTCCTCCCTCCTCCTCCTTTTCTTTCCTCCTCCTCCCCCTTCTGCTCCTCTTCTTCTCCCCTCCTCCTCTCCTCCTCTCCTCCTCTCTTCTTTTGCTTCTCTTCTGCTCCTTCTTCTTTTTCCCTCCTCCTCCTCCTTTCTTTCCTCCTCCTCCCCCTTCTGCTCCTCTCTTCTCCCCTCCTCCTCTTCCTCTTCCTCCTCTCTTCTTTTGCTTCTCTTTCTGCTCCTTCTCCTTTTTTCCCTCCTCCTCCTCCTTTTCTTTCCTCCTCCTCCCCCTTCTGCTCCTCTCTTCTCCCCTCCTCCTTTTCCTCCTCCTCCTCTCTTCTTTTGCTTCTCCCTCTCTTCCTCCTTCTTGCGAATGTTGAGCAGATATGGGGGAGGGGGACCCAGAGCAAGAAAGATGTAAAAAATGGACCTCTAATCTTTGCAAACCTATCGACACTCACCTGATTAAAGGTTCCATTTATATCTAACCCTAGAGCCTGGAGTCATTCACAAAGCTCATTATGAAGGATTGGCTTTCAGAAACTTTGCCTTAATGATTAGGCTCTCTATCGATTCCTGGGGGAAACAATAAAAATTGACACCAGAATAAACTTTGAAGGACTGCTCTCACTCTGCAGGACTGAGGGATCAATTGGAATCGATCCGGATAGCCAAGGAAGGGAAAGGGGAAAGGGAGGAGATAGTGAGTCTCCATTAGCTGGTCACTATCCAGGCATCCATGTCTTCTCTGACCCTGCCATGAGCTCATCCTCTCTTCATTATCGGCCCCCGTTTTGCAATGGGCCGCCCGAAGAATCCACCATAACGGGTCAAACCATCTAAAACAGGGGTGTCAAACTTGATTTCATTTTTTTTCCCCAAAAAAAGTTTTTATTTTTATTTCTCATAAACATATTTAAAGGTACAATCTTTCACCCCTCATTTTCCATTTCATCTTATCTTTTAACTTTCATTTTTAGTTGTTTGGGGCTTCTCTTTTACCATTTACCCTCCTTTATTTTACCACAACTTTTCCTCTTCTCCTCCCCTTCTCTTCCTTCCTCCATCACTTCCTACTTTCTTCGTTCTTCCTCTCCTTCTTTTTCCTACTTCCCCTTCCTTCCCCCACTCCTCTCTTCTTCCTCCCTTTCTGACCCTCTCTCCTACTCCTCTTCCCCCACCTTTTATTATTTATTTATTATTATTTATTAATCAAATTTCTATACCGCCCTACTCCCGAAGGACTCAGGGCGGTGAACAGCCAAGATAAAATACAGATAACACAAATATTAAAAAAATCCCTTAAAATTATTAAATATTTCGGCCGAAACACAGATTAAAACACCCAATTTGTAAAATCACGAATTAAAAAATTTAAAAATTAAAAGATGGGAGTTAGGCCTTTTCTTCCTCTCCTTTTCCCTTTCTCCTCTCCTCTCCTCTCCTCTCCTCTCCTCTCCTCTCCCTTCCTCTCTC
>JAXLNS010000009.1:48073017-48330517 GCA_037215915.1 Pantherophis vulpinus
GCTCCCCCAATCACCCCAAGGATGAACAGGTTCTGTACTCATGAGATGGGCAGCAGACAGGACCTAAAATTATAAGGTTTATGGTTTTTATCCTTTTGTTGTCCTTCCCTCGTTGGAAAAAAAATCTCACTGGAAGAAAGAATTCTGAAATGATCTTTGATCTATGATAGGTAGACTCTCAGATGAGAGAAATAGATGCCATTATTACAGAAGAGCAGGGATAGCCCACTTCTCTCTCTCCCTCCCTTCCTCTTTCTCTCTCTCCCTCTCTCTCCCTCCCTCCCCTCCTTTCTCTCTCTCCCCCTCTCTCCCCTTCACTCTCCTCTCTGTCCCTCCCTCTCTTTTTCTCTCTCTCTCCCTCCTTCTCTCTCTGTCCCTCTTTCCCTCCCTCTCTCCCCCTTCTCCCCTCTTTCCCACTTTCTCTCTCTCTTTTCTCCCCCTCTTCCTCCCCTCTTCCCCCTCTCTTTCCCTCTCTCTCTCTCTCTCTCTCTCTCTCTCTCTCTCCTCTCTCTCTCTCTCTCTCTCTCTCACACACACACACACACACACACACACACACACACACACACACACACACGTACCAGTTGAAGAGAATTTTTGTAGCTCAGGGTTGAACTGTAGGATCCTTGGTTCTCTCGGAGCTTGTCTGATTCCTTGCAGACATTTCATTACCCAACTAGATAACATTGTCGGTGCTAGATGGGAGTGATGTTTGGGAGGAGGAGGAGGAGGAGGAGGAAGAAGAGGAGGAGGAGGAGGAGGAGGAGGAGGAGGAGGAGGAGGAGGAGGAGGAGGAGGAGGAGGAGGATACAGAAATCCTAGGTTATGATACATCAAGAGTTGTGCATATTGCATTCAAATAAAGATCTAGGAGGACAGCTTATTAAAATTAAAATTATAGACTGGTTGGTGACAAAGTCATAGGGCATTCTTGGGAAAGAAAGGCAAAGAAAGTGGGGCTTCTAAAATGTTTACTTAGAGCTATCCAAGGTCCTGGAATTCTTGTCTTACATGATTAATAGTCTACCTCAACTTCCCACCTACCTTCTCCGTCCCAATAAGTTTGATATAACCGAACGTCACTTGAAGCTCTCCTTCCTGGATTCATTTTCCAACTATATTAAGTCAGGTTTAGACTAATAGGTTTTAAGGGTCCTTGGTGCTCTCTGAACTTGGTTGTTTTCTGAAGATGTTTCATTACCCAACTAGGTAACATCATCCATGCTGGAAGGGAGTGGGGGTTGCAGAGAGGAGGAGGAGGAGGAGAACTGTGGGGTCCACAAACCTCATTCCCTTCTAGCACTGATGCTGTTACCTAGTTTGGTTCATCAAACGTCTGCAAGAAAACAACCAAGCCCAGAGAGCACCAAGGACTGCTCGTTTCAATCCTGAGCTACAAAAATTCTCCTTTATTTTATTTATTTATTTATTTATTTGATTTCTATACCGCCCTACTCCCGAAGGACTCAGGGCGGTGCACAGCCAAACAATAAAATACATAGATACAAAATTTAAAAGTGGAATTAAAATCAAATAAATACTTTTGGCCCAGACAAATTAAAACCCCAATCAATTTAAACCAATTTTAAAATTTGAGCATATAAAATACTAAAAAAATATTAAAATTAAAAATCTTTTATAAAAGAGGTATAAACTTATTATAAGTTTTATTTTCCCACATCAAGACGGCGGAACTCAACAGCTCAAGACTGCCACTGGAGATCATTGTAGGATTCCCCCAAAAAAGAGCCTTGGTAGTACAGGGGTTTAAGGCACCCTGTTATTAAGCTTATTAAGACCAGCTGCCTGCAATTACTGCAGGGTTCGAATCTCGCCAAGGCTCAAGGTTGACTCAGCTTCCATCCTTTCTAAGGTAGGTGAAATGAGGACCCAGTTTGTGGGGGCAATAAGCTGACTTTGTATAAATATACAAAAGTATGAAGGCTATTGCTTAACGCATTGTAAGCCGCCCTGAGTCTTCGGAGAAGGGCGGCATATAAATCAAAAAAAAAAAAAAATCAGGAAGCAATGAATACAAATGATGACTACCAGTTGTCCTCTCGAGAGAGAGAGAGAAGACTAGGTCATGATGGTGTCGTGTGCAAGAAAAGTGGTTCAGACAAACGTGAATTGTTTCCCCATTCACGATTTTTTTTTTTTATATTCAACAGAAACATAAGAGAGCTAACCTTCCTTCTTCTCCCCTCTCTTGTTCTCAACGGTTCTGGCACAGTTTCCTTTTTATCCCTGGCTCGTAAGCTTCATCCCTCCAGACCTACTTCATAAACATTAGCTTTCAGCAGCTGTCCCCAGAGGACATATCATAAACATCATGTTAAATATTTAGAGGTGGGGGGGGGAGGAAAAACCACCTCACTGCTCCGGATGCGTTAAAGCTGTCTGGGGAGGGTGCGTTTTCTCTTCGGATTCTTGGTTTCCTTATCTCCTTTCTTGACTCGCCTGCTTTTTTTTTTTTTTTTTTTTTGCAGAGCGGTTGTTAAACAGATCACCACTGAGGGTGTTGATGAAGCCACTGGAGGGGACAGGGAGGCAGGGGGCTGTTTCCATGGAGGGGGGAGGAGGAGGTTTCTCGACCCACCAAGGAGGAAGAATAGTGCATCCCAAAGGCCTCGGCATTCAGAAAGTTTTGAGAAATGAGAAGGGATTGTTGGATGAGCAGGCACAAAAACAGCCAGGGAAGTGACTGAAGCCTGGAAAATGGCCCCCCACGTCGGTCAACAGGAGGGCTCGTACTGTCCCACGATCTATCCATATTTGTAAAATATGCTCCCTTTCTTTGTCTATTTTAATTTGGTCTCTGACCGTAATAAAGCTTACTTGTACTTGTACAGGAGGGCTGATTTACCAGCAGCCTATCAAGTACTTAGGAGGTGGGGGCATAGTAACACAACCAACTAGCCAGTGATGGTGAACCTTTTTGGCACCAAGTGCGGAAAAGGTCACGCGGAAATGCCGCGTGTGCACATGCCCGTCGGGGCCACACTCCCGAAAAGCCGAACTTCCGGGTTTATTTTATTTTATTTTATTTTATCGGATTTATATACCGTCCTACTCCCGAAGGACTCAGGGCGGTGAACAGCCAAAAAATAAGACACACAAACTACAAAATTTAAAAGACAATATAAAAACCCATTAGATAATTTGGCCCAAAACAAATTAAAACAACCCCTAATGTTTGAAAACAAATTTACAATTTACTTAATGCCAACACAATTTGAGCTGAGTCAATACTAGCTTGAGAATCTGTTTGACCTTAGATTCCAAGTGGAACTTGGGACATATGCTCATATGTGGTATAAATGTAATGGGGTTGAACTTTTTTGGTCTATGATAGAAAATGAAATATTTGAAATGATTAAGAAGAGGGTCAAATTGAAATCGGAAACCATATTATTACTAATATTGAATGAAACAACATTAACAACTGGAGAAAGAGAATTGGTGAGGATTTTGGTTATAATGGGGAGAATTATAATTGCTAGATATTGGAAATTAAATGTTGACTTAAAATTAGAAGAATGGTATCATGAAACATGGAAATTTGCATTAAATGATAAATTGACTTGTGATATTAAAATTAGAAGCGGTATATACAAAGAGAATGTTTTTTGGAACACTTGGCAACCATTTGTGGACTTTGCACTTGGGAGATTGGATGAATCGGCGCCAGTACCTTATCAAAGAGATTTCTGGAAGAATTGAAGACTTTAATTTCCTAAAACTTCCTTTCCATTTGTATAGCACGTTGGGGGGGAAATTTTTTTCTTTCTTTACTATTGATTTTTGTATTGTATCTCAGGTTGCCTTGATGCTGGCCCTGACTCCCCACCTCCTCTTCTGATTCAGCTGGCCAGGGACCAAGAGGCCACAACAACTCTATCATAGCAGCCCAAGTGTAGACTCGGTGTTTACTTTTGGTTCTTCAGGAACCAGTAATATCCAATCATAGCCTACTTGTCTGGACTATTGTAACGCTCTGTACATGGGGCTCCCTTTGGGGTGCACCCGGAGGCTCCAACTGGTGCAAAATGCAGCTGCGCAGGGGATTATGGGAGCAACGGGGCGCTCCCATGTGACACCTCTCCTGCGCGAGCTGCATTGGCTTCCGGTGGACTTCCGGGTGCGCTTCAAGGTGTTGGTGACCACCTTTAAAGCGCTCCATGGCTTAGGGCCGGGGTACTTACGGGACCGCCTTCTGCCACCAATTGCCTCCCACCGGCCAGTTCCCTCCCACAGAGAGGGCTTCCTCAGGGTGCCGTCAGCCAGACAATGTCGACTGGCGACCCCCAGGGGGAGAGCCTTCTCTGTGGTGGCACCTACCTTCTGGAATGATCTACCCCCAGAGATACGAGTGATCCCAGACCTCCGGACTTTTCGTCTGGCCCTAAAAACTTACTTTTTTCAGTTAGCCGGGCTGGCCTGATTCCATGTTGGTTTAAAAGTTTGATACTGATTTTTAATTGAAATGTTTTAAATTATGGGCCATTTAATTATTTTTAAAATTATTTTAACTTTTGTGTACAAATGTTTTTATTTTGGCTGTTCACCGCCCTGAGTCCGAAAGGAGAAGGGCAGTATACAAATCTAATAAAAGATAAAAGATAAAGATAAAGACTTAGTTTTTTAAAAAACGGGACTCTCCACAAACGAACTCTTTTATACAGTTTCTTATACTGCGCAGTTCGGTCCATTAAGGAATGCTCACCCACCACCCTAAAGAAACCCAACATTAAAGGAACCTTCTCCTCAATGGATGATCAGCAAAGTCTGGAGACACTCCATCCTCTTGAGCCCAAAGCCTCTACAGAGTTTACAAAAAAAAAAAAACTGATTCTCAAAAAGGGTGGCTGGATAAAACAGGAGCAGATCTGGCCTGAACCCGAGAAAGCTCTTCAATTATACATGGGCATGAATAAACAGCCACTGATTTGCTAGGAACTATGAGATGTAAATAATTGAGGAGCAAGGGAGTTGGATCCAAAAGGTGATCTACCCTCCTGCCAATTGGCCTTAATGCGTTTCTTTGATGCAACTCCTTACTGGTTCGCATAACACCGTCGGGACCTGGGAGATAGCCGCCTTTCGAAAGGATGCTGACCAGCAAGCTATAAATACCCAGAGATTCATCTTCCTTCTTTTGGTGGTTATGAACAAATGTTGGACGAGGAGGATGACTCTCCCTGGACCTCTTGTTAAAAAAAAAAAAATGAGATGACTTTTGTTGTTTATCAGCAGGAGTGGGTCCTACTTACCTTTATTTATTTATTTATTTATTTATTTATTTATTTATTTATTTATTTATTTATTTATTTATTTATTGCGATTTATATGCCGCCTTTCTCCCTAGGGACTCAAGGCGGCTTACAAAATGACAACTTCAATACAAATCACAATACAATACCAAATTAAAATCAGTAACCCAATTAAAAAACGATTTAAAATTATACCAGTGTACCCCCAAACGGATCAGTTTAATTGGCGGAAGAGCCACGTCTTCAGCTCGCGACGGAAGGAAAGAAGGTCGGGGGCTGTTCTGAGCTCAGTGGGCAATCCATTCCAGAGGGTCGGGGCTCCCACAGAGAATGCCCTCCCCCTGGGGGTCGTCAGCCGACATTGTTTGGCCGACGGCACCCTGAGGAGGCCGACTCTGTGAGAGCGCACAGGACGATGGGAGAACGGCTGGAGATGGTCCTGCAAGTACCCCGGGCCTAAGCTTTACTACCAGTTCGTATCACACCTACGTGCCCGCGCTCGCTTTGCTGGTGCGTGTGGTTGCGTGCTCTTCTGCGCATGCTCAGAAGCTTCTGCGCATGTGCAGATTACCTATGATGACGTCCGGGTGGGTGGATCCTCCTGCCAGTTTTACTACCAGTTCTTGCGAACCGGTCCGAACTGGGGGCAACCCACCACTGCTTAGCAGTGAAGGCAGCCATGAGTACAGGATGCAACCTGAAATTGACAGAGGTACCTTCTGAACTGGTCAGGAAATGATAGCAATGGCACTTAGACTTATATACGGCTTCACCGTGTTTCTCTGGGTGCTTTAGAGTCAACCTATTGCCCCCCCCCCCAACAATCTGGGTTCTCATTTCACCAACCCTGTTTCCTAGAAAAGCAAAGGAGGGAGGGACGGAGGGAGGGAGGAGGAGACAGCATATGGTTGATGTCCTCCATGCTCGCGGTGACAAGGCAGCGACACCGCTTCCTTCCTAGAGAATAAAAAGGCTGCTTGTTCTACTGAGTGGGGTGGGGGGGTTGGGGAACTTTTGTGATCAGAGACCAAATCCCGAAGCGAAGACTTCTCTGTCACCCGGCTGGGGCAGATACCACAGCAAGCCTCTTGCCTGTTTGATGCTCTGTGCAATTTTTTTTTTTCATTTATTTTTTTGGCCTTTCGAATGGAACTTAAGCGGGGGGTGGGGTAAAACCCACCCTATATCTGGATTAATAGAGCAGGACAGCATCGACTTCTGTCAAGCAAGTGGTCTCCGTGTGCAGATTTGGTCTTTGCTGTGAAAGGATTGGACGAGGGGATTCTCCCCTCCCACCCATCCACTCAAAGCAATTGGGAAGTTTTCAGGATGACCCAGATTGACAAAAAAAAAAATCTACTGCAATGGTGTGTGAGAATGACCTTGGGAGACAGGAAGAAGAGTTACTTCTAAATCCTTCCTTCCTTTTCCTCTTTCCCCTTTCCTTCTCTTCCTTCTTCCCTTCCCTGTCATTTGTCCAAATGAGATAAACCTTTCCTTTCCTTTCTTTCCTTTCTTTCTTGTCTTTTTTCATATTCCTTTCTGTCCTTCTTTTCCTTTCTCCTTCCTTCCTTCCGTCCTTCCTTCCTTCTGTCCTTCCTTCCTTCCTTCCTCTTTCTCTCTCCATCGTTCTTTTCCTCCTTTCCTTTCCTTCCTCCTTTCTTCTCTCACCATCCTTCCTTTCCTTTCCTTTCCTTTCCTTTCCTTTCTTTCCTTTCCTTTCCTTTCCTTTCCTTTCCTTCCCTTTCCCTTTCCCTTTCCCTTTCCCTTTCCTATCCCTTTCCCTTTCATATCCCTTTCCCTTTCCTCCTCTCCTCTCCTCTCTCCTCTCCTCTCCTCTCCCTTTCCCTTTCCCTTTCCCTTTCCCTTTCCCTTTCCCTTTCCTATCCCTTTCCTTTTCCTTTTCCTTTTCCTTTTCCTTTTCCTTTCCTTTCGTTTCCTTTCCTTTCCTTTCCTTTCCTTTCCTTTCCTTTCCTTTCCTTTCCTTTCCTTTCCTTTCCTTTCCTTTCCCTTTCCCTTTCCCTTTCCCTTTCCCTTTCCCTTTCCCTTTCCTATCCCTTTCCTATCCCTTTTCTTTTCTTTTCTTTTCTTTTCTTTTCCTCTCTTCTCCTCTCCTCTCCCCTCCTCTCCTCTCCTCTCCTCTCCTTCTTCCTTTCGCTCTGTCTCTCTCTCTCCCTCCCTTCCCTAAAATCCAGGAATTATTTCCATCAAGCTAGTGAGGGGAGAGATATTTTTTTCTAACATTGTTCCATGCAAATGACCTTTCCTTGGCTTCCCCGTTGTCTGCCAGCCATTCCCCAGCCTCGGAAAATCCTGCGGCTATGTTTTAACTCATCTCTCCTTATTTGCTTGACTGACTGTCAGCCTGGCACTTTCCCCCTCGTTGTGATGGGGGCCTAATTAATTCCTGCATTCTTAGCCCTTCTTTCTTCCTCCAATTGCCACTTCTTATATTTGGGTCTCCCCAGCATCCTTCTCACTGTTGCACCCAGCTCAGACTTTGCAATGCAATTTAAAAAAAACAAAAACAAAAACATGTGAGATAAAAGAGAGAATAAGCAGAGCAGATTAAAGGAAAAGGATAAAACAAAATTACTAACACTTACTCCGGCTATAATTTGAACAGGAGATCAAAACAATTCACTTTCCCTCTCCCCCACCCTCCTCACAACCAATGCTTCAACTCACTTAAGCTGAGTTGTTTAAAGACTCAGCTGCTGCATTTATACAACGTATTAAACTGATTGGATTTAAGCCTTAGCTTTTTTTTCTTTCTTTTTTTTTTACAGCTTAATGTGGGCTCTAAATCTAGCTTGTTGTGCAAAGAAAATAGATTAATTCATTACCCAGGCAAAGCGTTTTCTGTAAAGGTTTCCACAAAAGGACATGGGGGGAGGGGTTTGCCGTAGGTTTGAGCTGATAACTTAAAAGCCTTTCATTCTTTCATCAACCCAATCAATCTATCTTTGGTTGATCTTTCAGAACCAAAATGGAACTTAATTAGCTTGGTCAAAAATGAACCCAACTGTACAGAAAAGCTTAGGTACAAAGAGCGTGCTGGAGCCCAGAGATTTTGTTGGGAATATGTATAACAGGATGAATAGATTCTGTAACTGCTTTGTTTCTTATGCCATCTATCTTGTAAATTTGCAGGATTCTTTTTCCCCCGCCATATATATATGCTTGCAGTTGACCCAATGGTGAAATCCAAATTTTTTTTACTACCGGTTCTGTGGGCGTGGCTTGGTGGGCATGGTGTGGCTTGGTGGGCATAGCAGGGGAAGGATACTGCAAAATCCCCATTCCCTCCCCGCTCCTGGGGGAAGGATATTGCAAATCCCCATTCCCTCCCCACTCTGGGGCCAGCCAGAGGTGGTATCTGCTGGTTCTCCAAACTACTCAAAATTTCCGCTACCAGTTCTCCGAACTTCTCAAAGTTTCCGCTACCAGTTCTCCAGAACCTGGTATCCAGAACCTGCTGGATTTCACCCCTGATTTGAACTAAATGGTGATGTTTCTCTGAGTCATATGTGTGTGCATACGTGGGTATATACATAATGGTTATCCTTTGAGAGCTGAATGCAATGAAATTTCATTTTAATGTATGTGGGTAACTTTGGGCCAGTCGCTTTCTCTCAGCCCAACTGACCTCACATGGTTGCTATGGGGAAAATAGAGGAGGAAGGCATGTTGGATAGGTTGGCCACTTTGAGTTATTTGTGAAAATATTAAAGACAGGATACAAATAAATAAATAAATTCTTGAAACAGTAAGATTTTGGGACTCACGCAAGGATAATCCACAGTCACAACCTAAGGAAGAAAAGGTCTCAGTTTGAGCATTTGGGTTATGCTGGAAGCCAATTGTGCCTAAGTAGGTATGTGCCAAAAAGAACTCTGAGCTACTTCAAACAACTCAGGAAATAGAAAAGTTCAGGTCAGTTTAATAGCAAAGGAGAAGTCGGATCAGCTCTGCCATTAGCAGGTAAAAGCCATTAGCTCTAAATGGGAATGGCCTTCTTGCATCAAGGGGAAATAGGAGAGAAGGGGGAGGGAGGGCAGGAGAGAGATTAATGAAAGAAGAACAAAGTCTAAAGAAGATGGGAGGAGGGAGGAGAGAGAGAACAGAAAAGAGGATAGGATAGGACAGGATAGGATAGGAGAGGAGAGGATAGGAGAGGAGAGGAGAGGAGAGGAGAGGAGAGGAGAAGAGAAGAGAAGAGAAGAGAAGAGAAGAGAAGAGAAGAGAAGAGAAGAGAAGAGAAGAGAAGAGAAGAGAAGAGAAGAGAAGAGAAGAGAAGAGAAGTAGGACAGGACAGGAGAGGAGGAAAGGAGAGGAGAGAAGAGAAGAGGAGGAGAGGAGGGGAGGGGAGGGGAGGGGAGGGGAGGAGAAGAGAAGAGAAGAGAAGAGAAGAGAAGAGAAGAGAAGAGAAGAGAAGAGAAGAGAAGAGAAGAGAAGAGAAGAGAAGAGAAGAGAAGAGAAGAGAAGAGAAGAGAAGAGAAGAGAATCAGAACAGAATAAGTATAGAACTAAACTACAAAATATGGAATGGGAGGGGAGGGGAGGAGAGGAGAGAAGAGGAGAGGAAGAGGAAGAGGAAGAGGAAGAGGAAGAGGAAGAAGGCATCAGTTTAGTGTAGTGGTGAAGGTTCTGGCCTAGAAACCAGGAGACTGTGAGTTCCAGTCCTGCCTTAGCCATAAAAGCCAGCTGGGTGACTTTGGGCCAATCACCAGGAGATGGTGAAAAAGGGAAGAGCCCAAAGGAGGAGGGATCAATCAATCTTGACTTCCTTTGCCCCCACAAGAGATCAAAATCCCACCCATCTTGAATTCCGTTGACACGAGTCAATAGAATCTACTGCCAATGGGCGTTGGCCATTAATAGTTCAGATTCTTGTAGAGAGCTTCAGCATAGAATCAACCTATATATATATTCATTTGAACTTGATTTCCTGCAGTTGACCCAATCCCACATTCCATAGAAAAAGCTTGTCAGCTTCCTTCAAGACCTTCCAATTTCAGGCTTTGGAGCTGGTGCACCAACCTGGAAGAACTTGGAGCTCCAGATTGGTGGTCATTGGTCAACCCATCATTTCCACCACTACCATCCCCCGATCTCTTTCATTCCCTTTCTCTTCGGGATGATAAGGTCTCAACTGGCTGGGCTGCTTGTTCCTCGCTGCTTCATTTAAATATTCAGCCAACACTGCCAAGATTAACATTTTTCCCCCCCGAGTGGAGATCTGAATATTTGCTTGCTAATGAACCCTGACAAGGGCTGTTAAGTGGCAGGAAACATTAAGCCTAAAGTCCATCAAAGGAGGCAGCTTAGCCCTTTGGCGTTGCCACTAGATTCATGTGACTTAAATCCCAAACGGGTGGCTTTCGGATGGGCCCTTCTCTGCCACAAAGCCTGCCCCTTCGAATCCATCCATGCCACACGTTTCCCCTCGCCCCCACCCCTTCTCCATCTTCTCCCCATGTTTGACCCACTTGGGGGCATTAAATAAATGGCACAGAGCGGACTGCCAACCGCATTAGACTTTCCTCCCCTGCCTGCTCCAACTTTTGCTCTCTTGGCAGCGAGAAGAAATGGGGGCGGGGGTGGGTGGGAGGGGCCTTGTACGTCTCGCTAACTAAGGGTGGCATTGCTCATTTCCATGCTGCAATCAAACACCAGCAAGATCACAGCAACAAAAGGCAGTTGGCACCTACTGTTGGCAAAGGGGGTGGGTGTTGCATGTGGAGATGATAATGCTGGGACTGATTTGATGGGGCTTCGAGGAAGCGGTGGAGTCTTCATGCAGGGAAGGGAGGGAGGATGTTGGAGGGAGAGGGAGGGAGAGAAGAAAGAAGGAAGGTCAGAGGGAGGGAGAAAGGAAGGAAGGAGAGAGGGAGGGAGAGGAAGGAAGGAAGGAGGGAAGGAAGAGAGAGAGGAAGGAGGGAGGTAGGATGGAAGGATGGAGAGGGAAGGAAAAAAGAGTCGGAGGGAGGGAGGAAGGAAGGTCAGAGGGAGGGAGAAAGGAAGGAAGGAAGGAGAGAGGGAGGGAGGGAAAGGAAGGAAGGAGGGAAGGAAGAGGGAGAGGAAGGAGGGAGGTAGGATGGAAGGATGGAGAGGGAAGGAAAAAAAGAAGAGTCGGAGGGAGGGAGGAAGTTGGAGGAGAGAGGAGGAAGGAAGGAAAGAAGGAAGGTCAGAGGGAAGGAGGGCCAAAAAAGGAAGGAAGGAAGGAAGGAAAGAGGGAGGGAGGGGGAGAGGAAGGAAGGAGAGGGAAGAGGGAGAGGAAGGAGGGAGGTAGGATGGAAGGATGGAGAGGGGAGGAAGGAAAGAAGAGCTGCTGGGGGTTCTCAGAGGTTCAGGAGAACCTGTAGCTAAGATTCTGTGCAGTTCGGAGAACCCCAAAATCCCACTCCTAGCTAGCCCTACCAACCCTGCCCCTTCCCTCCCAGGAGTCCCCACGTGACCCATTATGGATGCAAGTAAGTGCAGGGCACATGCGGAGGCTCAGGGAGGGTGCAAAACGGGCCTACCAGAAGTTCAGAAAGGTTGGAATCAGGCCTTTTCTGGCCTCCAGAGGGCCTCTGGAGCCTGGGGAGGCTGTTTTTGCCCTCCCGGTGGCTCGAGAAAAGCCTCCGGAGCCTGGGGAGGGCAAAACCCCCACCACCGCTGTGATGCAGGAGACCGACTAGGCCACGCCCACCATGGCCACACCCACCCAGCAACTGGGCAGGGAACCCCGTGCTAAAATCGTTGAAGCCTACCCCTTGAAGAGATTCCCCCTCCAGGGATGTACTATCTAAAAAAACACTGCATTGAGCCTTGGTTGTTTACTTTGAGTCCCGCATTTTGATTTCCCCGATAAAATAATTGCATTTCATAGAACGTAGCTTTTCCCAGGCACCGCGAAATGAGTTTCTATGTAAAACCATGTGCGGCAATGAATCTACGTAAGACGTTTTTTTTGTTTTTGTTTTTTTTTAATTTGATTTATATGCCGCCCTTCTCCAAAGACTCAGGGCGGCTTACAATGCGCTAAGCAATAGCCTTCATCCTTTTGTATATTTATACAAAGTCAGCTTATTGCCCCCACAAACTGGGTCCTCAATTTACCTACCTTAGAAAGGATGGAAGGCTGAGTCAACCTTGAGCCTTGGCGAGATTCGAACCTGCAGTAATTGCAGGCAGCTGGTCTTAATAACCATCTTAATAACAGGGTGCCTTAAACCCCTGTACTACCAAGGCTCTTTTGACTGGCTGGCTTCTTCAGAGCCGTTTTAAGAATGACCTCAGCCACAACTGGCGCATCAACAGACGGAGGGGAATGTCTTCACGCAATCCCTAAAGTATCATCCCAATAGATGATACTTAATCGTCTCCCTTCCGATTTCAATTATTGGGATTTCTAATCCTTCAAAAGAAACATTTGCTTCCCAGATCCAGGATGTTGATTTTCCTGAGCGGGTCTGTTTTGTGATTTGACCCCATCACAGATATTCAGGCTGGCTGTCAAGATGTTGGTGTTTTTTTTGTGTTTTGTTTTTTAGCCTAGTATTTTTTTTTTCCGTGTTCTTTTATTCTGCAGTATCCAATTTGTCCAATACAGTTTTTAATTATACGTTCTTATGAAACTTATTTTCGAGAGAACGGCAGTTAGAACATGGTGTTTCCAGAGATGTTTATGGTTTGATATTCCTAACAAAGGACTGGAATCTAATAAAGAAAGGAACTTTTCTTCTAAAAAAAATCAGTCTTTTGATTCATTTTACCCAGCATTGCCTATTTTTTTTTTTTTAATTTGATTTATATGCCGCCCTTCTCCGAAGACTCAGGGCGGCTTACAATGTGCTCAGCAATAGCCTTCATCCTTTTGTATATTTAAAGTCAGCTTATTGCCCCCACAAACTGGGTCCTCAATTTACCTACCTTAGAAAGGATGGAAGGCTGAGACAACCTTGAGCCTTGGCGAGATTCGAACCTGCAGTAATTGCAGGCCTCTGGTCTTAATAACCAGCTTAATAACAGGGTGCCTTAGACCACTGTACTACCAAGGCTCTTCTAAGGGTGGGGCAGGGTAGGCGAGGTCAGCCACTCCTTTCAACTATCGGTTCGGCAAACCACATTAAAATTAACATCCGATTCGCCTGAACCGGCTGAATCCCATCTCTGCTACAAGATCTCCTACCTTGAGCATGGAGTTGGACTAGAAAACCTCTGAGGTGCCTTCCAGCCCTATGACTGTATGTTTTTTTTTTTTTAATTTGATTTATATGCCGCCCTTCTCCGAAGACTCAGGGCGGCTTACAATGCGCTCAGCAATAGCCTTCATCCTTTTGTATATTTATACAAAGTCAGCTTATTGCCCCCACAAACTGGGTCCTCAATTTACCTACCTTAGAAAGGATGGAAGGCTGAGTCAACCTTGAGCCTTGGCGAGATTCGAACCCTGCAGTAATTGCAGGCAGCTGGTCTTAATAACCAGCTTAATAACAGGGTGCCTTAAACCCCTATACTACCAAGGCTCAGACGCCTATGCCGTCTGCTACTTCAGTGATGGCTAACCTTTTTGCCATCGCGTGCCAAAAGCAGGGGGAGCACAGGTGACGGGGGTGTCATGTACATGCACGCCCACAACCATAATTCTATGTACCCCTCTCCTCATGCATGCGCATGCGACTCCCCCCGCACTCCCCTTGCTTTTGGTACACAATGGCACAGTGGGCCCGGTAGGCCCATTTTTCACCGACCTCAGGCTCCAGAGGCTTTCTAGGAGCCTGGGGAGGGCAAAAACAGCCTTCCCCACCCCTGCAGAGGCCCTCCAGAGACCGGAAACAGCCTGTTTGCCAACTTCCGGTGGGACCGGAAGGCCCGAAAATCAGCTGGCCAGAGCTGAGCTCACCACCACGGTGCTAGTTAGTTCTCCATGATTTTAAAATATTGCAATACGGAGTTTGTCCTCAACTTACAAACATTTGTTTACTGACGGTTCTAGGAATAGGTATTTTTGAAAGTCCATATAAATGCCATCACGTCATCCAGACATTAGGAACTACTGCCTCCTCTAGTGAGGAATGGTATTTGAATTTTAAGCAAGTCCTCATTTTACCGACCTCGGAAGGATGGAAAGCTGAGTCAACCTTGAGCTGGTAAAGATCGAACTCCTGGCTGTGGGCAGAGTCGGCCTTTGAACTCTGGTGCCGGAGAAGACTCCTGCGAGTCCCTTGGACTGCAAGGCGATCCAACCGGTCAGTCCTAGAGGAGATCAACCCTGACTGCTCTTTAGAAGGCCAGATCCTGAAGAGGAAACTCAAATCCTTTGGCCACCTAATGAGAAGGAAGGACTCCCTGGAGAAGAGCCGAATGCTGGGAACGATGGAGGGCAAAAGAAGAAGAAGGGGACGGCAGAGAACGAGGTGGCTGGATGGAGTCACTGAAGCAGTCGGCGTGAGCTTGAATGCACTCCAGAGGATGGTAGAGGACAGGAAGGCCTGGAGGAACGTTGTCCATGGGGTCGCGATGGGATGGACACAACTTCGCAACTAACAACAGCAATAGATAGATAGATAGATAGATAGATAGATAGATAGATAGATAGATAGATAGATAGATAGATAGGTAGGTAGGTAGGTAGGTAGGTAGGTAGGTAGGTAGGTAGGTAGATCCAAGGGACTTCTGCGAGTCCTTTGGACTGCAAGGCGATCCAACCGGTCAGTCCTAGAGGAGATCAACCCTGACTGCTCTTTAGAAGGCCAAATCCTGAAGAGGAAACTCAAATAGTTTGGCCACCTAAGGAGAAGGAAGGACTCCCTGGAGAAGAGCCTAATGCTGGGAACGATGGAGGGCAAAAGAAGAAGGGGACGGCAGAGAAGGAGGTGGCTGGATGGAGTCCCTGAAGCAGTCGGCCTGAGCTTCAATGGACTCCAGAGGATGGTAGAGGACAGGAAGGCCTGGAGGAATGTTGTCCATGGGGTCGCGATGGGATGGACACAACTTCGCAACTAACAACAGCAATAGATAGATAGATAGATAGATAGATAGATAGATAGATAGATAGATAGATAGATAGATAGATAGATAGGTGGGTGGGTGGGTGGGTGGGTGGGTGGGTGGGTGGGTGGGTGGGTGGGTGGGTAGGTAGGTAGGTAGGTAGGTAGGTAGATCCAAGGGACTTCTGCGAGTCCTTTGGACTGCAAGGCGATCCAACCGGTCAGTCCTAGAGGAGACCAACCCTGACTGCTCTTTAGAAGGCCAGATCCTGAAGATGGAACTCAGATACTTTGGCCACCTAATGAGAAGGAAGGACTCCCTGGAGAAGAGCCTAATGCTGGGAACAATGGAGGGCAAAAGAAGAAGGGGATGGCAGAGAAGGAGGTGGCTGGATGGAGTCACTGAAGCAGTCGGCGTGAGCTTGAATGCACTCCAGAGGATGGTAGAGGACAGGAAGGCCTGGAGGAACGTTGTCCATTGCGATGGGTTGGCCTTCACAACTAACAACAACACCACATCTTAAATCAGCATACTTCACAAAAGGTTCCTTTTCCAACCATCATTTTAAGGTCAAGAAATCTGAGAGGAAAGATGTTATTGGCTCACTTGCTCTCTGTTCTTTTAGCCTAATCCGTTTAATGGTTTTCAACGCTGATTGGGACTGCTGATGTGGCTTGGCAATTTTATTCAATCAGATGTCCCTTTGAAGGAGAGGAATAATTATTTCCTGTCTCCAGTCCTGGAGAGTGTTTCATTCTTTCTCCTCAATCTTGGGGAAATAGCAGCTTCGTCTCTTTTAATTCACAAATCTTTGAAGAAGAACATCACGAGAACTTGCAGCTCAACGCCATGGTGGCTAGCGGTCTGGTTAGGAGCAGAAAGGAATCAGAAGAATAAAGAGGAGTTTGGGTGATGATGGTAGATGTTGGCAGCATTCCTTTGACTTCAGCCAATGGTGAAGAATTTGTGGCTGGAGCCCTACAAAATGTTGGGTGGAGTAAATAATTAAATATCTTAGGGTTGGACTTCAGAACAAGCACTTAGTAGCTTCATCAGGGAAGAGGGACCCAAAATGGCCACCACCACAACAATCGAAGACCAAGACGTTACACGACATTTAGATCTAAGATATAAGAACAAACTAAATAAAAAGTCTCTATATCTGAAGTCCATGTAGGTTTTGCTGGTAGGAGCTCTGTTCTATCTACCATCTATCTATCATTTCTCTTTCTCTCTCCCACCCCATCTATCTATATCCATGTATGTCTGATTGTATCACCTATCTATCTATCTATCTATCTATCTATCTATCTATCTATCTATCTATCTATCTATCTATCATCTATCATCTATCATCTTTATATATCTATCTTCTCTATCAGGTCTTTGTCTATCATATCTATCTCTGTTTATCTCTCTCTATCATCTCTATATATCTCTATCTTCTCTCTCTATCAGCTTTCTCTCCTATCTATCTATCTATCTATCTATCTATCTATCTATCTATCTATCTATCTATCTATCTATCTATCATCTATCTCGCTAGCTAGCTAGCTAGCTATCATCTATCATTATCATCTATCTATGTCTGTCTGTCTGTCTGTCTATCTATCTATCTCTCGCTAGCTAGCTATCCTCTATCATTATCATCTATCTATGTCTGTCTGTCTGTCTGTCTATCTGTCTGTCTGTCTGTCTATCTATCTATATCATCTATCTATCTTTACCTACAGTATATCTATCATCAGTCCATATCTCTCTCTCTCTCTCTCTCTCTCTCTCTCTCTCTCTCCATTCATGTATCTCTATCATTATCTATCCATTCATTATCTATCCATCTATCCATCCATATGTTTACAGTAACCATACAAAAAAATTGTTTTTACATCTCCCCTTTCCATACACAGGACATGAAAAGGAAATATTTGCAACTAAGCATTTCTTGCTCCCCATGGGTCGACATACAGCTTATACCCCAAATCAGTGTATCCTCAGCAAAACAGGGGAGGGATTTCCCCCCCCCCTCTCTCCCTCTCCCCCTCCCCTCTGTCTAGGGGTTTCTTAAACCCCCCCTTTTTTTTTAAGGGAGAGAAAATTATTTCCTAAAATGTTCAAAAGCTTTTCCTCAGTTTGTTATTAAAGCAATTATCTAGCATAACACAGTGCAAAAGTGCAAAGTCCCCTAATGGGAAACAAATGTGCTAAGGAACTCCGGCAGAACCGTCAGATTCCTTCTTGAAAAACGAGGGGAAAGTGACCTAAAGGGGAATGAAGGAATGGTGGAAAGATTTTCCACCTGGCCTTGGGCAAGACATCAAACAGACCTCAGAAGGAGACAATTTATAATCATGGTCTGGTTGACTTCGATGCTCAGTCTCTATCTGTCAGTTGCCTTTCCCTGTTTTCCCCAGCTTTGGGCGACAGTCTTCTCTGGCATAAAATATCTTATTTTGGTGCTGTAGAATCCATAAAAGGACATCATCTAAGAATGTGCAAGAAAAGGAATGACTGAGCAGAACTGAGACCACTTACGTTTTAGGATTATTTTATTTTATTTTATTTTATTTTATTTTATTTTATTTTATTTTATTTTATTTTATTTAGCGTATGGCATCTGCAGAGGTCATGCAATCACCAATATACAAGCATAAGTTTAAATAAAGCATCAGTAAAGAGAGAGAGAGAGAGAGATGAGGGGGGAGGGAGGATAGATAGATAGATAGATAGATAGATAGATAGATAGATAGATAGATAGATAGATAGATAGATAGGGATGGATGAATGGATGGATAGATAGAGATAGGGATGGGCGGGTGGGTGGGTGGGTGGATGGATGGATGGATGGATAGATAGAAAGATAGAAAGATAGAAAGATAGAAAGATAGAAAGATAGAAAGATAGAAAGATAGAAAGATAGATAGAGATGGATGGATGGATGGATGGATGGATGGATGGATGGATAGATAGATAGGGAGGGAGGGAAAGAGGGAGGGATGGATGATGGATGATGGATGGATGGATGGATGGATGGATAGATAGATAGATAGATAGATAGATAGATAGATAGATAGATAGATAGATAGATAGATATGGATGGATGGATGGATGGATGGATGGATGGATGGATGGATGGATGGATGGATGGATAGATAGGGATGGATAGATTGATAGGGATGGATGGACGGACAGACAGACAGACAGACAGATGATGATGGCTGGATGGAGAGAGAGAGAAAGAGGTGGCATACGAAATAAAATATTATGGTTTTATCTTGATTTAGGATGATGAGAAGCTTTGATCTGGAGATTAGATTCCAAGGGCAATTTTAATGGAATCTTTCTTATTTTATTTTATTTTTTAATTTGATTTATATGCCGCCCTTCTCCGGAGACTCAGAGCGGCTTACAATGCGTTAAGCAATAGCCTTCATCCTTTTGTATATTTATACAAAGTCAGCTTATTGCCCCCACAAACTGGGTCCTCCATTTACCCACCTTAGAAAGGATGGAAGGCTGAGTCAACCTTGAGCCTGGTGAGATTCGAACTTACAATAATTGCAGACAGCTGGTGTTAATCACAATGCTATCAGTCTGCTGAGCCACCAGGCCCTGTTTTTTTATCTTTTTGTTAAATTCATTTGCCGCCTATGTTGCCGTGGGGCTACTCTAGGCGATTCATGACAATAAAAAAGGAAGAAAAATCGAAAGGGTCTGAACAGAACCGAAGACAGATCGTAGAGGAAGTCAATGAACAATGGAAAAGAAATCTTCAAACAGAATTGATTTTCCTAATCAGCTGAACGATTCAAATCAACCTAGTTTCCGCATCAGTTTGACCAATGGAAAAGACCTTCCTTTTCTCCTCGCGTTCGTACAGCTTTCCGAATTTAATTGATACGATTCCGCAGTTGGATTCAAAGCTTGAATCGCCTTGATTTTTTTTGTTTTTTTTGCTAATCTCAACCAATCAAATGGAATTAAATGATTAGAACCAGATTAGAACTGATTTCAGGTGGAGTCCAGAATCATTTGTTCGTTTCTTTATTAAATCCGCTGAGCCCTGGGGAAGGTGAGCCGGTAGCTGATGGAGATGAACAGGTCTGAACATTTAGGAACAAGCAAGCACGACGGGCGAAATCTGTACAATGCCTTAACACAAAAGGAAATGCAAACCATGAGGACAAAAGAAAAGTGTTCTGCCTTCATGTACTGCAGAAATACACAAGTATGTGAGTCACAAGGTTCGCCCTAAATCATCACAACATGTTTCATCATTTATACACAAACAGGCGCGTGCACTTACTAATTTACTTACTTACTTTTGGCTACTCTGTATTGTTGTTCAGTTGTTGTTCGTGAGCAGCCTTCCATGGACCACAGTACTCCAGGTCCCCCTGTCCTTCACTGTCTTCTGGAGTTTGTGTTGTGGTCTGCCAGCAGCCTGTGGAGCTAGCAGTAGAGTCAGACAGTGAGGAGGCTGGGGAGGAACATGGGCCAGTCCTGGAGTCTGGGGAAGGCTCGGACGAGGGCTCTGCATTGGAGGCAGAGATGGGGCCAGGGCCAACTGGGAGTGATGTGCGGACTCTGGAGTCCCCAGAGTCGGACAGCAGAGAGGCAGAGGAACAGGAGGAGCCTGTTCCTAGTGCACGCATGCGCAGAGCTGTCAGAAGGCAAGAGAAGCTAAAGCAAAAGGGACAACTCAGTAGTAAGGCCAGAAGATGATTGGCCCCTCCCATAAGGCTTAAAAGAGAAACAAAGGCACTTGGGGCCTTTGCAGGAAACAATGTTGCTAACTCTGTTTCCAATCGGTGTCTCTTGTTTGTTTCTGAACTTTGTGGGGCTTTGCCAAGTAAGGCCTTTGGCAGGATTTCAAAGAAGATAAAGGTTGGTGATTATCCCGAAGGACTTCTTCCAAAGGACTTGTTTTGCAACTAATTGGGATTCAGTTGGGAACGAACGTAATTCTCAGCTGTTGCAATAAAATAGGTTTATTTAGGACTAAGTGTGTCTTGTAATGACTCAGTAAGCCTAGGGCACAACAGTTTGCTCAAATCCATGTTAATTGTGTCAATGACCCTATCTAACCATTTCATCCTCTGCTGTCCCTTTCTCTTTTCACCTTCCATCTTTCCCAACATCAAGTTGGGAAAAAGAGCCTTGGTAGTACAGTGGTCTAAAGCACCCTGTTATTAAGCTGGTTATTAAGACCAGCTGCCTGCAATTACTGCAGGTTCGAATTTCGCCAAGGCTCAAGGTTGACTCAGCCTTCCATCCTTTCTAAGGTAGGTAAATTGAGGACCCAGATTGTGGGTGCAATAAGATGACTTTGTATAAATATACAAAAGGATGAAGGCTATTGCTTAGCGCATTGTAAGCCGCCCTGAGTCTCCGGAGAAGAGCGGCATATAAATCAAATAATTAAAAAAAAAGTTCTTTTCCAATGAGTCCTCCCTTCTTATTTGGTGGCCAAGTATTTGAGCTTCAGCTTCCATATCTGTCCTTCCAAAGAACAGTCAGGGTTAAGTTCCTTTGACTCCTTGCAGTGAGAACAATCAACCAGTGGAGCAGCTTGCCTTCAGAACTTGTGGGTGCTCCATCACTGGAGGCTTTTAAGAAGAGACCGGACACCCATTTGTTTGAAATGGTATAGGACAGGAGTCAGCAACCCGCAGCTCTGGAGCCACATGTGGCTCTTTCATCCCTCTGCTGCAGCTCCCTGTCACTCAAAATATGCGTCACAACCGCCAATGTGTGACACCCGCCAGCACGCGATTTATTGAACTTTTTGACCCCCGGTAGGCCAACCATGGATAAATCCAAGAAAAGAAGAAGTTTCAGAAGGAAACAGAATGCTTACTTCAACTACGTATGTTAGTTTTGTGGCTGCTCAGGAAGTAGTCAGGCACGGGAAGGGTTTTGTGGCTCCCGGTGTTTTCTTTTCTGTGGGAAACGGGTCCAAATAGCTCTTTTGAGTATTTAAGATTGCCGACCCCTGGTATAGGATCTCCTGCTCGAGCAGGAGGTTGAACTAGAAGACTTCTATGGTCACTTCCAACTCCGTTATTTTGTGGTGTGTGAGAGAGAGACTTCCCCAACATATTGTAAGGCTACGTCAACAGAATCTTGTAAATCTGAAGCTACAAATCCCCTACGCACACTTTTAATTGTCTAATCATTTAGAAGGGCCCTTCCTAAGTTTCTTCCTCTGACCCTAAGCCACTGGGAGTCTTCCCTCCCTTATCAGATTGTTTCCTAAGCAGCATCTCCTCTCCTGGTTCCCCAAGGTCACTCACACGTTCCATTTCACCTACGGTGTGACCAGGACCAAAACTAGATCTGATCTCAATGTAATCTAGTTAGGTTTTGTTAATAATGTTCCATAATCACTCTCCATTCTGCTTACCTTAAGAATTACCAGTTTGTTATCCAATTCTACCCAGGTCTATGCAAGTCACCGTAGATTCCACTGACTCAGAAAATGAAGACGGATTGGAGAGCGTGACTGACAAATGGTCAGGACTTGCAGTTCTCAAGATGAATACCTTGCCTGAGACTTGAGATGTTTTATTTATGGCCCTACCTATTTTAGGCTGCCGTCCTACACACAATAGCCCAAATGAGCCCCATTAAGAGACTTGGTAGACATGTGCAAATTTGCTTTCCCATTACCCTTCAGAAGGAAAATGCTGACACAAAGCACATCTTTCTGAAGGACATTTATTGGGCAATGTACCAGCAACTCAAGAAGAACTTCTGAAGCCACACAGAATGTCTGGGAAGGGTCTTGGCATCAATCAGCAAAAATGCTTGATTAGTTAGAAATGCGTTATTGGCTACTATGAAGATGAGGGGGGTCAGCCTATTCTCCAAAGCGCTTGAAGGCAAGACAAGAAGCAATGGATGGAAACTCATCAAGGAGAGAAGCAACGTGGAATAGAGGAGAAACTTCCTAACAGTGAGGACAATTAACCAGTGGAACGACTTGCCTCCAGAAGTTGTGGGTGCTCCAACACTGAAGGTTTTCAAGAAGAGATTGGACAACTGTTTGGTGTAGGGTCTCCTGCTCGAGCAGGGGGTTGGACTAGAAGACCTCCAAGGTCCCTTCCAGCCCTATGATTCTGTAATCTAAGAATAAATTTGCTAACAGTGAGAATAGAATTTTTATTGGCCAAGTGTGATTGGACACACAAGGAATTTGTCTTGGTGCCTACGCTCTCAGTGTACATAAAAGAAAAGATACATTCATCAAGAATCATAAGGTACAACACTTAGTGATAGTCATAGGGTATAAATAAGCAATCAGGAAACAATATCAATATAAATCATAAGGATACCAGCAACAAGGTTGCAGTCATAAGCGGGAGGAGATGGGTGATGGGAACAATGACAAGATGAGAAGATTAATAGTAGTGCAGACTTAGTAAATAGTTTGAACAATTAATGTGTGGGACAGCTTGCCTCCAGGAGTTGTGAGTGCTTCATTACTAGAGGTTTTCAAGAAGAGATTGGACAACCATTTGTCTGAAATAGTAGAGGGCTTCCTGCTTGACTAGATTGGGATTGGACTAGAAGACCTCCAAAGTCTCTTCCAACTCTGTTATTCTATGTTAGCATCACACCTGTCCTTCAAGGTTCAAGATGCTCTGAAAGAGATGGTTCCAAGTTCATCTGATCACTTATGACCAGCCCTGATCCATCTATGGTCAGACAGGATGGTCAGATATTGTCATATTCTGTTACAAATAACTTGTTTCCCTGAAAATAAGTCCCAACCAGAAAATAAGCCCTAACATGATTTTTCAGGATGCTGGTAATATAAGCCCTACCCCCAAAATAAGCCCCTCTTAAAATCATCAGCCAGATGGACACAATTAATACTGTATTTCCCCCAAAATAAGACCTAAATCAGAAAATAAGCCCTAATGTAACTTTTGGAGAAAAAAATAATATAAAACCCGGACTTATTTTCAGGGAAACACGGTATGTCTGGAAGTTTCCCCATTTAAAGATTAAGAAGAGACGATGAATGCAGCCATCGCAAGAAAAGCCTTTACGGGCAGCAGCATCAAATAAATTCTGCCTTGGATCATTGACCTGACCCCATCTTGCTAAGTTTCACTGTTTCAGGGCAGGAAAGCTGTGTCCTCTTTGTTAATACGTGGTTATAACTCAACCTTGAGAAAGTAACACCTTGTTCCTGAGCATCTTGGCACAAGCTCTGTTTTCATGTCATACTTGCTCTGTCAAAACAAGTTTTGTTCATCCCTCAGGGTCAGCCTAGCTTTTGAACATCAAGCTGTCATCTCGGGGCATTGTCAGGAGTGTTAGCAACAGGCTACCAGTTCACATTCCACAACAATTATGAGAGTCGATGATGAACGAGCCAGTTTCAGAGACAGCGAGGAATTCCTACAGGTGGAATGACCTTCTGAAGGAGTCATGTTTGTTTGACTAACAAAGGGCCTGGAGGACTACAGGAATAACTATAGGGTGAATGGGAGGAGGTAAGCTCCCAGATCTTTTATATATATATAATATATATATAATTTGATTTATAGTTTTTTCTTTAACATCCAAAAGCACTTGGTGAACAGTGTATTGTCTGGGTCAATATACTTCATACACAATCCTAATAATGATAGTTCCATTTCAATATACATAATCATAATCTTCCAATTTATAATACTTGTATATACATCGTAATTTATAATATGTTCTATTATATTTCAGTATACATAATACTCTTTTCCCGATTTCTATGTTCTACTTCTTTTTTTCTAACCACCATGTTAAAAAATATTCTAAATCTATCCATCATCTCTTGCCCGTTTTAGGATTTCAACTCTTTTTTTTTTATTGCAAAAGTTTTACAATTACATTTTCACCCCTTTCCCCCCCACCACCACCCTCCCCAAACTTCCCAACCTCCCTAACCCTCCCTAACCCTCCCCACCCCCCAGACTTCCCTATATTATACTCATATCTGGTAAAAAAAAAAAAAAAACCCTTAATATAAAACTTGTGTAAAAACTTGAACCCCTCCCTCCCCTTTATAATTTTTCTTTTTACCCTCATTACATTAAAATATTTCTAATACATTATTTTCAAATAAAAGCTATTTGATACTTTCTAGTTTGATATTTGTTCTGAACATATTCTATCCACTTTTTCCATTCCCATTCATAAGTCTCTTGTGAACAATCTTTTAAGTATGCTGAAATCTTCGCCATCTCTGCAAAACTGGCCATCTTCAAAGTCCATTCCTCAATAGTGGGCAAGACTTCATTTTTCCAATATTTACCTATCAACAATCTTGCTGCTGTTATCATATACAATATCAGTTTTGTTTCACCCAATGTAAAACCCTTAACTATACCCAATAAAAACAATTGTGGAGAGAATTGAATTTTTTTCTTCAAAACATTCTGCATGACCCACCAAATTTTTATCCAAAAAGCCTTAACTTTCCTACAGGTCCACCAAACATGATAATACGTAGCATCCAAACATTCACATCTCCAACATTTTGGCTGAACATTAGGGTAATATGTTCTATTATATTTCAGTATACATAATACTCTTTTCCCGATTTCTATGTTCTACTTCTTTTTTTCTAACCACCATGTTAAAAAATATTCTAAATCTATCCATCATCTCTTGCCCGTTTTAGGATTTCAACTCTTATTAACTTTTGGGTGAATCTTTCATGCTTCTCCCCTGGTATCTTGTAACTCCTTTCATCGTGTTTACTTAATCTAAATATTTCATCTGCCACAATGTTTATCTCTTGCTGTTGGATCTCTTGAACACCCATCCGCAGTTCCCCCATCATTTTTAGGAGATCTTTTTCTTTATTCTCTTCTATATTTTGAACTCTTTAAAAAAAAAATTATTGAATATTTTACATTTTTAAAACCAAAACATAATAGAAAAAGACAAAAAAAAATGAAAAAAGAAGAAAGAAGGGAAAAAAAAAGAAAAAAAAAGAACATACAAATACACCAAATGGTAAAATACAAAACATAAATAACAACATGATATAACATTTTACAACTTTCTGCATCGACATTTATCTTTACGTTTGAATTCAATCTTCCTAATCATTCTCTTGTTCTTGTGTAACCATGTTAAGCATTCTTATAAACTGAATTGTTATATATATTTACATCCTATTTATTAACATAGTCAATATTTTATCCTTAGCAGTATTCAATACTCTTAGATTCCAATTAATCAAATTTCAATGTACATTCTTATTTCTTGTTTTGATTTCTATTTTCTAGTCACATATAGAATCTATTCCACACTTTATAGTAGTCCGAATCATCTCTTTCTTTAATCTCCATTATCCTATATTTTGAACTCTTAAAGGATAATCTGTCTGTTCCGTTTTTTAAAATTATTGCTATCTAAGCCCCCAGATCTTAAAATACATTAATTTAAGGTTGGGCAGATGTAAATGCTCCAACTCTGGAAATTTTTAAGAAGAGATTGGATAACTATTTGTCTGAAGTGGTGTAAGGTTTCCTGACTAAGCAGGGGGTTGGACTAGAAGACCTCCAAGGTCCCTTCCAATTCTGTTATTCTATTCTATTCTATTCTAACCAAGGAAAAAAAGGGATTGGCTATAGAAGGATTGACTCAACTACTCTCAGAAAGTTTTGTTGAGTTGCATAAACTTTATAGCTAAGTTAATGTACATAGAATTGGAGCCTAAGTGAATGAAAGCCTTCTGATGAAAGAAAAAAAAAAGAAAAGAAAAGAAATGAGAACAACAAACAACAACAAAAATATATATGCAGGCACCGACCTGCCAGAGTTAAATGTCAGAGATCAATAATTCTCAGTCAGAATGAAAACTTGCCTACATAGTATTATTTAGAGCCTGGTTCGGCTTTTACCTCCACTAATAATTACTGGGCTGATCTTTGCATTAAGGAAGGTAACCTCAGCACAGCATATGCATTAAAATAAAATAATATTTTTTAAAAAACACACACACACACCTGCAAGCAGCCAGATATGCATACATTTAGACTCAGCTGCTTTTGCTGAAGTTTGTATAAACTTTATAGCTCCCGCTGCCTTAAGAAAGTTCAAAGCATTCTTAAGGATCCATCCCATCCTGGGCACCCTTTTTTTTTTTCAACTATTACCATCTGGCAGACGGTACAGGGCAATAAAAACAAGGACAAATAGGCTGAAAAACAGCTTCTATCCCAGAGTAGTAACTATATGCTGCCTGCAATTACTGCAAATTCAAATCTCACCAGGCTCAAGGTTGACTCAGCCTTCCATCCTTCCGAGGTAGGTAAAATGAGGACCCAGTTTGTGGGGGCAATAAGCTGACTTTGTATAAAAAGAACACCGCTTGGGGGGTGGGGGGCGAAAGCCCTACTAAGCAGGTATATACAAAAGTATGAAGGCTATTGCTTAACGCATTGTAAGCCATCCTGAGTCTCCGGAGAAGGGCGGAATATAAATCGAACCAATAAATAAATAAATAAATAAATAAATAAATAAATAAATAAATAAATAAATAAATAAATAAATAAATAAATAAATAAATAAATAAATTGAATTCTACTGTATAGTGCAATATTAATGCAATGTCTGTCCGTCCGTCCGTCCGTCCATCCATCCATCCATCTATCATCTTCTATCTATCTATCTATCTATCTATCTATCTATCTATCTATCTTTCTTTCTTTCTTTCTTTCTTTCTTTCTTTCTATCTATCTTTCTTTTTTTCTATCTATCTATCTATCTATCTATCTATCTATCTATCTATCTATCTATCTATCATCTATCCATTATCCATCTATCATTCTCTATCCATCCATCCGTCTGTCTGCCCGTCCATCCATCCATCCATCCAAGATCATCTATCACCTATCTACATGCACACATACATCTAAATATATACACAAACAATAATGCACACACAAACACCTACATCTACTTATATTAGCTTTTGAAAATGTTTTTGAACCTTGAGTATTTTATATTTTTTTTACTTTCTGAAAAATGGTTTTTAACCTTGGGTATTTTACATCTTATTTTTTCTCTTTTAAAATTACTCATTCTTTGTATCCCCTCTCTTCTTTCTGCTGGTCTACGGACCGTAATAAAGGTTTGATTGATTGGTACGAGTACATGGAATGGAGACCTTTCCACGGGCCCCTTTTTCCTCCATAATGATTAGCTGCCCTTCCCTGTCTCCATCGAAATGACAGTAGTGTGCAGAAATTGATGTCCTCCAGATGTTTTAGACTTCAGCTAGTCCCCCATAATTCCCATCACCCAACAGGGCCCTCGTAAGAAGCTGTGAGAACCGTGGCCAGAACTTCAGAATGGCACCAGGTTGCCTACCCTGATATTAAGATAAATCTCTTCCTCCCCCCCCCCACCCCACCCCCAGAACATACTACAGTGAGTAATGAGATGAGAGATCAGATGGGCCGTCTGATCAGCAACCTTCCATTGAGGGTCGACCGAAGTTTAGAATGGTGGAAAACTCATGTAGAAGCGACAGAGAAATCTCCCTCCAAACTCTACCCCCAACAGGGTCAATCTGTGGAGCGTTTTCTGTAATTTAAAAAAAAACTCTTGACCAATTTGTACCCTTGAAAAAACGAAGGGCAGGCTTCCTCTCACACAGATAACCGAGCAGTGGGTTGTGGTTTTTTTTTCTTCTTCCTTTCCCCTTGGTGGAATTACGTTGAAGGCAACCTTGTCAAATCAGAAATTTCTCCCCAGAGGCATACAAGCGAAGGGAGTAGACGTATCCTGCTCCGTTCACCCCGCTGACCCCATAACATCGGTGGAATCTTGAATGCCAGCATAATCCCGATTCTAATGTCACCTCTGGCCTCAGATGTAACTGAAACATTTGCTTGGAGTCGCATAATTTTGAGTCCTGAAAAGTGTAGCCACGTCCTTGGGCAAAAAGCCAAACAATGATTTAGCACAGGGGTGTCAGATTCGATTTCGTTGAGGGCCGCATCAGGGTTGAGTTTGACCTAGCGGGGACTGGGGTGTGGGGGTGTGTGGGTGTGGCCAGGGTGGGCATGGCCAGATCGACGTCACTCATCGAGGCTCCGTTTTTGGCCATGGCGGCCTCCTGCAACCCTCTGCCAGCAAAAATGGAGCTCCGTTTTTGGCCGCGACAGCCTCCTGCAACCCTCTGCCAGTGAAAACTGAGCTCGGGGAGGCCACACGAAGGCCACCCAGCCTCCGTTTTTGGCCGCGATGGCCTCTTGCAACTCTCTGCTAGCGAAAACCAAGTTCAGGGAGGCCACGATGGCCCGCTGGGGCTCCGGTTTTGGCCATGACAGCTTCCTGCAGCCCTCTACCAGTGAAAACAGAGATTGGAGAGGCCACACGCGGCCCGCCCATCCTCCGTTTTTGACCGCGACAGCCTCCTGCAACCCTCTGCCAGCAAAAAACAAGCTCAAGGAGGCCCACACATGGCCTGCTTGGGCTCCATATTTTACTGCAACAGCCTCCTGCAACCCTCTGCCAGCGAAATCCAAGCTCGGGAAGGCCATGTGTGGCCCGCTTGGGCTCTGTTTTTGGCCATGACAGCTTCCTGCAGCCCTCTGCTAGTGAAAACGGAGATCGGAGAGGCCACACGCAGCCCGCCCTGCCTCTGTTTTTGGCTGCGACTGCCTCCTGTAACCCTCTGCCAGTGAAAACGCAGATTTGGGAGGCCACGCAGGGCTCTGTTTTCGCTGACAGAGGCATCGCGGGCCGGTCCTTCGCTGTTTCCAGGGTGGCCCCATAGGCCAGATCTTGAGTTGGACACCCCTGATAGAGCACATCTAAAAAACGATAAGAGCTTCCAAATGCGGGCGATTGGAGAGGAGAGATTTTCCACTGGTCGGGCAGAGAGAGAGAGAGAGAGAGAGAGAGAGAGAGTTGCCCTATACCACTCAAAGGACAAGGATGGCTGAGGAGGTCATCGCAATGGCATGAAGGCAAAGAGTCAAACAGTTGGAGGTCAAGCCAAGCGCCATGAAGAATGGGGATGAAAAATTGCCAAGTAATCAGAGGAGAACATTTTGGAAAGACCCAGAGATGTCTGGAAAAGGGAGGACATCCCACATCCAGGCTGGTGGTGCAAATCCCATCAGGAATGGTTCAGAAATCTCTTGGCTTGATTAGCTCCTTGACAAAGCGTTCCATTCTTTACTCGTTCTGGCATCCGGGGTCCCACACGGCTTGCTACCCATTCGTGAAAAAAAAAGTCTTGTTTCTGATCAAAGAAAATGTTTGTAGCTCAGGCTTGAACTGTGAGGTCCTTGGTGCTCTCCGAGCTTGATGGTTTTCTTGCAGATGTTTCATGCAATAGGTCCTCTTCCTCCCTTCCTTCTCCTCCTCCTCTTCCCTCTTCTTCTTCACTATGATATGTAAAATCCCATCTACCTCTTTCTCTTCCTTCTCCTCCTCTCTTCCTTCTCCTTCTTCTCCTTTTCCTTCTCCTCCACCTTTTCCTTCTCCTCCTCATCCTCCTCCTGCCTCTCCCCTCCCCTTCCTGTTCTTCTTCACTATGATATGTAAAATCCCATCTACCTCTTTCTCTTCCTTCTCCTCCTCTCTTCCTTCTCCTTCTTCTCCTTTTCCTTCTCCTCCACCTTTTCCTTCTCCTCCTCCTCCTCCTCCTCCTGCCTCTCCCCTCCCCTTCCTGTTCTTCTTCACTATGATATGTAAAATCCCATCTACCTCTCTGCTCTTTCTCTTCCTTCTCCTTCTCCTCCTCTTCTCCTCCTCCTTCTCTTTCTCCCTTCTTCCTCCTCCTTTTTCTCCTTCTCCCCCACCTCCTCCTCTTGCTGTCCCTCCCTCTCTCCCTTCTTCTTCACTATGATATGTAACATCCTATCTACCTCTTTCTCTTTCTTCTCCTTTTCCTCTCCTCCTCCTCCTCCTCCATCTCCTCCTCTTCCTCCTCCTCCTCCTCCTCCTCCTCCTCCTTTCCTTCTCCTCCTCAACCTCTTCCTCTTCCTCCTCCTGTCCCTCTCCTTTCCTCTTTTTCTTCACTACGATATGTAAAATCCATCTACCCAATAGTTTCCATGCTGGCTATTTGCTTTCTCTTATAGATATGTGAGCTTCTAGCGCACACACAGAGCTGTGTTTGCGAATGTCGCATCTTTGTGTGCTCAGGCCCTGGGCTCCTGTTTAGCTGACAGTAATGGCACTAATGCTAATGACTTTTGATTATTTGGATCAGTCATTAAATTAATAAGCCCATCTCCAAATTAGCATGACGGCTTCAGCCAGTGAAAATTTCATCAGATCGGCTTCATTATTTCAGACGGGGTGCGCTTTAGCCAAAGTAGCTTCAGGAGAGGAGAACCCGATCGTCTTTTGATAATTTCATCACTTGATTGCTGGACCATGAAGAAATCAGTGTGATGAAGTTCCCCCACCCACTCAGGGAGAAACAGATGATGGAGGGTGATGTTTGTACAGAGTTAGACTCCTAATTAAACCAAACTCAGATTTGTTTTACAGTTCTGCTTAGCTGCACCCCACGTTACCTTCCATTCTCAGAGGTTGGGACTGCAGGATTGAATAACAGGATAAAAGCTGTTGGAAGGGAACTTTGGAGGTCTTCTAGTCATTTTCAATTGAATCACCATTTGCAAGTACAAATTATTTCTTCCTTGACTCTCTGTTGATCTTTACCCAAGAAGAAGACAGAAAGCACTGATCAGTCCTTTCCCTTTAGGTTTTTCCTCCCGTTATATATTGATCAAGGGCCACAAAAATCTGGTTTTTCAGACAACAGAATAGAATAGAATAGAATAGAATAGAATAGAATAGAATAGAATAGAATAGAATAGAATAGAATAGAATAGAATAGAATAGAATAGAATAGAATAGAATCATGTGACAATTGCAGCAAACCACTTAACGACCATAACCAAAACTGTTATAAAATTAGGCATAACTCACTGAATAACTCCCTGTACTTTTAGGTTTTTCACATTTCTTTGTACATAAGTATTTTTATCTGGAGTATTCATCTACCCTATTTTTTTGTGTGCGTATGCAATTTCCCATAACATCCTGACTTCCATTCATACAATTCTCAGGTGCAGATATTTTTGTGCACACTCAACCACACAGACGTAGTTTGGGGTATGATTTTCATTATTATTATTTTATTTTTTTTGAAAAAACCCCCAATATTTGCAAGGCTGCATCATGCTACTCTGAAAATTGCAAATGTTAGCTTAACAATTACTGTTGAGTTTTCTCCTCAAGTTCAGGAAGTTCGTAATCAGTTTCAGGCTAAATGAATTTTTCTTCTGTTCCTCTTTTGGAGCTATCAGAACCGATAACCCTCTGAGGAATGGCACAATGCAAACTGTTTTAGCATCTATTCCATGTGCGTCATCCCTAGTTATGAGAGGCTGGGTGGAGGACACCTCCCTCTCTTCTTTATCTCCATGTCCAAGAAAGCTAATGGAATATGCTGAAATAGTTTTCAGGTAATGGACGCGGTGGCTCAGTGGCTATGACCCTGAGCTTGTCAATTAGCAGGTCGGCAGTTCAGCGGTTCGAATCCCTAGTGCTGCATAATGGGGTGAGCTCCCATTCCTTGTCCCAGCTTCTGCCAACCTAGCAGTTCGAAAGCAGGTAAAAAATGCAAGTAGAAAAATAGGGACCACCTTTGGTGGGAAGGTAACAGCGTTCCGTATGCCTTTGGCATTGAGTCATGCCGGCCACATGACCATGGAGATGTCTTCAGACAGCGCTGGCTCTTCGGCTTTGAAACACCACCCCCTAGAGTCGGGAACGATTAGCACATATGTGCAAGGGGAATCTTTACCTTTACCTTTAAGAATTATATCTCAAAGGTGAGTTGAGGGACGCAGTGGCTCAGCAGCTAAGACGCTGAGCTTGTCAATTAGCAGGTCGGCAGTTCAGCGGTTCGAATCCTTAGTGCCGCCTAACAGGGTGAGCTGCCGTTCCTTGTCCCAGCTTCTGCCAACCTAGCAGTTCAAAAGCAGGTAAAAAAATGCAAGTAGAAAAATATGGATCACATTTGTTGGGAAGGTAACAGCATTCCGTGCGCCTTTGGTGTTTCGTCATGCTGGCTACATGATCACAGAGATGTCTTCGGATAGCGCTGGCTCTTCGGCTTTGAAACGGAGATGAGCACCGCCCCCTAGAGTCAGGAACGACTAGCACAGATGTGCGAGGGGAACCTTTACCTTTTACCTTTACCTTTAATGTCACCCTGAATTCTTCTCTCCATTCATGTGTCTGTGTGACTTTTCATAACCTGATCATAACGGTGTCACTTGCAAAAAAAAAACCCCTCAAAACCTGGATATCCCATTTTTCTCTCTCCTAGCCTGAAGGGAGTAGGACCTTTGATATATTCTTCAGAAGGCTCTAGAAGACCTTTAAACATGACACAGTTGTTGGCGAACCCCTAGATTCAAGGAGACAGATACACCGGTAACCTTCTCAACCCTCCTGCACGAACTGAACGGTGCCTTCCGCGATCCACCTTCCCCAAAGAGCTCCGCGATAGATCGACGTCAACGGAGATTAGCCATTGACTTGGCAATCGTGAGGGCCCGTGTGCCAACCTGGATAATTGAATCGCCATCTTCCGCAGCAGCAGCCGGCTGTAGGTTAAAAGCACAAGAGATGCTAAGGGAACATCATCCATCAAAGGCTGTAGGCTACGGCTTCTCCATGCAGCCCGGATCGACCGCCCACCCACCCCCTCCCTTCCCCACCCGCCATAAAGGTCGAGAGCCCCCCAGCATGGAGCAGGGTGACTTGCTAATAAGAGAGAAGAAAGAGGATATTGGAAACATGTTCTCAGGACTTGTAGCACTTTAAAAAATCAGAGAGGTACTAAGTTAGAACTTGTCAGAGCCAGACGGGGAAGCATCTTTTACAAGTCACGGTTGAGCAGGAGGTTGATGGAGACATCAGCCCAAAACAGCAGGACAAGGATTTTTACAGTTTTTGTTGCTGTCTTCCAGGTCTACCATGAACCGAATCACGTTGGGAATTTTGTTGAGGTGGGCCTCCTCCTCTGACGGTGAAGCAAATGCCAGCGTTCCAGAACAACCCAACTCCAATTAAAAACTCCGAGAAAGGCATCATCTCAAAGCTTCCATTTATTAGAGTGGTTTTACTGGCACATCTGGGAAAACATGAATCTGAGAGTTCCGGTTTTTCCCTCAGTAAATCAAAATCCACAAATCCATCCCCTGCACCCATCAGTCCGCCACATGGCCCAATCACCCTCCGTCCCAACTTGAGCCACCACTGCAAGCACTCCTCCTCCAGATGCAGGAGGACCCTGACCTTGACCGAAAAGAAGAATGCTATTATGTCTAACTAAAACCTTTCTACTAAACCCCCCACCCCTACTTTCCCAAGCGCAAGAAGCGTGGAAGCTTCTGGTGTTAATATGGCTTCCAAAGCTGACAGCAGAATTCACCGAATATTGGACACTTTAACCATGATTTAACTTATGACTGTATGACTGTAACCTTGTTGCTGGTATCCTTACGATTTATATTGATATTGTTTCCTGATTGCCTATTTGTACCCTATGTCTATCATTAAGTGTTGTACCTTATGATTCTTGATGAACGTATCTTTTCTTTTTATGTACACCGAGAGCTTATGCACCAAAGACAAATTCCTTGTGTGTCCAATCACACTTGGCCAATAAAAATTCTATTCTATTCTATTCTATTCTATTCTATTCTATTCTATTCTATTCTATTCTATTCTATTCTATTCTATTCTATTCTATTCTAGGCAGATGTTGTGTTTAAGGTCTCATCACAGGATGTAAGCTGTTCCGAGCAAAGCTGCCTTTTGTAATTGACTGATGGGGATTTTGTCAATGCCAATGATGTTCAAGGGGTGCTCCAGCAGTTTTGGGATCGCACATAAGACATCCATTACTGTTGTTGTTGTTGTTGTTGTTGTTGTTGTTGTTGTTGTTGTTGTTGTTATATCCTGAAAAGTGTGAGTTCACAACTGTCAGGTAGTCACAAGGAGTCCAAACTGACTTGAAGACACCAAAAAGAGAAGCCATTTTGGTCTAGTGATCTAAGCTTCAGGCTGGAAACCTGGAGTCCCAAAGTTCTAATCTCACTTTGGACACAAAACCAGCTGGGTGGCCTTGGGCCAGCCCTTCTTCCTCAGCCCTAGGAAGAAAGTGGAAAGGGCAAACCACTTCATAAAAACCTTGCCAAGAAAACAGCAGGAACTAGAAGTGGTCCTCAACTTATAACTATTGGTTTAGTGACTACTCGAAGTTCCCCACGTATGACCATTGCAGCATTGCCCATGGTCATGTAATCAAAATTCAGAGCACTCGTGGGTTTCTACTGGTTTGCCCCGGTTCGGGCGAATCGGTAGCGGCGGCGGCAGGCTCTGCCAACCCACCCGGATGTCATCGCTTGACATGCAGAAGCACCACGAGCAAGCGAAGTGAGTGCGCACACACACACTGACGCTCACAGTTCCGAACCAGTAGCGAAGGTAAGTGAAACCCACTACTGATTCAGGCGCTTGGCGACTGGTTCATATTTAGGACCGTTGCTGTGTCCCCGGGGTCACACGATCCCCTTTTGTGACCGTCTGATGAGCAAAGTCAATGGGGAAAGCCAGATTCACCTAACAGCCAGACGACTAACTGATCAACTGCAATGATTCAGTGAACAACCGTGGCAGGAAAGGTCGTAAAATGGGACACGTGTGTCACTTAAGAAATGTCTGATTTAGCAACAGAAACGTTGGGCTCAGTTGTGGTCGTAAGTCGAGGACTGCCTGTACTCCTATAAATAAAGTCTCAGCTTCTGTTGGAGGACAACGATGGAGAGATTCTAGGTGGAATAATAGACAGAAAAAAGGAAAACGGACATCGTATGTAATTTGCCAGGCGGGAGACTTCCCGTCTCAAAGCGAGAACTCTCTTGCGTCCGCTGAGTCCCCAACAGACTTTTAAAACCATTTTCTCCTCTAATCCATTACTTCCTTTTTTTTTAAAAAAGATGGCAGTACGTGATTCCAGACAAAAGCTTTTCAGATCCCATCAAGGAAGGCTCCCCAAATACCTGCTTGATATATAGCACATCATTCCCAATGTCTAATCGTCCTTTTCACTTTCGCCCATATGGCGGGTTGGATCGTGTGACACGGATTTATTTGATAAAGCAGGAAGGAATGTTCTCAAGTCAAATATCTGGGGGATTTGAGCGAGGTCACTAAATCACAGGGATACGCCAGGGAGAATTGCAGGCGGAAAGGTAACCAGGGCAAAAAAGGTAAAGACCGTCCATCTAAAACTTTCCCCGGCATCTCCCGTAAATCAAACCACAGCCCTTTCTTTTACAGCTGCGATGCAGAGACAAGAGAAGGAAGGCAGACAGCTGGCCCTGTCCGAAGGCTGGGCTGGAGAAGACAAATTTTCAAAGGTCTGGTAAAGCCAACCTTGCCACAATCTGTGGGGAAAGCAGGGAAGGGGGGGGGGAAGGATTCAGAATGGCCAGTTGCATTCGTTTCTTGATGTCTTGAGATGAATCTAAAGAGAACTGATCTAGAAGAGAAGAGAAGAGAAGAGAAGAGAAGAGAAGAGAAGAGAAGAGAAGAGAAGAGAAGAGACGGGGAGGGAAGGGAAGGGAAGGGGAGGGGAGGGGAGGGGAGGGGAGGGGAGAAGAGAAGAGAAGAGAAGAGAAGAGAAGAGAAGAGAAGAGAAGAGAAGAGAAGAGAAGAGAAGAGAAGAGAAGAGAAGAGAGAAGAGAAGAGACGGGGAGGGGAGGGGAGGGAAGGGAAGGGGAGTGGAGAGGAGAGGAGAAGAGAAGAGAAGAGAAGAGAAGAGAAGAGAAGAGAAGAGAGAAGAGAAGAGAAGAGAAGAGAAGAGAAGAGAAGAGAAGAGAACAGAACAGAAGAGAAGAGAACAGAAGAGAACAGAAGAGAACAGAAGAGAACAGAAGAGAACAGAAGAGAACAGAAGAGAAGTAGAAGGGATGAGATGAGAAGAGAAGAGAAGAGAACAGAACAGAACAGAAGAGAACAGAAGAGAACAGAAGAGAACAGAAGAGAAGTAGAAGGGATGAGAAGAGAAGAGAAGAGAAGAGAAGAGAAGAGAAGAGAAGAGAAGAGAAGAGAAGAGAAGAGAAGAGAAGAGAAGAGAAGAGAAGAGAAGAGAAGAGAAGAGAAGAGAAGAGAATGGAAGGGGAGGGGAGGGGAGGAGAGTGGGAAGAGAGTAGAGTAGAGTAGAGTAGAGTAGAGTAGAGTAGAGCAGAGCAGAGCAGAGGACAGGACAGGACAGGACAGGACAGGACAGGACAGGAAACCTAGAGAGAGTGGACTGAAGAGCAACAAAGTTGATCAGGGGCTACAGGTCAAAATATATGAAGAACGGTTGCAGGAATTGGATATGCTTAGTCTAGTGCAAAGAAGGACAAAGGGTGACATGATAGAGGTCTTCCAATATTTGAGGGGTTATCACAGAGAAGTGGGGGGGAGGTCAACCTATTTTCCAAAGCACCGGAAGGCAAGAAAATCTATGGATGGAAATTAATCAAGGAGAGAAGCAACCTAGAAGTAAGGAGAAACAGTGAGTACAAGTGAGAACAAATCAGAGTAACAGCGAGAACAAATTGACCAGTGGAATGGCTTGCCTTCGGACATTGTGGGTGCTCCATCACTGGAGGCTTTTAAGAAGAGACTGGGCAGCCATTTGTCTGAATGGTAGAGGGTCTTCTGCTTGAGCAAGGGGTTGGACTAGAAGACCTCCAAGGTCCCTTCCAACTCTGTTATTCTGTTAATTCTGATTGAGGCAAGCAGTTACCCCCAGATCTGCACCCTCTAAAGAGAAAGGAAGGAAGGAAGGAAGGAAGGAAGGAAGGAAAGATTATAGATGCTCTTCATGTGCTTAATGGAGCCACACTTCTCTTTCCAATCAGAATGACTAAAGGACTATTTTAAAGTTTAGATTCCCAAAATACAAATTTGTAAATTAATTACTGGAGTCTCTCTCTCTCTCTCTCTCTCTCCCTCTCTCTCTCTCTCTCTCTCTCTCTCTCTCTCTCTCTCTCTCTCTCTCTCTCCATCCACCTACCTACCTACCTACTGTATTTATCTATCATCTCTATCTCCAGCTCTCTCTACCTACCTACGGTATTTATCTATCATCTCCATCTCTCTCTAGCTATCTATCTACCTACTGTATTTATCTATTATCTCTCTCTCTCTCTCCCTCCCTCTCTCGTTACCTACCTAATGTATTTATCTATCATATCTCTCTCTCCCTCCCTCTCTCGTTACTTACCTACTGTATTTATCTATCATCTCCATCTTTCTCTATCTATCTACCTACTGTATTTATCTATCATCTCCATCTCTCTCTGTCTCCCTACTGTATTTATCTATCATCTCTCTCTCTCTCCCTCCCTCTCTCGTTACTTACGTACTGTATTTATCTATCATCTCCATCTCTCTCTCCCTACTGTATTTATCTATCATATCTATCTATCTATCTATCTATCTATCTATCTATCTATCTATCTATCTATTGTATTTATCCTATCTATCTATCTATCTATCTATCTATCTATCTATCGTATTTATCCTATCTATCTATCTATCTATCTATCATATCTATCTATCTATCTATCTATCTATCTATCTATCTATCTATCTATCTATCTATCTATCTATCTCCATCCATCATCTAATCTGAAGCCCGAAACAATTATTCCCCTTTTGAAAAGATAAGCGTCACCAGATATTTGTATCTATCTCTGTCTCTAATTGGAACTCATGGTCCCTTTGCAAGACAGGAGGAAATAGGCAAAGAAAAAATGCAATCCTTTTTATATTAGCAGAGCAGGAAATTGATTTTAGATGAGGCACTAGGTACTGAATCTATAGAAGCTGCTCTGGAACATTAATGTACATCCTTCGATCCATTTATCCAACATTAATGACCCTGACCTAAGAAGATCTACACTCTCAACTTATATTGGATTTGCATTGTTTGGAAAAGGGCCCATGGATTTGCTCCTATTCAAGGAGGTTGCCTCTATCTATGCAGCTGTCCGTGTACTGCAGACAACATTTTAAAGTACAGATGCACTTAAAAAAAAGAGAGAGAGAGAATTCAGAACGCCAAGTATTGTAGAAAGTGATGGAGAGGTACTGCTACCCTGGAGGAATCAGGGGCAAAATTTGTGGGTTGTTTTTCTTTTTAAATGGGGTCGTTGGCTTGTTTGTGTGTTTTGACAAAGCAGGGGAAGTTAATCAGCTATTGAACCTGTCCCTCTGTAAAGAAACAGAAAATGGGGAGTGGAGAAGAGGATACGAAGTTATTTTGTTTATTTATTCAAATCAGTGTCAACCCTGCAGTTTTCTTTGCGAGGTTTTTCGGAAGTGGTTTGCCATTGCCTCCTTGCTAGGACTGAGAGAGAGGGGCTGGCTCAAGGTCATGCCTAAGGTGGGACTAGAACTCACAGTCTCCTGGCGATCGGTCCAAAGTCACCCAACCAGCTTTCATGCCGAAGGCAGGACTAGAACTCACAGTCTCCTGGCGATTGGTCCAAAGTCACCCAACCAGCTTTCATGCCGAAGGCAGGACTAGAACTCACAGTCTCCTGGCGATTGGTCCAAAGTCACCCAACCAGCTTTCATGCTGAAGGCAGGACTAGAACTCACAGTCTCCTGGCGATTGGTCCAAAGTCACCCAACCAGCTTTCATGCCGAAGGCAGGACTAGAACTCACAGTCTCCTGGCAATTGGTCCAAAGTCACCCAACCAGCTTTCATGCCGAAGGCAGGACTAGAACTCACAGTCTCCTGGCGATTGGTCCAAAGTCACCCAACCAGCTTTCATGCCGAAGGCAGGACTAGAACTCACAGTCTCCTGGCGATTGGTCCAAAGTCACCCAACCAGCTTTCATGCTGAAGGCAGGACTAGAACTCACAGTCTCCTGGCGATTGGTCCAAAGTCACCCAACCAGATTTCACTGGTTTCACTGAGCAACAGAAACGTTGGGCTCCATGGTGGGCGAGGCAGGGATAAAATGCTCCCGGCTCGGACCGGACCAGGTGATCCAGTAGCGATTGTGGCAGGTGGTTTGGAGAAGCGGTAGCAATGACTGCGTGAGGCTCCTCCCACCTGCCCAGGTGTCGTTACTTCCTGGTTTTAACCAGGAAGTAATATGTCTTTTACCCTCTGCGTATGCACAGAGGGTCTGTGCGTGCATTTGACGCACACATGCACTTCTGAACTGGTAAGGAAGGTAAGTAGATTTCACCCCTGGGCCAAGGTCTACCTGTATTGCAGCTTTCAGTCATCCCGATCAGTACCTGGGGGGGTGGGGAGAAACCAAGTGACCCTAAATTTATGTCCAAAGAATTGCAAAACTGCACCGCAAACAGGCTGGGGAGGAAGTAGTTCTAGGCACCCTCCTCTTGTATTGCAACACCCTCCTCCCAAAGCAGCCAGCTCATCCATTTCGAAGAGTATTGAATTCAATTACATATTGCAAAGAAAACAAAATCCGGGGAAGGGGAGGGGGAGGGCTGAGAGGCAAATCTTCACCGGGTGCAACTGGACCAGAGACCACTACCAAGTTATTCGGCTTTACACCAGGAGCTTCCCTGGGTCCCAAGCATCCATTCTCTGTTCTCATGTCATGTTGATGGATGATCGCTTCTTAATGTGGAAGAGATGAATTATGACGGCCTAATGTTGGGACAATTGATTAGGGTTTGTTTACTTTCTTTTCTTTTTTTTTCCCCAATGGAAAGAAAAGCAAGAGAAGCAGTATTGCCTTCAGTGAGGGAAAAAGAAAGAAAGAAAGAAAGAAAGAAAGAAAGAAAGAAAGAAAGAAAGAAAGAAAGAAAGAAAGAAAGAAAGAAAGAAAGAAATGGAGGTAGGAAAGAGGGAAGGAGGGAAAGGGGAAAAAGAGGGGGAGGGAAAGAGGGAGAAAGGAAGGAAGGAAGGAAGGAAGGAAGATGAGAAGGAGGGAGGGAAGAAAGAATGAAGAAAAGAGGGAGGGAGGAAAGGAAGGAGGGAGAGAGGAAGGAAGGAAGGAGCAAGAGTAAGGTAGGCTCAAAACACACAAGAGTGTCTAGTCTAACAAAGCAGACGAAGGGTGTATGATAGCTGTCTTCCTGTATTTGTGGGGTGCCACAGACAAGAGAGGGTTAACCCATTCTCCAAAGAACCTGAAGGCAGAAGTAGAGTCTTATCAAACAGAAATCCAACCTTTGAAGGAGAAATTTCCTGACTGTGAGAAAAAGTAGTGAAAAGAAGGACTATGGGTGACATGATATCAGTGTTCCAATATTTGAGGGGCTGCCACAACGAAGAGAGGGTCGACCTATTTTCCACCAGAAGGCAAGACCAGAAACAACGGATGGAAACTAACGAAGGAGAGAAGCAAAGTAGAACTAAGGAGACATGACCTAACAGTGAGAACAATTAATCAGTGAAACAGCTTGCCTCCAGACGTTGTGGCTGCTCCAACACTCAAGAAGAGTTTGGACAGCCATTTGTCTGGAATGATATAGGGCAGGGGTCAGCAACCTGTGGCTCTGGAGCCGCATGTGGCTCTTTCATCCCTCTGCTCCGGCTCCTTGTCGCCAGTCAGCTCCACAATTGATAGGGCTTTCGGTTAGGACCAGTGGTGGGTTCCTCCCGGTTCGGTCCGGTTCGGCAGAGCCGTTAGCGGTGACGATATGACGTCACCGAACCGGTTCTCCCCCCCCCGCCCTCCCCCCCACCCCACCCCACGTTATTCTTACCTTTTATTTGGTCCCACCCCCAATCTATTGCTGCCTCCTGAGTCCCAGCTGATGACTAGAGGGAAAAAAAACTGTTTAAACTCTTGCCGCGGGGCTTCAAAGGGCCGCCCTACAGCTGATCAGTGTTAAAAGCAAACAAATGAGTCTGGTCGTAAGTGCGAGGACCTTCCAGAAATGACTCTGACCAGCTAGCCACGCCCACCTAGTCACATGACCTCCAAGCCACACCCACAAAATAAGCCACGCCCACAGAACCGGTAGTAAAAAAATTTAGAACCCACCCCTGGTTAGGACAGGTAGTGGAAAAAGGATGCCGTGCTAGGAGGAGACTCTATGGTGGGGGAAACCAGACTTCTGGTCAGCTCCAGAATTGAATGAGGGTCTTCCAGTTAGGACCTTTGTGGCTCTTTGAGTGTTTAAAGCTGTATAGGGTTTCCTGCCTGAGGGAGTTGAGTTAGAAGACCTCCGGCTCCGTTTCCACCTCTGTATTCTGTACATACTACAGATTTTACCACAGGGGAGCCTGATTCAGAATAAACCAAAAACCTTTGGGTTAAGATCAAGTGCGTTAGAAACAGGTTGAAAAGGAAGAGTAGTAACACTCCTTGATTGGCTGCAGCTCTCGAACCGGAATTCTTTGTAACGGGAAGAAACAACGGGGAGGGGAAGGACTTCCTCCTTCTCACAGACATGTCAACAGGGCGGGAGACAGAAGACAGGGCAGTGACCAGGAGTAAAGAAAAGGCAGGCCACCGGGTCGCCTGTCCAGACATGGGTGGACAGCCTGGTGTGTTGTAGATGGGACAGGAAATACCCATTCGGCTGTTTTTCTAACGGTCTGCCCACTGTAAGAGGCCAGCTGGCTTTTATCAGCCTTTAAAAGCTAGGCTGAATTCTCACTTTGAGGTTTTGCATTGAGATACCCCTTCCTGGGGAGATTTTTATTTTTTTTTTTAATTTGATTTATATGCCGCCCTTCTCCGGAGACTCAGGGCGGCTTACAATGCGCTAAGCAATAGCCTTCATCCTTTTGTATATTTTATACAAAGTCAGCTTATTGCCCCCACAAACTGGGTCCTCCATTTACCTACCTTAGAAAGGATGGAAGGCTGAGTCAACTTTGAGCCTGGCGAGATTCGAACCAGCAGAAATTGCAGGCAGCTGTGTTAATAACAGGGTGCACTAAACCACTGTACTATCAATGGCTAAAGTTTGGTGCTTAAAACGGCAAAAAGGAGCCAGGCTGGGTTTAGGGGGTCACCCAGAATTCAGGCCATCCTGTCCTGCTTGAAAGTCACCAAGCTTTCCCCTGTTTCCCCCCCCCAAAAAAATAAGACATCCCCTGATAATAAGCCCAATCTGGCTTTTGAGCGCATGGCAATAAGGCCAAGCGCTTATTTCAGGGTTCAAAAAAAATATAAGACAGGGTCTTATTTTCGGGGAAACACTGATAACATGTTTGAAAGAAGAGAGAAGGCTTGTGATGAGGTGTTGGTTGCTCTTCTCTCTTGAATTATTTGCCTTCCCCAAATCACTTGATTGACACTATCCTAGTAGAATGAGAGGGGTTGCATTTTTATTTAAATAATAGAAACTTTTGTAATTTACAGTGTTCCCTTGATTGATATCACCATTCTCCTTCCCCTTCCCTTTTCTTCATTCTCCTTCTTGTTTCCTCCTTCTGCCTTTTTCCTTCTTCCTTCCTCCTTCTCTCATCCTCCTTCCCCTTCCTTTTCCTTTTTCCTCCTTTTCCTTCTCCTCCTTTCCTCCTTCTGTCTTTTTCCTTCTTCCTTCCTCCTTCTCACCTCCTCCTTCCCCTTCCTTTTCCCCTTCCCCTTCTCCTCCTTCTCCCTTTGTCCTTCTGCCTTTTTCCTTTTCGCTTCTCATCCAAGAAGCTTCTTCAGCTCTTCAGAGTCTCATCCAGAAGCGAAATGTCTTCAAAGAAAAAACAGAAATGAAAAAACACCTTTGGGACGACTGAGGACACAGGTAAACCTCCAAGTGGCCTCAATGACTCTCTAAAAGGATGCAAATGACCAGCTGTCTGCAAGGAGTATAAATCCTTCCATTCTACACCATCCAGACAACTGAAGCAGCTTCTGGGATGAGAAGCAAAATGTCTTCAAAGAAAAAACAGAAAGTCCAGTTGCCTCTTGAAAAAGCACCTTTGAGATGACTGGTGCTTGTTGGGTTCCTGTTTGCTTGGGAAACAGTGGATTCCCTGGGAATGGAGATTCTCAAATATTCAGATAGAAGTTGAGTCATGGCAACTGGACTTCTTTTCTTGTTAGTTCGAAAATGTTTCAGTGCTTATCCCCGTTGCTTGCTCTGACTGAAGAACCAACAGACTGTCAATTTCCAGAGGACTCACTGTGCCACCTGCAGGGCTCCTGAGAGATCATGTAAAGCCCAAAGAGATCAAAACAGCTTTGCTGGATCACAGCTTTCTGCAGAAGGAGGTGACTAAAAAGGAAAGAAAACTGAACAAAGCACAGACCCTCAAACCCCCAAAGAAGAATAACAAGTGGGGAAAGAAATTGTGGAAACAAACATATATGAAAAGAAGGACTAGGGGAGACATGATAGCAGTCTTCCAGTATTTGAGGGGCTGCCCCAAAGAAGAGGAGGTCAAGCTATTATCCAAAGCACCTGAGGGCAGGACAAGAAGAAATGGGTGGAAACTCATCAAGGAGAGAAGCAACTTAGAACTAAGGAGGAATTTCCTGACAGTGAGGACAATTAATCAGTGGAATGGCTTGTCTCCAGAGGTGGGTGCTCTGGAGCTTGGAGGTCTTCTAATCCAACCCTCTGATAAAGCAAGAGACTCTATACCATTTCAGACAAATGATTGTCCAATCTTTTATTAAAAACCTCCAGAACCCACAACTTCTGAAGGCAAGATGTTCCACTGGTTAATTGTTCTTCCTGTTAGGAAATCTCTCCTTAGGTCTAGGTTGCTTCTGTCCTTGATTAGTTTCCATCCGTTGCTTCTTGTCCTGCCTTCTGGTGGAGAATAGGTTGACCCCCTCTTTTTTTTTTTTTTATGGCAGTCCTCAAATATCGGAACACTGCTATCCTGTCACCTGTGCTTTCTTTTCATGAGACTTCTTTTCACGTCAAACTAGGGATTTACTTTCATGACAACTTAATTGGTGTTCCATCAACTATTTAACTACTGTAGATGAAGGTCAAGGGACGTGGTGTATCAGTGGCCTAAGACGCTGAGCTTGTCAATCAAAAGGTCGGCAGTTCAGCGGTTCGAATCCTGAGTGCCGTGTAACGGGGGGAGCTCCCGTGACTTGTCCCAGCTTCTGCCAACCTAGCAGTTCGAAAGCAGGTAAAAAAAATGCAAGTGGAAAAATAGGGACCACCTTTGGTGGGAAGGGAACAGCGTTCCGTGCGCCTTTGGCGTTGAGTCATGCCGGCCACACGACCACGGAGACGTCTTCGGACAGCGCTGGCTCTTCGGCTTTGAAACGGAGATGAGCACTAGAGTCGGGAATGGCTAGCACATATGTGCGAGGGGAACCTTCACCTTTACCTTTTCTATGAAGGCCAAGAGAACAAGGTCTTACTTGACCACGCAGTTTCTTGGGTGACTTGACCAATTCCTTTCTCTTTGCCCATAGCGTTTTTTTTGTTGGGCGAGGGAACGGAATGACAGAAATGCACCACCTTGAACTTTCAGAGAGAAGGTTAGATCTGAACCCCAATAAACGAATAACCATAAACGATTATCATTAATCCACATTCAGCCTCCTTCTACCCAGAGGTTAGATTTTGATGGATAGTTTGGTAGATTCCTTTCTCCCACTGTGGGCAAAGCAATTAAAAGCTACCCCTTGCCTTGCCTGAGGTGGAACTCTCCTAAATCATTATTTGTTTATGAGGAGATTTATGGCTTGCTACCTTTTGATCCACTGACCCCCTCCCCCCCCCCCCCCCAACTCACAGACAGGCACCTACTCTAGTCTGTTGTGTCTCTCTTAATTTATCCATCGGTCGGATTTTTCCTGGGTCAAAATCACTTGAGTAACTCCATTTTCTTGATTTATCCTTTACATAAATGATCTTTACGATCATATTATAAGCAACTGTGTTCTCTTCGCTGATGATGTAAAACTATTCAATACCACCGACGATGCTGCTGCCCTACAAAGAGACCTCGACTAGGTGCCAGAATGGTCAAACAGTTGGCAACTCCAAATCTCAACCAACAAATGCTCTGTTCTTACACATTGGCAAAAAAAAATAAAAAATCAGAACACCAAATACAAGCTGGGCGGATATGACCTTGTAGACGACCCTCACTCTGTCAAGGACCTTGGAGTACTCATCTCTAATGATCTAAGTGCCAGAGCTCATTGTAACAGCATTGCCAAAAGGGCATTAAGAGTCTTGTGAAGCTTTTTCTCTGGTAATATTGTATTGCAAACTAGGACATACAAAAACCTTTGCTGGACCAATTCTCAAATACAGCTCATCTGTCTGGAATCCGCACTGCATATCGGACATTAATACAATTGAGCGAGTCCAGAGATATTTCACAAGTAGAGTCGTCCATTCTCTCCACTTTTCCAATGTTGTACAAATACAATTCTAAAAGTATTGGACAAAAATCAAGACATGGCTGGAAGAGATGATACAACAACGTATTGAATTGAAATCCCCGTTTTTTAATGTATTTAAATGATTTAAATTTTGAGACAAACAGCTTTGAACCGTTGAGGGAGTGCAGAAATGAAATTAACAAAGGCATTGCCTTTTTTTGAGCAAGACATTTAAGAGAGAAAAGGAGGAAGTTGGCCGTGATTATGAGGAAATTAGACACTGATCTGAAATGGCCTGCTTGCTGTTCCAAATGGCAGCCATGCGTCTCCTTTCCTGCAGCAAATAAACACACTTCCTTAGTGCCACAATCTTCCGCACTTCCCTGCCAAGTGATGTAGATTAAACATTATCTTGCCAGTTTGTTTGTTTCTCCCCATCACTAGATAGGATAGTGACTGAAACAGACAGAGAGCATAGATCAATGAATACTAGCAAAAGTAGGAATAAATAAGCTTGGTCTCAGCAACGTGTGTGTGTGTGTGTGTGTGTATTTCTTTAAAACATTTAACAGGATGATGCCAAAAAAATAGTATTTAACTGAGTTATCCTCATTTATTTATAATAATTATACAATTTTTTCCAAATATTTTCTTCTCAATAATGCAGATTTTGATGAGCCAAATTCTCTGTTAAGTTTTTACCAAGTTTGCAATAACTGTAATTTGATTCCAGATCTTCTCCATTTTAGAAAAGAAAAGATGTCTACAGTCAGAACTTTCAGAAGTACAAGTTCTATTTGTACAGCAAGTTTTGAATAGTGATTCCTAGAATCTGAACATTGTAATTTATAATTTCTCTTGGTTTACTGTACTTCCTTACTTAATTTCATTTCCAGTTTTCACTTCATATTAATTAAAGACTGTTTCATTGAAAAAAAAAAAACTTTATCTTGCCAGTTGATGAAGACACTTCTACCAGAAAAATATGATAAAAAGACTGCATACTTGAGCCTCCATATACTAACTGCAACTAGAATTGTATTTGCGCAACAACGGAAAAATGATGAGATCCCATTCGAGGGGGAATGTAATTAAAAAAAATATTAGATGGTGCAGAAATGGACAGATTAAACACTTGTATTAAGGATGAAGGGACAGGGTGGCTCAGTGGCTAAAGATGCTGAGCTTGTTGATCGAAAGGTCGGCAGTTTGGCGGTTCGAATCCCTAGTGCCGCGTAACGGGGTGAGCTCCCGTGACTTGTCCCAGCTTCTGCCAACCTAGCAGTTCGAAAGCAGGTAAAAAATGCAAGTAGAAAAATAGGGACCACCTTTGGTGGGAAGGGAACAGCGTTCCGTGAACCTTTGGCGTTGAGTCATGCCGGCCACATGACCACGGAGACGTCTTCGGACAGCGCTGGCTCTTCGGCTTTGAAACGGAACCCCTAGAGTCAGGAACAGCTAGCACAGATGTGCGAGGGGAACCTTTACCTTTACCTATTAAGGATAAAGAAGAAAGTGAATATTTTTTTGATATGGGATATATTCTATCAATGGCTAGATAGCAGAAACAGAAATTAGAAAGGAGGAGGCATTAAGTGGAGGAAATGGTATGGAGGAGAGTTGTTAAAGAAGATGATGCTAAATGTTAAGAATTAATGTTATTATACTATTATGTTATTATATTATCAATATGATGGATTTCCTGCTTTCTAACGGAGCTAAATTGCGTGCCACAGCTGTTTCCCCTCCCCTTCGCTTCTACTTACCTTCCCAAGCCTATGTGCGGCCAGTGAATTGGTATCAAACCGGTTCAGATTTCACCACTGCCTCCAAGGAAGAAGATTGTGGCTAAACCCCATCAAAGCTGACTCCAGCCAGAGCTTAGAACTGTGATGGCGAACCTGTGGCACGTGTGCCACAGGTGGCACATGGAACCATATCTGTGGGCATGCAAAGGTTGCCCTAGCTCAGCTCCAGCGTGCATACACGCGCTGGCCATCTGATTTTCAGGCCTTTCGGGCCCACCGGAAGTCGGGAAATGGGCCGTTTCCGGCCTCCAGGCAAGTGGGGAAGGCCATTTTTATCCTCCTCAGGCTCCTAGAAAGCCTGGGGAGCCTGGGGAGGGTGAAAAATGGGCCTACCTGGCCCACCGTGCCATTGCGTGCCAAGAGCGGGGGGGGGGGTCACACGCACATGCATGGGGGGGGCGGGACGCATTGAATTATGAGTGTGGGTACGCGAGAGAGAGACCCCCACCGCGCTCCCCCCACTTTTGGCACACGACGGCAAAAAAGGTTAGAACAACTCAAAGAAGTAGAGCACGATTGGAAGATGCGGAGAGAGGTGGCTCCTAAAATCACCAAGAGTCTGATGGAGAACATCATCATCCCCTTCATGAGTCACTACAAATATCTACCATTCTTAAAACAGAAATATGTCAAGGGAGCCCGTTTTAATTCTGGAGCACGTGCTTCAAAGTTTCCATGGCTGGAACTTCCCAGGGACTGAAATAGTCCAATTTTAGATCGTGTCTTCATGGGCTCCGTAGACATCCAAGTAATGTTCTTCACAAACAATAAATTGATTTCAGAATAGCAGAACAACAAGAGTGAGAAGGGATCTTGGAGGTCTTCTAGTCCAACCCCCTGCTCAAGCAGGAAACTCTATACCCTATATCTATTCTGCTGTCTCCAGGCACTGACGTCATCAGGCACTGACGTATTATCCAGGGTTTTTTGTCTTTCTTATCGCCAGGTTGTTAAGTCTGTTTGAATTCTAAAGTCCCAGAGCAATTTAACTTCTCCATTTTGTCTAGGGACTCTAGAAAGAGTGCAGAGAAGAGCAACAAAGATGAAGAGGGGACTGGAGGCTAAAACTTATGAAGAACGGTTGCAGGAACTGGGTATGTCTAATTTAATGGAAAAAAGGACTAAGGGAGACATGATAGCAGTCTTCCAATATCTCAGGGGCTGCCCCAAAGAAGAGGGAGTCAAGCTCTTCTCCAAAGCACCTGAAGGCAGGACAAGAAGAAATGGGTGGAAACGAATCAAGAAACCTAGAACTAAGTAGGAATTTCCTGACAGTTAGAACAATTAACCAGTGGAACAACTTGCCACCAGAAGTTGTGAATGCTCCAACACTGGAAGTTTTTAAGAAGATGTTGGATAACCATTTTTCTGAAGTGGTGTAGGGTTTCCTGCCTAAGCAGGGGGTTGGACTAGAAGACCTCCAAGTTCCCTTCCAACTCTGTTATTCTATTCTATTCTATTCTATTCTATTCTATTCTATTCTATTCTATTCTATTCTATTCTATTCTATTCTATTCTATTCTATTCTATTCCATTCCATTCCATTCCATTCCATTCCATTCCATTCCAAAATTCTATTCTATTCTATTCTATTCTATTCTATTCTATTCTATTCTATTCTATTCTATTCTATTCTATTCTATTCTATTCTATTTCCATTCCCTATTCTATTCTACTCTACTCTACTCTATTTCCATTCCATATTCTATTCTATTCTATTCTATTCTATTCTATGACATTCTATTCTATTCTATTCTATGACTTTCTATGACTTTCTATGACTTTCTATGACTTTCTATGACTTTCTATTCTATTCTATTCTATGACATTCTATTCTATTCTATTCTATTCTATTCTATTCTATTCTATTCTATTCTATTCTATTCTATTTCCATTCCCTATTCTATTCTACTCTACTCTACTCTATTTCTATTCCATATTCTATTCTATTCTATTCTATTCTATTCTATTCTATTCTATTCTATTCTATTCTATTCTATTCTATTCTATTCTATTCTATTCTATGACTTCCTATGACTTTCTATGACTTTCTATGACTTTCTATGACTTTCTATTCTATTCTATTCTATTCTATTCTATTCTATTCTATTCTATTCTATTCTATGACTTCCTATGACTTTCTATGACTGTCTATGACTTTCTATGACTTTCTATGACTTTCTATTCTATTCTATTCTATTCTATTCTATTCTATTCTATTCTATTCTATTCTATTCTATTCTATGACTTTCTATGACTTTCTATGACTGTCTATGACTTTCTATGACTTTCTATTCTATTCTATTCTATTCTATTCTATTCTATTCTATTCTATTCTATTCTATTCTATGACTTTCTATTCTATTCTATTCTATTCTATTCTATTCTATTCTATTCTATTCTATGACTTTCTATGACTTTCTATGACTGTCTATGACTTTCTATGACTTTCTATGACTTTCTATTCTATTCTATTCTATTCTATTCTATTCTATTCTATTCTATTCTATTCTATTCTATTCTATTCTATGACTTTCTATGACTTTCTATGACTTTCTATGACTTTCTATTCTAGACTTTCTATTCTATTCTATGTCTTTCTATTCTATGACTTTCTATTATTATTATTGTTGTTGCTGTTGCTGTTGTTGTTATTTCAGTCCTGGTGCTTGTCCCTCGAACTTGCTGATAGCTTTCCCACTCCTGTGCAAAGGGTCAACCTTAGAAGCTGTCAACAGCTTTCTAATGTACCCTCTTACCCCAGAAAGCAGAGGTCCCAGGTTTTATAGCCTAATAGGTTTGTTAAATCAGAACACACACATGCTAAAGAAAAAAACCCCTGTTTGTTTTCTCTGACAGGTTTGGCATTTCCCTCCAGGGAATCCTAGAAGCTTTAAGTGCATAAGACTGTTCTGGCTTAATTGGACAAGAAAACCAGTTTGGACAAACTAAGGCATGTCACTGAGGCAGCCTTTAGCCTGAGCCTGGGAGATGCCATTTCGACAGGTTTTGCAAACTCGTCCCACCCACCCACCCACCTCACTGTGTTCTTCTCAAAGGAAATGAATTTCTTAGACTCCTCCGTCCAGGCTAATTCCAGTTCGGCCAGCCAATCCCAGCACAGAAAAAAAAAAAAAAAGATTTGAAGGACCCACTTACCCTTCTAAAGCTCCCAACGGTGACCTCCATTGAGGATTACAGTCCCAGCTGATTCAAAACCAGGGTTTGGAAACTCAAGTTACCCCCTCCCGACACCCACCGGTGAGAACAGATACATTTGGTTGCATTGACAGAGCGATAGGCTGAAGTTCACGTAAGGTATTAGTACCAGCAGTGGGCTTCAAAAAATTTTTGCAAAGGGTTCTCTGCCTGGTTGCTGGTTGGGCGTGGCCATGGTGGGTGTGGCTTAGTCATCCTCCTGCACTATCATGGGGGGGGGCGTTTTTGCCCTCCCCAGGCTCTGGAGGCTTTCCTCGAGCCTCCAGGAGGGCAAAATTCAATATAACATGAGATTTGTGTCATCAACTCTGAACCCCACAGTGGTGTCTTCTTGGGCTGGTGAAGTTTTCTTGTGTCAGCCCATTCTCCGTTCCCAGTTCTCCCATCTGCATGAGTCTCTCTCAAGTCCCACTTGGTCTTATTGTTAGTTGCGAAGTCATGTCCGACCCATCGCGACCCCATGGACAATGTTCCTCCAGGCCTTCCTGTCCTCTACCATCCTCTGGAGTCCATTTAAGCTCACGCCGACTGCTTCAGTGACTCCATCCAGCCACCTCGTTCTCTGCCGTCCCCTTCTTCTTTTGCCCTCCATTGTTCCCAGCGTTAGGCTCTTCTCCAGGGAGTCCTTCCTTCTCATTAGGTGGCCAAAGTATCTGAGTTCCATCTTCAGGATCTGGCCTTCTAAAGAGCAGTCAGGGTTGATCTCCTCTAGGACTGATCAGTTGGATCTCCTGGCAGGCCAAGGGACTCGCAGGAGTCTTCTCCAGCACCAGAGTTCAAAGGCCTCCATTCTTTGGTGCTCAGCCTTCCTTGTAGTCCAACTTTCACAGCCATCCATTGCAACTGGGAAAACCATCGCCTTGTCTATACACTCTTTTGTTGGCAGGGTGATGTCTCTGCTTTTTAGTAAGCTGTCTAGATTTTCCATGGCTTTCCTCCTGGGGAGGTGACAATGAAATGAACACCTTGAATTGTCTGCCTCTCCCCTTCATTCCAAGAGATTTCCTTGCCCAAATGAGATCCCAAGCAAGCAGCTATGAGTAAAAAGCATGTTCCAGTGAAGGAAGGATCACCAGGGGCTTTTCCAGAATATCAAACCGTGTCTGAGCCTCATCAAATGCAGGAGGATTTATCACGTGGGGCAAGCAATGTTCAGAAGTAGGTCATTTCTCTATGTTTCCAGCCTCAAGTCATAACCACCCCATAGGCAATCTCTGGAGGACCTTATCTGACCTCATAAATTGGCAGAAGAATAGGGTCCTTGCCAGGAGCCTTGCTTTGATCTGAAAAGCCCTATCATGCAAAGCTTATTTTGTTTATCTTTATAGCTAGCAACAATCCTCCAGGAGACCAGAGCAAAGAAAGAAGAATATAAGACTCAAACCAGCAGAACAAAAACTCAAAGACAAACTAAGTATTGCAAGAATTGCAAGTTGAGGTTTAATCAATGGTATTAAACTGGTGCCAGGTGGCAGCGATTTATCCCAAATTAAGAACTAGGTCAGGCACCTCCTTACTCATTTTCACACAAGTTTTAACCTCACTACAGCCTTATCGTATCGCAGGAATAAACACGATAGGGGAGTTAAGGGGCTGATGATCGATGAATCTGGAAACATTCAGTTGGACACTTATGGGGCATCTCACATTCTTCGGGTGTGTGCAACTTATATTTCCAATTTAATAGCAAATTACAATGAACATCATTTTCTTTGGATTTAATTAGTGATACTGCATGAAGCTCCTGTCTGGCAGAGATGGGTGATTAAGAAAGATGATAGATAATAGACAGACAGACAGAGGCAGAGGCAGAGAGAGACAGATAGAGATAGAGATAGAGATAGAGATAGAGATAGAGATAGAGATAGAGATAGAGATAGAGATAGAGATAGAGATACAAAGATAGATGAAAGATGTTTAAAGGGCTAGAAGCTAGAGATGATAGATAGATAGATAGATAGATAGATAGATAGATAGATAGATAGATAGATAGATAGATAGAGATAGATATAGAATACAAAGATAGATGAAAGATGTTTAAAGGCCTAGAAGCTAGAGTAGATAGATAGATAGATAGATAGATAGATAGATAGATAGATAGATAGATAGATAGATAGATAGAGATAGAGATAGAGATAGAGATAGAGATAGAGATAGAGATAGAGATAGAGATAGAGATAGAGATACAAAGATAGATGAAAGATAATTAAAGGGCTAGAAGCTAGAGATAGATAGATAGATAGATAGATAGATAGATAGATAGATAGATAGATAGATAGATAGATAGATAGATAGATATAAGATAGATAGATATAGATGGATAGGTAGGTAGGTAGGTAGGTAGGTAGGTAGGTAGGTAGGTAGGTAGGTAGGTAGAGAGAGAGAGAGAGAGAGAGAGAGAGAGAGATGAAAGATAATTAAAGGGCTAGAAGCTAGAGATAGATAGATAGATACTAGATAGATAGATAGATAGATAGATAGATAGATAGATAGATAGATAGATAGATAGATAGATAGATAGATAGAGGTGACATGATAGTAGTCTTCCAATATTTGAGGGGCTGCCACAAAGAAGAGGGGCTCATCCTATTTTCCAAAGCACCAGAAGGCGAAACAAAAAGCAATGGATGGAAACTAATCAAGGAGAGAAGCAACCTAGAACTAAGGATAAATTTCCTAACAGCGAGAACAACAAACCAGTGGAACAACTTGCCTCCAGAAGTTGTGGGAGCTCCATCACTGGAGGCTTTTAAGAAGAGTCTGGACAGCCGTTTGTCCAAAATGGCAAATGGTCTCCCGCTTGAGCAGGTCCCTTCCGACTCTACTATTCTGTTATTCTCTTAAACGGACGCCAACAGAAGAGAATTATGGAAATCATTCATTTCAAGAAACCAGACTCAGTGAAGGCCGGCAAGAGGAAAGCTCTTCATTTCATTTCCTGCCATTGTCATCTCCTAGACCAAATGGGACTCCAGAGAGATACACTCAGCTCTTCGTTGTAAATCTTAATTGGGCAAAAGGCTTCTGCCTGCTTGCTTAATTAGACTAATACAAGAGAAAACGAGATTTAGTCCCGCTTGCATACACAATGGGAGCACACGAAAATAAGTCATTTTCTTTACTCATCTCTCTGTTTTAAGAAGCTAGCTTTTGTGGTCCACTGGCGGCCTGCGGAACTGGCAGCAGAGTCGGACAGTGAGGAGGTTGGGGAGGAACATGGGCCAGTCCTGGAGTCTGGGGAAAGCTCGGATGAGGGTCCTGCATCAGAGGCAGAGAAAGGGCCATCTGTGAGGTACATGCTGCCTCCGGAGCCTCCAGAGTCGGACCTCAGCGAGGCAGAGGAACAGGGAGAGCCTGTTCCCAGTGCGTGTGTGCACAGAGCTGCCAGAAGGCAAGAACAGTTAAAACAAAAGGGACGACTCAGGAGTAGGGCTTGGAGATGATTGGCCCCTCCCATAAGACTTAAAAGAGGAGGACAGTCATGTGGGCCTTTGCAGGAAGCAACGTTGTTAATTCTGTGCAGTTTAAAGCCTGAAGCTCTGTTTGATTCTGGACTCCGTGTGGCTTTGCCATTGAGGTCTTTGGCAGGGTGTCAAGGGAGATCAAGGTGGGTGATTATCAGCCTTATCCCGAAGGACACTTTACAACTATTCGGGACTCATCATCAAAACCGGATGCAGGATTCCAAGTGTGGCCTTAGAAAGTAGTATTGACACTTCACGTGATCTTGATTCTATCCCTCTGTTGATGCAGCCTAGGACTGTGAGATGGAGGCCAGCAATTGGCAAGCAAAGACAACTGTGAAACCAAGTTGACACCAGGGTGGTCTTTTGAAAACAGCTAAAAATATTTCCATCTTTTGGAGGGTGCCAGTCTTACACGGCTGCTGATATTATGAATAGGCTGTTTAGCTCTCCCGACATATTTCTAATCTGATGTTGATGTTTGTGCTGAAGAAAAGAAACAAGGCAGTAAACAGGAGGAGGGAAGTCATAAATCTGAAGGAGGGAGCTTATCGGCTTCCCAGAAAAGAGCATGAAAAACTGTCCCTGGGGATCCAGCCCGGGTATTATTTTCTGCTTATCCAACCTACATATATCTGTAGAATCTGCGATAACACTATTTCTCAGAACAAAAGGAGCTGATTATAACTTTGGGGTGTTGTTTGATTTTGCGTGGGAAGAAGAGGAGGGGGAGGAGGGAGGAGGAGGAGGAGGAGGACTGTGGGGGTCTTTGCTGCTTTCTGAGCTTGGTTGGTTTGTTGTAGACATCAGTTGTAGAAGGGAGTGGGGTTTGTGGGGGGGTGTAGGAGGAGGAGGAAGGAGGAGGAGAAGGAGGAGGAGAAGGGGAAGAAGAAGAAGAAGAAGAAGAAGAAGAAGAAGAAGAAGAAGAAGAAGAAGAAGAAGAAGAAGAAGAAGAAGAAGAAGAAGAAGAAGAAGAAGAAGAAGAAGAAGAAGAGGAGGAGGAGGAGGAGGAGGAGGAGGGGGGGAGGGGGAAGGGGAAGGGGAAGGGGAAGGGGAAGAGAAAGAAGAAGAAGAAGAAGAAGAAGAAGAAGAAGAAGAAGAAGAAGAAGAAGAAGAAGAAGAAGAAGAAGAAGAAGAAGAAGAAGAAGAAGAAGAAGAAGAAGAAGAAGAAGAAGAAGAAGAAGACAAGGAGGAGGAGGAGGAGGAGGAGGAGAAGGAGAAGGAGAAGGAGAAGGAGAAGGAGAAGGAGAAGGAGAAGGAGAAGGAGAAGGAGAAGGAGAAGGAGAAGGAGAAGGAGAAGATCTTAAACTTTTCTCATTAAACAATTTGCAAGTTGCAGGTAGAGAAAATTCACCCAGGAGATGTGAAAAGGGCACCTCATTCCCTCCCCAGGGAATTGACAGCTGGCAAGAAAAAAAGGGGGGGGACCCTTCACGATGAATGTGGCAAGCGGACATCCCCCGAGCAAACTCAGCGAGAATTATGTCACCTCTTGCCTCTTTCTGACTTTCCTGCCTACAAACATCCCAACCCTGGAGATGAAAAAGACCAAAGAAGTCAAGCCAGTGTAATTCCTCGGGGTTTAAAATAGAGGATTGCAAGCTCTTTGTTGCAAGCCTATCCTTCTTAAAGATGCTTGAAACTTGACTTTTTCTGTCTCTGGTTTTTTTTTTTTTTTGTTTGTTTGTTTTTTTCCCTACCGACTCTTCAGAAGATCTAGGACAAGATAGCCTCCAGCTTTGAAAAAGACCCTGGAAGGGATTGCCATAAAGGTTTATAGTTCTACAAACCCTTCACTAGCGACAGACTCCGATGCCTATCAGTGTCTGTTACTCCCAGGTTATGCTTCCAGCTATCTTTTAGATCAGTAGCAACAGGGGGCGAGGAGGATGAAATTCCCACCCAGAGCTCAACCGTGGATTAAGCCATGACTCCCAAACATCGCTCGAGGTCTTTAAGTGAAGCTGCGAGGGCATTGACCTCATTGAATTCTTTCTTTTACAAGTTGTTTTTTTTAAAAAAAAAAAAAAACTTCCAGTTTGGCTACTTCCAATCGAGGTTTTAAAAAACCCAAAATCTGGAGAAAGTCATTTTCTCTTTTTCTCTCTCTCTCTTTTTTTTTACAAACAGCTCCAAAAGGGCGATGGCTACACGAGACAATATCCATTCAGCATTCAGAACAAGTTAGGCTGATCTCAGAAGGGCTCCCCAGCCTGCCAAACTCCTATTTATTTCCTGCCATAATTGATGGTGTCAGTTTTAACCTTCAAAGAATTCAAGAATGCTTTTTTTCCCCCTCCGGCTGATTTGAAAGGTCATCTGATTTGATTTTAAGATTGGTTCTCCGAAACCCTGCTTGGTTAATGGATTCAAAACAGCCGATGACCCAAACCCCTTACTTGATAGAAGGCAATAATTTAAACTGATTTTGGGGGAGCAGGTTGCATTTCTTACTGTAGGCTAGCATGGCCTACAGAGACATTACCCTGCCAATAAAAGTGTGCATAGTCAAGGCGATGGTTTTCCCAGTTGCAATGTATGGCTGTGAAAGTTAGACCATAAGGAAGGCTGAGCACCAAAGAATGGAGGCCTTTGAACTCTGGTGCTGGAGAAGACTCCTGCGAGTCCCTTGGACTGCAAGGCGATCCAACCGGTCAGTCCTAGAGGAGATCAACCCTGGCTGCTCTTTAGAAGGCCAGATCCTGAAGAGGAAACTCAAAATACTTTGGCCACCTAAGGAGAAGGAAGGACTCCCTGGAGAAGAGCCTAATGCTGGGAACGATGGAGGGCAAAAGAAGAAGGGGACGGCAGAGAACGAGGTGGCTGGATGGAGTCACTGAAGCATTAGGCATGAGCTTGAATGCACTCCAGAGGATGGTAGAAGACAGGAAGGCCTGGAGGGACATTGTCCATGGGGTCACGATGGGTTGGACACAACTTTGCAACCAACAACAACATCATTGCCACCCTAAGAGTCCATAATTTTTGTCTTGTGCTTCCCAGCTCAACCCAATGAATTTAACATACCCTCCTGGTATGTTGTTGTTGAGGCCACTCTAGTAGAAACTAGTGACCAGGAGATAGTATCAGTGGTTGCTTCTGGTTATCCCCAAGCTAGCTTGCTGTTTTCATGAAACACTAGAACTTGTGTTCCATTACTGGTGTTGAAGGAAGATCTCACGGCTTCTGGATCAAGCTCAACCAACCCAGTTTATAATGAAGAGTGAAAGCCTTATAATGTTGATTGCTGCACAAAGAAGAGGTTATTAATGCATCGGTCATAAAGACTTCCTGGAAAAGGTCACCACCAGTAAGTAATTATCTAATGGACCGTTCTGGCTCGCAGAAGAATGTCAAAAGTCGGCAGCTAATCTTTGGTTTCCAATTCTTGAAAAGAATGAATTATTGGTAAACTATGTTGTTGTTAGAAGCGACGTCGTGTCCAACCCATCACAACCCCATAGACAACATTCCTCCGGACCTTCCTGTCCTCTACCATCCCTCGTAATCCATTTAAGTTCACACCGACTGCTTCAGTGACTCCATCCTGCCACCTTAGTATGGTAAACTATACTGAGACTGAAAGTCAGCCTGAGATCAAATGTTTCATATAGTCATTAAGAGTGAATTGACCAGTTTTCCCCATCCTTGATTGTTCCATTCTTTCCTCCATTCCTTCTGAATCTTTGTTTAACTAGGATCATAGGTTGTATTCACAAAACACACTTATATCCCAGCTATTAAACTGGCAATCTTCTGGATTTGCACATTATAGTGTACCATAAAAGGTACATAGGTACCACTCGTTCCCGACTCTAGGGGGCGGTGCTCATCTCCGTTTCTAAGCTAAAGAGCCAGGGCTGTCTGAAGACATCTCCGTGGTCATGTGGCCGGCATGACTCAATGCCAAAGGTGCATGGAACGCTGTTACCTTCCCACCAAAGGTGGTCCCTATTTTTCTACTTGCATTTTTTTTTTTACGTGCTTTCGAACTGCTAGGTTGGCAGAAGCTGGGACAAGCAACGGGAGCTCGCCCCGTTACGCGGCGCTAGGGATTCGAACCGCTGAACTGCCGACCTTTCGAGCAACAAGCTGAACGTCTTAGCCACTGAGCCACTGCGTCCCTCACATAGTGTACCATAACCTAACACTGAACAGGCTTGGCTTCGCACAACACAATGTGCTAATTCACAAAAATATCTAACTGGGGTTAAAATAAACTCAGGTTATGATGTCGTTGTGTGAATGCACCATCCATGTCTTTAACTGACCTGGTCTGGTATGTTTTTGTGAATCTAGTCATTGAATTGGAAAGGCTCTTCAATGTCCATCTTCTCAACTACTTCTGATCAATTAATGCTTGAAGGAAAACGAATAATGTACTCTCTCTTTTTTAGTGTTTTGTTCACATGATATACTAATACTGCATGGGGAAGGCATACCTGAAGGGAAGTAGCTTGCCATTAGTTCCTTTTCACCTGCCCTCTCTAACCAAAGAAATTGTAACTAAGATACATCACTTACTCAATAACTGCCTGTCAGGAGGATAAGTGTGGTTGAGATTTCTTTAGTCGTAATTCTAAGTACAATAAAATCCATTGGGAGATTGGATTCTACTTTAAACAGATAATCGAATCTGGGGAGAGCGCAAGAATTCAATTCCTTGCTATATCAAGGAGACATTTATATCTCTCCTTATTCCAAATATTTATAGAACAAAATGCTAATTACAAAACTGAGAAATGGCCCAGTTCAAATATATATAAATTCAATTCATCTTGTTCTCCAATTATTCACAGAGAAGGCATTTGACTTAATAGTATCCAGATCTGAAAGTTTCCTTCGGTTTGTGGGAGATGCTCAAAAAGAATATTTCTTTTAAAAAAAAATTAAAAAAATCTTCTCTGAAAAAGACATTTTCAGAGAATCTATTTTTGCTAGCTCTTTCGATCAGTTCAAAGACCTATTTTTTGCTAGGTCTGTTGAATCCCTCCATTCATTATCGGGGCTTCAAACTCAGGGGAAAGAGAGGGATAAATTGGGCAGATCTAATTAAAGAAAATCAAATCATTCTGATCAAGGCAAGTCCAGTCAAGTCCATCAAGTGAAGGTTTGTTATGTCACACTAAGATAGGAAAGGTCAATGTAAACAGTTCACCGCTGGCTTAGTCTTACTTAACCAAGCTCAGACAAACAGCAATCAGGACCAAGGACAGCTCCGGTTAGAAAAGATGTTGTCTTAGTATTGAAACTCTGCAAAAAAAAAAAAAAATCCAACAATCACCCAGCTAGAATCTGGTCTTAAACATTCTCTTTCCTTGTTGAATGATTATGTTTTGTTTGTGTGTGTGTGTGTGTTTTTTAAGAACTCAGGAGTATGTCTACATTCTCATGGACCTGCGTGATTGAGGGGAAGACGAAACAGACAATGTGTAATTTTAAGGGGCAAACCTTTGATGGAAGCCTCCATTTTTAGCTCAGGTTAGGAGGAAAAAAAATCCATCACGAATGAAAAACAATCCTCAGAATTAACCAAGCTCGGCATGTTCTCTAAATATAATGTCCAAGTTTTCATCTGATGTTTTTTACAATTTTTAAAAACAATTTCTCATTCAAATGACTATGGAGATTCTCAGGTCATCCAGGTCATGGTTATCCCAAAGGTGCTTCTTCCAAAAGCAACTGGACTTCCTTTGTTTTTCTTTGAAGACATTTCACTTCTCATCCCAGAAGCTTCTTCAGTTCTGACTGAAACGGAACTGAAGAAGCTGAGGAAGCTTCTGGGATGTGAAGTGAAACGTCTTCAAGGAAAACAAAGGAAGTCCAGTTGCCTCTTGAAAAAAAAGCATCTTTGGGGTTCTCCTTCAAATATAGAGGAAGGGAACTCGAATGACAAACTTGTGGGTGTTGTGTTCTTGTGTTTATTTAATGCCGAGAAGCCGTGGGATGCATTGAGGGCCCTTTTTCATTTTATCATCCTTACTCCAGCAGTTTCCTCTAACTTTTAAACTTCTCCATCCATGGGAACTCTTCAGGTTGGGCATGCAGGAAGACAAGGCTGTGTCAGGGTGATGGAATCCGCACCCTGGCTGTGTCAGAGTGATGGAAATAATTGTATCATGAAACAATCATTAGCCTCCCCTCTCTGCCTCCACTAAGAATAAAACAAGCTCAAAAACACCACCAAGAGTAAGTCAAAAGAATTACTTGATGACAATGAAATAAGATTTAAGAAAACACACAGAAGCCTCTTCCTGATAGGGAGATCTTTCCAAGCCAATGAGACTTGGTGATTAAGGCAATGGGCAAAAGGTGATGAGACTCTGGAAAGAATGCAGAGAAGAGCAATAAAAGATGATTAAGGGGTTGGAGGCTAAAACATATAAAGAACGGCTGCAGGAATTGGATATGTCCAGCCTAGTGAAAAGAATATTTCCAATATTTGAAGGGCTGCCACTAAGAAGAGAAGAGTCAACCTATTTTCCAAAGCACCAGAAGGCAAGACAAGTATCAATGGATGGAAACTAATCAAAGAAGGGAAGCAACCTAGAAGTAAGAAGGAATTTCCTAACAGGGAGGAAAATTAACCAGTTAAACGGCTTTCCTTCAGAAGTTGTGGGTGCTCCATCGCTGGAGGTTTTTAAGAAGAGATTGGACAACCATTTGTCTGGAATGGCATGGGGTTTTCTGCTCAATCAGGGGGTTGGACTAGAAGATCTCCAAGGTCCCTTCCACCTCTGTTATTCTGTTCTGACTTGAGAAAACTAAGGCTAAATCAGTTATCAACCATCAAAGTCCTTACTATTGTAATCCCACAGGATTACTACAGTAAAAGATAAAGGTAAAGGTTCCCCTCGCACATCGGTGCTAGTCGTTCCCGACTCTAGGGGGCGGTGCTCATCTCCGTTTCAAAGCCGAAGAGCCAGCGCTGTCCGAAGACGTCTCCGTGGTCATGTGGCCGGCATGATTCAACGCCAAAGGCGCACGGAACGCTGTTCCCTTCCCACCAAAGATGGTCCCTATTTTTCTACTTGCATTTTTTTTACCTGCTTTCGAACTGCTAGGTTGGCAGAAGCTGGGACAAGTCACGGGAACTCACCCCGTTCCGCAGCACTAGGGATTTGAACCGCTGAACTGCCGACCTTTCGATCGACAAGCTCAGCGTCTTAGCCCCTGAGCCACCGCATCCCTACATTACTACAGTATGGAGGGAAAAATGAAGGCGGAAAATTATATCAATCTCTGGATTTGAAAGGCCAATTATAAATTGGGCGACTAAATAAAAATCAGTGGGCTTTTAGATTTTGTACCCGAACCATTCGGGAAGGTAAATCTACATTGCCATAATGATTCCTGCTGTTGTTCAGAAGAACAGGGAAGGATTGGCTCCACGAAGTCTGTGCTTCCTTCCAGCCAGCCTGTCACTCTTGTCATCTTTTTATCTTTTATTGATTTCGCTGTAATTTCTTTGTTTAATTGTTGTGAGTCACCGAGAGTTATCGGAGTTCGGCAGCATACAAGTTTCATATATATATATGATTACGGCTGGTTTCGCAGTCGGTCAGGCGTTTAGGCCGGATCTGACATTTTTGCCCGCCTATTGAGTCCTCCTTCCCAAGAACCTGGGATAGGCAGACGTGTTTTTGATGGGATTATCAGAGGATGTAAGCAGTTTCAAGCAAAACTGCCTTTTGCAATTGGTTGTCGGTGAATTTGTCAGTGCTGATGATATTTAAGAAGTGCTCCAGTTGTTTTGGGATTGCACCCAACGTGCAATTATTATTGTTGCTTTCTTCTTCTTCTTCTTCTTCTTCTTCTTCTTCTTCTTCTTCTTCTTCTTCTTCTTCTTCTTCTTCTTCTTCTTCTTCTTCTTCTTCTTCTTCTTCTTCTTCTTCTTCTCCTCCTCCTCCTCCTCCTCCTCCTCCTCCTCCTCCTCCTCCTCCTCCCCTTCTTTTCCTCTTCCTGTTCTTCCTCTTCTTACTGCCCCTGCCACTCCTCCTCCTCTTCCTCCTTCCTCCTTCCTCCTCCTCCTTCTTCCTCCTCTTGCTTCTCCCTCTTCACCTCCTTCTCCTCCCCCCTTCTTCTTCTTTTTCCTCTTCCTGTTCTTCCTCTTCTTCCTGCCCCTGCCACTCCTCCTCCTCTTCCTCCTTCCTCCTTCTCCTCCTTCCTCCTCTTGCTTCTCCCTCTCCCCCTCCTTCTCCTACTCCTACTCCTCCCCCTCTTCTTCTTCTTTTTCCTCTTCCTGCTCTTCCTCTCCTTCCTTCCTCTGCCATTCCTCCTCCTCCTCCTTCCTTGTCCTTGAAAGGACTCAGAAGGATGCAAGAGATCATAAATCAACATTATAACCCTCTGCAGAGTCAAGGAAGAACAGGCAATAGCCCCCCTTTTGAAAGTGGAGCACCCAACATGAACAGTCGTTTACTTGTCTTTGCATGCAGACAACTGGCCACCTGATTTTTGACCAATATTTTCGTGGTAGCCATCCGGTGCCCACCTCCCTCCCTCCCTCCTCCCTCTCTCTTTCTCTCTCTCTCTCTCAGTCATTGAAAGCAACTGATACAGACACAGTGGCGCCAGCCAACCTGTAATAACTTGCTTATGGCCATTGAGTTCCACAAGCCCATCCCAGCTTCTATCTCATTTCACACTCCTCCTTATTGCTCACCTGATAAGGACAGGCTCGGCTATAAACACCAGGCCGCCTACGGGAGACACCGGCTTCTCCTCCTCCTCCTCCTCCTCCTCCTCCCTTCCTTCTACCTCTTTAGTCCTGAACTGTGTCAAAACCAGTTCAAGGTTTGCTCTTCCTTCCTGCCAAATGGCTGACCCCTGAGAAGGACTTCCTTCACCCAAGCCGTGGTTAAGAGGTTGAGAGCTAAGCCCCAAGCTTTTGAGAAATTTTGGATTCCTTTCATTCTCTCTCGTCTTTAACTTGGTGGGGAATCTGGTAGATCAGGGGTCTCCAACCTTGGCAACTTTAAGCCTGGAGGACTTCAACAAGGAGTTGAAGTCCTCCAGGCTTAAAGTTGCCAAGGTTGGAGACCCCTGTGGTAGACGACCACTCTCTGAACGTCTTTCCACCAACAACCTTCCCCCTTTTCTTCTGGTTAAATGGTATGGCCCTGGCTGTTTCCAGCAAGCATTCCCACCACCCCTTCCTCTTCTTCAGTTGCTCATCCCAGGATCTTTTGTGCTAGTTACAAGCCTGCTCTCCCCTGGGGGGAAAAAATCACTTGTGATCTAGTTCCACTATGTTAGAAAACCATACAATAAAGTAAAGGAAGGAAGGATCTCCATCCCAGACTCTTAATCTGGAAAGGATTAAGGGCAGCGAAAAGAAATAATTGGGGCACGTTGACATTTAAAATTGTTGGAAGAAATGTCCTTCTGGGTTCAGTTCCAAGTGGGAAAGAAAAAGACTAGAAACATGGTGCCTGTTTGGAAAGATGATTTTTAATGGTGGACAGGACCAGGATAGTTTGAGGTCCTGGGGGAAAAAAATGGGGAAGAGATGCTGAGAGTGCCCCGGTTTTATGCCCTCTCTGGGCTTTTGAATTTGAGCTTGTATTCTGATTGGTTGTCAGACTCCCATGGGGCCACTCTGTAGGTTGTGTCCTGAGTCCCAAGCTTGGTTGACTCGTGCTGGGTGATGATGTAATGAAAGGGCTTTGGGCAATTCCTATTATGGCTCTGCCAGAAGGAGGTAGATCTTTGTCATGTAGAATAGACTGGCCCAGGCCTTAATGGCCCATTGACAAAGGTGGGGGGGGGGCTGAGTTTCTGCCTCCCTTTTAGGGGAAATATTCTTCCCTTCTAGGGACGTGGTGGCTCAGTGGCTAAGACGCTGATCATTGTCGATTGAAAGGTCAGCAGTTCAGCAGTTCGAATCCCTAGTGCCGCGTAACGGGGTGAGCTCCCCTTACTTGTCCCAGCTTCTGCCAACCTAGCAGTTCGAAAGCATGTAAAAAATGCAAGTAGAAAAATAGGGACCACCTTTGGTGGGAAGGGAACAGCGTTCCGTGCGCCTTTGGCGTTGAGTCATGCCGGCCACATGATCACGGAAACATCTTCGGACAGCGCTGGCTCTTCGGCTTTGAAACAGAGATGAGCACTGCCCCCTAGAGTCAGGAACGACTAGCACATATGTGTGAAGGGAACCTTTATTCTGACTTTTTAATATTTCCTAAAATATCTCATTTTCCTAGGAGAGGGGTGGGTGCTAACTTCCTACAAGAGAAAGGCTGCTAAGAAGTTGAGAATTTTCAGCCTGATGCAGTCAAGGTCTCCCAAGTACCAGGGGTATTTAAAATGAAATTAAAATCCTCATTAACTGCTTTTAAGAGTCTTTGTCTTGATGAGGGTCCCAAGTGAGTGTGGTTTTTACTAGCACGGACCTAAATCCGTGCAGCGTTGATACGGCGCGAGCTTTCAGCTAGGTTGATTTAGCTCAGGGGTGATATTAAGCAAATTCAAGTTCAAATTTAATTAGGGTCAATCATCAGCATAACAACCACTCGGAAAACTATGCCAAATATAACAAAGCCATTGTAACTTAAAAGCTGAGAATTAAAAGAAACAGAGAAAAGGGAGAAGAACGGTAAGACGATATAAGCAGCAGATATAAGGAGCAGCTCTGTAGCGGACAAAAAAGCTCTACAGAGAATCATTAAAACTGCCCAGAATATCATCGGGCTCCAGCTACCAACCCTGGACGACATCTTCAAATCTCGTTGTTTGAGGAAGTTGCAGAACATTCTCAGAGACACTTCCCATCCTGCTTACAATCTTTTTGGACTGTTGCCTTCTGGCAGAAGATACAGAACGATTAAAACTCAGACCACATGGTCTTCTGAATAGTTTTGATCCCAGAGCTATAATTGCACTCAACCATGAACTAAAGGGCCACCATCAGTGAGCTGTTGGACAGCATTACTTGGTCTGTTGTGTGGATGTTTGGGTGGTTTAGGGGTGGGGAATTTGTGGTGGGTGGGAGTGTGTTTTGGGGATTGTTATGTGTGTTGGACCTGGTCTTGGGTGTTAAGTGAATTTCATTGTATGGATATACTGTGTATACACGTACAATGACAATAAAGTTATTTATTTATTATTCATTTATTCTTTATTAAAACATAAGATAACATGGAATTTGAGTAAAATAGGAATCCTAGTGGTGTCATCACAACAAGAATGGGACATCCCGTTTCTTCTTAAGGAAATTGCTACAGATAGAAATTTAACAACTCTGCTGCTAGAGTTAAGGAAATTTAAAAGCAGGAAATAAATGGCCTCTTTCTTTATTAAAGACCGAGGGCTTTTTAGGAGGCAGTAAGGGTATGTTTGCACAGAGAACATTGAGGTAGAAAGGGCATTTTTTATTATTTATTAAGCAATCTGTCATTCGCTAAGTACTAGCCGCCAAAGGCACAGAGCAGTGAATAGCCAATGGGCTTGTCTACAAGATTGCGGTCAAGATGATAGAATAATAGAGAATCTATGATTTGTTGGGTCATCCTTTGAAAGAAAGGAAGTGCCTCTTATGTGACCAGAATGAATATTTAAATTTTAGGTTGAGCATATTTTTTTTTTTAACCCCGATTCTGGACAGCCCCATGAACCATCCAAGAATAGTATATATATATATCATAAATAGAAAAATAACAGTGGAAGAAAAAACAAACATCAATCATAAGTCAATATTTACTTAGGTCAGGAGATCAACAGAAAGACCATCGGTGGGCTAAAAAGAGCAGTGGAATATTTATTTTTTCATGATTTAATTTTTATTTATTTATTTATTTATTTTGGTAGAAGCTGGAGCAAATAACGGGAGCTCACCCCATCCCATGGCGGTTGGGTCTCAAACCCAGATGGTCAACTTTCCACCTGACAAGATCAGCATCTTTGACTACTGAGCCGTTGTGCACCTCTTAGGAACATCTCATGGTCCCACCTGCTTCTCCTAAACAGGCAGAGGCCCAAAATGACGCATTCCCGAAACCGTAATCTGTCTGCTCCTCAGGTGTCAAACCACCTTGTCCCCTTCACCTTCATGGCTGCTGCAGTGGTGGGTTTCAAAAATTTTTTACTACCGGTTCTGTGGGTGTGGCTTGGTGGGCGTGGCATGGCTTGGTGGGTGTGGCTTGTTGGGCATGGTAGGGGAAGGATACTGTAAAATCTCCATTCCCTCTCCAATCCAGGGGAAGGTTGCTGCAAAATCCCCATTTCCTTCCGATCAGCTGGGACTCAGGAGGCAGAGAATAGATGGGGGCGGGGCCAGTCAGAATTTTTACTACCGGTTCTCCGAACTACTCAAAATTTCCGCTACCGGTTCTCTAGAACTGATCAGAACCTGCTGAAACCCACCTCTGGAGCTGCTGAGCCTGTGGCTGAGAATCTTGTGCATTTTAAACTCACAACCAGTGAAATATATCAGTATGAGAAGGCATTTTTTTTTTAGCTATAAAATGAGCAGGGAAGTCCTTATCGTCTCCATCTCAGTGCTCGTCTCTCTCTTCTTACCAAAAGCACAAGTGAGAGTTTCTTTGCATACGAGAGGGATATCGGTTGAATATTTCATAAGTACATACGCATTGACCTCTTCGAACACTGCAAATATTTCTATAATGCTGCTTGCCGACAGCAGCCAAGAGGTCTCTACGAGGCTAGCAGGTAGAGCATAACGTGTCAATCACTCTGTGTTGCTTGCTTTCCGGTATGTCATCTTTGTAGATAGACTGCTTTGGAATGCCAAGGTTCTATTCAATAATTGGTTTAATCACTAATCATTGATTGTTTGGTTTGGTGACTACCTTTGGGGACAAATCGCCCACAAGATGTAGTCATAAATATATAAAGAGAGAGGGGGGAGAGAGAGAGAGAGAGAAGATAATTGAGAGATAGATACCGTAGATAGATAGAGAGACAGAGAGACAGAGAGAGACAGAGAGAATGTAGATAGAGAGATGATAGAGAGAGAGAGAGAGAGATGATGGATGGATGGATGGATGGATGGATGGATGGATGGATGGATGGATAGATAGATAGATAGATAGATAGATAGATAGATAGATAGATAGATAGATAGATAGATGATAGATAGGATGATTGAGAGAGATGATAGAGAGAGAATGTAGATAGAGAGATGAGAGAGAGAGAGAGAGAGAGAGAGAGAGGATGGATGGATGGATAGATAGATATGATGATTGAGATAGATGTTAGAGAGAGATAATGTAGATAGCAAGATAGAGATGATAGATAGATAGATAGATAGATAGATAGATAGATAGATAGATAGATAGATAGATAGATAGATGGATAGATATGATGATTGAGATAGATGATACTGTAGATAGAGAGAGACAGAGAGAGAGAGAGACAGAGAGAGAGAGACAGAGAGAGAGAGATGGAGATAGAGATGATAGATAAATACAATAGTTAGGTAGGTAAATGGATGGATGGATGGATGGATGGATGGATGGATGGGTGGATGGATGGATGGATAGATAGATAAGATGATGAAGAGATGATAGATAGATAGATATAGAAAAATCATCCACCATGTTTGCTTAATGACCCCAGTGATTCATTTAACAACCACCACAAAAAAAAAGATTGTTCAATTGGTCATGGTCACACGGTGACTTGCTTAACGACCAGCACCATTTAACGACCACACTTCCAGGCTCAATTACGGTTTTAAGCTGAGGACTGCCTGTACACCCCCCCCCCCCCCCCCAGTTCTCTTTGGCTCGATGGCCCGTTCTGTCAACTCCGCCACCGAGGACAAGGCCTTTCCCTCCATGGTTTGTGCATGTCGGAATCCGTTTGGCTCCTTTTAATCAAACGACAATACGGTCATTGTGCGTTCCCTGAGCTAGCAAAGGCTGTGGGAAACGCACTGGGAATCGTGGAGAGCACGGAGGGGGAGCCGTTGTGACGGGAGTTGCTGCCTCTTATCTTTATTAACTGCGAACTTATCGACACTTATCGCTTTTCTTAGATATCGGACAGGAATAAGAGCCTGGAGTCGAATGAAGGGGCATCCCAGATCTAACAGGGTTGTGTGCTTTCAATCAGATTGGCGTTTGACCCCCCCCTCTCCCCTCCCTTCCAGTGTCTTGTTAATTATTACACTCAATTCCCCCAAACCCTTGAATTGCACATGGGATACACTATCCTAGCGTTCAAAGGTAAACAGGAGTTGGATGCAAGCTAGCAATCCCTCCCCGATAAGTCAACCGTGTTTCAAAACACCATAAATTAATCCTCAGATGCAATTTACCTGAGAGGCACGGAGATAATAAATCAGGCTGTTGACTTAAAGAATCTGGACTTTTTCCTAGGATCAGACAGCCAGCCCAAGCACAGGCACACATGCTATCATGTGGCTCCCACGGAAAGAAAAGAAAAAAAAGAAAAAGAAAAACACAGAATTAGAGATGTAAAGAAATTAGAAGTCTTTTCTTTCTTTCTTTCTTTCTTTCTTTCTTTCTTTCTTTCTTTCTTTCTTTCTTTCTTTCTTTCTTTCTTTCTTTCTTTCTTTCTTTCTTTTTCTTTCTTTTTCTTTTGCATTTGAGCCCTGGAATTTGCTATGCAGAAATAAAGGTTTAAAGGTGAAGGTAAAGGTTCCCCTCGAACATCTGTGCTAGTCGTTCCCGACTCTAGGGGGCGGTGCTCATCTCCATTTCTAAGCCGAAGAGCCAGTGCTGTCTGAAGACGTCTCCGTGGTCATGTGGCCGGCAGGACTCAACGCCAAAGGCGCACGGAACGCTGTTACCTTCCCACCAAAGGTGGTCCCTATTTTTCTACTTGCATTTTTTACCTGCTTTCGAACTGCTAGGTTGGCAGAAGCTGGGACAAGTCACGGGAACTCACCCCATTCCATGGCACTAGGGACTCGAACCGCTGAACTGCCGACCTTTCGATCGACAAGCTCAGTGTCTTAGCCACTGAGCCACTGCGTCCCCAGAAATATGTTTATGGGCACACACAAAAAAAAAAACCCGATGAATATTTGTGCATTCTAGCAGGGACATATTTTCATTTTAAGGCAGACAGTGGAAATGAAACTGGAAATTCAAGCTTTTGAATGTGAAATCCATCTCACTATAGTTTAGTACAGATAATCCTCAATTTAGGACATTCATTTAGTGACTACAGCTGGCTTTCATGCCTAAAATGGGAATAACACTCACCATCTCCTGGTGATTGGCTCAAAGTCACCCAGCTGTCTATTATGGCTTAAAACTGGACTAGAACTCACAAGTCGCCCAACTGGCGTTCATGCTTAAAGCGGAACTGGAATTCACAGTCTCTCGGTGATTGGCCCCAAGTCACCCAGCCATCTATTATGGCTTAAGATTGGACTAGAACTCACAAGTCACCCAACTGGCGTTCATGCTTAAAGCAGAACTAGAACTCACAGTCTCTTGGTAATTGGCCCAAAGCCACCCAACTGGTGTTCATGTCTAAGGCAGGGCTAGAACTCACTGCCTCCTGGTGATTGGCCCATCTTCCATGGCTAAGGCAGGACTAGAACTCACAATCTCCTAGCGTTTGGTCCAAAGTTACCCAATTGGCATTCATGCTTAAAGCAGGACTAGAACTCATCGTCTCCCGGCGATTGGCTCAAAGTCACCCAGCCATCTATTATGGCTAAGAGGGGACTAAAACTCACAAGTCGCCCAAGTGTCATTCATGCTTAAAGCAGAACTAGAACTCACTGTCCCCTGGTTTAGTTTTGATGGCTAAAATGGAACTAGAACTCACAGTCTCCTAGTTCCTAGCCTGGTGATGGACCAAGTGAAGCCCAACCTGCCTTTCTTTGCGTGACACACACATGCATCGCGTGTACACGTGACTCCCATTAAAAATAGGCATCAGGGTTTCAGTGGCATCAGCTGCTCTCTTGACGCTGGAGACCCCCCCATCGATATGTGCGTGAATTTGCTGCTCAGTGTCGTAAAACATGACCAGGATCCAGAGAGCTTAGCCTTCCTGGTTGCAACCATATCTAATGTGATTGTAATTGTTCGCTCCCTGAGCTATCTCAGGGCAAAGCATTACAAGTAGCAAACACAGGGGGGGCTGTACAACATTTCTTCCAGATGGAAGAGAGCCAAACCCACCGATAACCCCCTTGCCCCATCTCTAGAGGCTTTGTAGTTTACCCCTGACGGACGCTTGGCTTGTAGTTAAAAATGAAAAAGCCATTCATTTAAGCGTTTGAAGTGAAGTGAAAGGTTATGATTCACTCTCTGTGTGTGTGTGTGTGTCTCTCTCTCTGTGTCTGTCTCTCTCTCATTCTTTTTCCTTCTCTCTCTCTCTCCCCCTCCCTCCCTCTCTCTGTCCGTCTCTCTCATTCTCATTCTCTATTTCTCTCTCCTTCTCTTTCTCCCACTCTCTGTCTCTCTCATTCTTTCTCTTTCTCCTTCTCTCTCTCTCTTTCTTTCTCTCTCCCCCTCCCTCCCTCCCACTATCTCTCTCTCGTTCTTGTTCTCTATTTCTCTCTCCTTCTCTTTCTCCCACTCTCTGTCTCTCTCATTCTTTCTCTTTCTCCTTCTCTCTCTCTTTCTTTCTCTCTCCCCCTCCCTCCCTCCCACTATCTCTCTCTCGTTCTTGTTCTCTATTTCTCTCTCCTTCTATTTCTCCCACTCTCTCTGTCTCTCTCTCTCTCATTCTTTCTCTTTTTGCTTCTCTTTCTCACTCCTCTCTCTCATTCTCTCTCCCTCCCTCTCTCTGTCTGTCTCTCTCATTCTCATTCTCTTTCACTTTCTCTCTCTCTTCTTCCCTCCCTCCCTCCCTCTGTCTCTGACTCTCTGTCTCCTTGTCTCTCCTTCTCTCTCTCTCTCACTTTCTCTCTCTCCCCTCCCTCTGTCTGTCTCTCTCATTCTCTTTCTCCTTCTCTCTCTCTCCTTCCCTCCCTCCCTCTCTGTCTCTCCTTCTCTCTCTCTCTTTCTCTCTCTCTTTCTCTCTCTCTCCCTCCCCCTCCCTCTGACTGTCTCTCTCTCTCATCTTCTCTCTCTTTCTCTCTCTCTCCCTCCCCTTCCCTCTGTCTGTCTCTCTCATTCTCTTTCTCCTTCTCTCTCTCTTCTTCCCTCCTTCCCTGTCTCTGTCTCTCTCTCCTTCTCTGTCTCTCTGTTTCTCTCTCTCTCTCTCATCTTCTCTCTCTCTCTCTATCATCTTATCTAACTCTATATCTGTCATCTGTCTATCATCTCTCTCTCTCCCCCTTCTCTCTCTCTCTCTCTCTCTCCCTCCCTCCCCCCTCCCTCTTCTTTGAAGTGCACAGGAAAAATGAGCACTCGTTTAATGCAAGCAAGTAAATGCCTTAGGATTTCAACCACTCTCCTCAATGCCGCATCGCCTCTCTGGAGCCAGGACAGCGGCTGCCCGCCTTCATCTTCCGTGGTTAATGCCCCTGTGTTCTCAGGTCTCGGAGGATGCAAAATTCCCTCCAATTAGCCCTAACAAATGCATTATCCATGGCTTTGCCAGAGCTAAAAACGCAGCGTGCCAATTATATCTCTCTTTTTTTCCCCCCCACTCTTTTCTTTTCAGTGCCAGTCAAGCAAGACTAATATCAGCCTCCAGAGAGGAAGGATAAGTCATGATACACAAGCAATGCCAAGATCTTTGGCAACTGAATGGAGAGGATAAAAGCTCCACAGCGCAGGTAGATTGAGAGTTAGAGAGCGTGCCAAAAGTATTTCCTATTTCAGCATTTCCCCAACTCCCCCATCCCTTTCCCCCCCCCAAAAAAAACCCCACCCTGGCAGAAAACTCCAGTCCATTCAAAATTCAAGAGAATTTTGCTTCTGATCATCGTTTCAGAGAATTCTGATCAGCTTCTCACGAAACAAAGGGGATCTCTTTGCAAGGAGAAGACGAGGACATACAAGATTAGAGTTGCGATAGATAGATGATCTTCTAATCCAGTGTTTCTCAACCTTGGTAGCTTGAAGATGGGTGGACTTCAACTCCCAGAATCCCCCAGCCAGTGCTAAGCGTTAACCCCTTCTTTTGTGTTTTGTCTGTTTATTTTTCAGGATGTGGTTCTTTTTTCTTTTTTTTTTTGATTTATATGCCGCCCTTCTCTGGAGACTCAGGGTGGCTTACAATGCGCTAAGCAATAGCCTTCATCCTTTTGTATATTTATACAAAGTCAGCTTATTGTCCCCACAAACTGGGTCCTCATTTTACCTACCTTAGAAAGGATGGAAGGCTGAGTCAACCTTGAGCCTGGCAAGATTCGAACCTGCAGTAATTGCAGACAGCTGTGTTAATAACAGGGTGCTTAGACCACTGTACCATCAAGGCTCCTTTCTGCAGGGGGGGACGCCTGTCAGCCTTGGAAGCCATATTAGGCCAGAAGCTTCAGTGTCTTTACTGGGAGTTGGGGGTTTTCTGGAACGCTGCTGGCTGGGGGATTCTGGAAGTTGAAGTCCACCCATCTTCAAGCTTCCGAGGTTGAGAAACACTGTTCTTGTCCAACCCCCTATTCAAGCAGGAAACCTTATACCATTCCAGACAAGTCACTGTCCAGTCTCTCCTTAAAAACTTCCAGTGTTGGGAGCACTCACAACTTCCGAAAGCAAACCTTCCCACTGGTTAATTGTTCTCGCTGTTAGGAAATTTCTCCTTAGTTCCGGACTGCTTCTCTCCTTGATTAGTTTCCAAACATTATTTCTCATCTTGCCTTCTGGTGCTTTGGAGAATAGCTTGACGCCCCCCCCCCCCTCTTCTTTATGACAGCCCCTCAAATATTGGAAGTCTGCTATCATGTTGCCCCTAGTTCTGTTTTTCACTAGACTTGACAATCCAGTTCCTGCAACTGTTCTTATGTTTTAGCCTCCAGCCGTCTAATCATCTTTCATTTCTCTCTCTCTCTCTCTCTCTCCTATCTATCTATCTGTCTGTCTGTCTATCTATCATCTATCTATCTATCTATCTATCTATCTATCTATCTATCTATCTATCTATCTATCATCTCTCTCTCTCTCTCTATTTATCTATCATCTATCTATCTATCATCTATCTATCTATCTATCATCTATCTATCTATCAACTCTCTCTCTCTATCTATCTATCTATCTATCATCTATCTATCTATCTATCATCTATCTATCTATCTATCTATCTATCTATCTATCATCTCTCTCTCTCTCTCTATTTATCTATCATCTATCTATCATCTATCTATCTATCTATCATCTATCTATCTATCAACTCTCTCTCTCTATCTATCTATCTATCTATCATCTATCTATCTATCTATCTATCATCTATCTATCTATCTATCTACTATCTATCTTCTATCTACTATCTATTTATCTATCATCTATCTATCTATCTATCTATCTATCTTCTAACTACTATCTATCTATCTATCATCTATCTATCTATCATCTCTCTCTCTCTCTCTCATCTATCTATCTATCAATCTATCATCTATCTTCTAACTACTATCTATCTATCTATCATCTCTCTCTATCTATCTATCTATCTATCATCTATCTATCTATCATCTATCTATCTATCATCTATCTATCTACCATCTATCTTCTATCTACTATCTATCTATCTATCTATCTATCTATCTATCTATCTATCTATCTATCTATCTATCATCTATCTATCTAGCTATCTATCATCTATCTATCTATCATCTATCTATCTACTATCTATCTTCTATCTACTATCTATCTATCTATCTATCTATCTATCATCTATCTATCTATCTATCTATCTATCTATCTATCTATCTATCTATCTATCTATCATCTATCTGGAAATCCCATACCATTCTGGACTCCCAGTTGAGTGGTGGGATTCAAAAAATTTTACTACCAGTTCTGTGGGCCTGGCTTGGTGGGCGTGGCAGGGGAAGGATACTGTAAAATCTCCATTCCCACCCCGCTCCAGGGGAAAAGTTACTGCAAAATCCCCATTTCCTCCCAATCAGTTGGGACTCAGGAGGCAGAGAATAGATGGGGGCGGGGCCAGTCAGAGGTGGTATTTACCGGTTCTCCGAACTACTCAAAATTTCCGCTACCGGTTCTCCAGAACTGGTCAGAACCTGCTGAAACCCACCTCTGTCCCAGTTGGAGCAGTGGTGGGTTTCAAAAAATTTTACTACCGGTTCTGTGGGTCTGGTTTGTTGGGCATGGCTTGGTGGGCATGACAGGGGAAGGATACTGTAAAATCTCCATTCCCACCCCACTCCAGTGGAAGGATACTGTAAAATCTCTGTTCGCTCCCCACTCCAGGGGAAGGTTACTGCAAAATTCCCATTTCCTCCTGATCAGCTGAGACTCGGGAGGCAGAGAATAGATGGGGCGGAGCCAGTAGAGGTGGTATTTACCGGTTCTCCGAACAACTCAAAATTTCCACTACCGGTACTCCAGAACTGGTCAGAACCTGCTGAAGCCCACCTCTGACTTATCTATCATCTCTCTATCTCTATCTATCTATCTATCTATCTATCTATCTATCTATCTGTCTATCATCTATCTATCTATCTATCTATCTATCTATCTATCTATCTATCTATCTATCTATCTATCTATCTTCCTTCCTACCTACCTACCTACCTACCTGCTGAAACCCACCTCTATCCTAGTTGGAAGTCTTCTAATCCAACCCCCTGCCTATAGGAGACCCTATACCATTTCAGACAAACGATTTTCCAATTTTTTTTCTTGAAAACCTCCAATGGTGAAACAACCACATCTTCCTTAGGCAAGCCATTCCACTGATTGATTGTTCTCACTGTTAGGAGATGGGAAGGTGGAACATTAGGACATTCTCTGCTACTTTCAAGTGCAGGGAGGACAATGTCTACTTCTGAGAAGCTGCACCCAGCTAAGAGCTTCACAACAGAGGATGTGTCTTCAGGAAAGCGGAGAAATTAAGTTTAGCACATCTACTCTTATATTCGGGCTAGTTCAAAATTAAGGCATCCATTCAACTTCCATCTGGAGTTAACATGAGAATGCTCAGGAGCCCCCAAAAGGCCTAGGGATCTGTTCTTTAGTAGGCACCAGATGTACCATGTTTCCCCGAAAATAAGACCGGGTCTTATATGAATTTTTGCTGCAAAAGACGCATTAGGGCTTATTTTCTGGTTAGGTCTTATTTTGGGGGAAATAGGGTACTAAATGCATCCATCTGGCTGACAATCTTAACTGGGGCTTATTTTGAGGGTAGGGCTTATATTACGAGCATCCTGAAAAATCATGCTGCGACTTATTTTTCGTTCGGGGGAAACAGGGTATTATTTTACTAATAATACTAACAATGTAACAATTTACTTATTTATTGAACACATTTATAAGGCCACCTAATTCAAACAACACGAATCTGGTTGAAGAACAAGTCAATGACAATTGAGCTACCGCTAAGTCTGAGTCCTCCTTTCCTTTCTTGCAACCCTTAGGTGTTCGCCTGCGTAGGTGAGCTTCAGGCCCATAGCAGCAATCAAGGAGAGCCAGCCACGCCCTTTACTGAGCAAAAAATGAAAGCAACCTCTTCAAACAAAGCCATCGCAGTGGCCAAGGTGCAAATGAGATGACAGCCACACGGAGCGCATGGTTTATAAATGACCTATTCCGGGAGAACTTTTGAACTCTCCCCATTTCATGAAGAGCCAATTCTAGGGTTACTCAACGTTCCTTGGAGGAGAAGAGCGTGACGAATCTGTAGTCAAAACTTGTCCTGACAAAGAAATGAATCAGTACAGAAGGGTGGCAACCATGAAATACATGCTCGGGATGACCAAGGAACAGAAAAGAATCTTGAACTATCTAGGATGGTGGAAATGTTAAGTTATCTCAGGGGTTTCATGCTGACAGCTAGACTCTCCCCTCTGGGATACTTTCGATAGTCAAGAAGGACATTGCGGTACATCTGGAGAAACGTTGTCTTTGAAATAAAGGACGTGTTGGGCGTTCACCTGAGGACAAGGAGGAGGTCATCCTAAAGATTAAAGATACATCCTTGTGAGAAGTATGGAAGTCATTGGTGTGACCCTGGGGAAGAAAAAGCTTTACGCCAAAACCAAATGAAAAAACGGACCCCAGGATGAATTTCGGGATGAAATTCCATGTCTAAAAATGGTGTTGCTTCCACTTTTTAAAAATCAAGCCTTTTTGGTGCCTGGAGAAGAAAACATGTGACTCCACGGTCAGGAAAAATGCTGCCCAGGAACCAAAATGTTTTTTGAAGCCACATTTGTTTTTTTAAACCAAATACAAAAACGGACCCCAGGATGAATTTCAGGATGAAATTCCATGTCTAAAAATGGTGTTCCTTCCACTTTTTAAAAATCGAGCCTTTTTGGTGCCTGGGGAAGAAAAAGCTTTACTCTGCGGTCAGGAAAAATGCTGCCCAGGAACCAAAATGTTTTTTGAAGCCACATTTGTTTTTTTAAAACCATATGCAAATACGGACCCCAGGATGAGTTTCGGGATGAAATTCCATGTCTAAAAATGGTGTTGCTTCAACTTTTTAAAAATAGAGCCTTTTTGGTGCCAGGGGAAGAAAACGCGTGACTCCACGGTCAGGAAAAATGCTGCCAAGGAACCAAAATGTTTTTTGAAGTCATTTTTTTAAAAAAACCCAAATGCAAATATGGACCCCAGGATGAGTTTCGGGATGAAATTCCATGTCTAAAAATGGTGTTTCTTCCACTTTTTAAAAATCGAGCCTTTTTGGTGCCTGGGGAAGAAAACGTGTGACTCCGTAATCAAGAAAATTCTGCCCAGGAACCAAAATGTTTTTTGAAGTCATTTTTTTAAAAAAAAACCAAATGCAAATATGGACCCCAGGATGAGTTTCGGGATGAAATTCCATGTCTAAAAATGGTGTTTCTTCCACTTTTTAAAAATCGAGCCTTTTTGGTGCCTGGGGAAGAAAACGCGCAACTCCGTAATCAAGAAAATGCTGCCCAGGAACCAAAATGTTTTTTGAAGCCAAAATGGTTTTTTTAAACCAAATGCAAAAACGGACCCCAGGATGAGTTTCGGGATGAAATTCCATGTCTAAAAATGGTGTTGCTTCCACTTTTTAAAAATCGAGCCTTTTTGGTGCCTGGGGAAGAAAACGCGCAACTCCGTAATCAAGAAAATGCTGCCCAGGAACCAAAATGTTTTTTGAAGTCATTTTTTTTAAAAAAAACCAAATGCAAAAACGGACCCCAGGATGAGTTTTGGGATGAAATTCCATGTCTAAAAATGGTGTTTCTTCCACTTTTTAAAAATAGACCCTTTTTGGTGCCTGGGAAAGAAAACGCGTGACTCTGCGGTCAGGAAAATGCTGCCCAGGAACCAAAATGTTTTTTGAAGCCAAATTGGTTTTTTTAAACCAAATGCAAAAACGGACCCCAGGATGAGTTTTGGGATGAAATTCCATGTCTGAAAATGGTGTTGCTTCCACTTTTTAAAAATCGAGCCTTTTTGGTGCCAGGGGAAGAAAACGCGTGACTCCGCGGTCAGGAAAAATGCTGCCCTGGAAAAAACAATGTTTTTTGAAGCCACATTTGTTTTTTTAAACCAAATGCAAAAACGGACCCCAGGATGAGTTTCAGGATGAAATTCCATGTCTAAAAATGGTGTTGCTTCGACTTTTTAAAAATCAAGCCTTTTTGGTGCCTGGGGAAGAAAACGCGTGACTCCGCGGTCAGGAAAAATGCTGCCAGGGAAAAAAATGTTTTTTGAAGCCACATTTGTTTTTTTAAACCAAATGCAAAAACGGACCCCAGGATGAGTTTCAGGATGAAATTCCATGTCTAAAAATGGTGTTGCTTCGACTTTTTAAAAATCAAGCCTTTTTGGTGCCTGGGGAAGAAAACGCGTGACTCCGCGGTCAGGAAAAATGCTGCCAGGGAAAAAAATGTTTTTTGAAGCCACATTTGTTTTTTTAAACCAAATGCAAAAACGGACCCCAGGATGAGTTTCAGGATGAAATTCCATGTCTGAAAATGGTGTTGCTTCCACTTTTTAAAAATCGAGCCTTTTTGGTGCCAGGGGAAGAAAACGCGTGACGCGGCGGTCAGGAAAAATGCTGCCCAGGAAAAAAATGTTTTTTGAAGCCACATTTGTTTTTTTAAACCAAATGCAAAAACGGAGCCCAGGATGAGTTTCAGGATGAAATTCCATGTCTAAAAATGGTGTTGCTTCCACTTTTAAAAAATCGAGCCTTTTTGGTGCCTGGGAAAGAAAACGCGTGACTCTGCGGTCAGGAAAATGCTGCCCAGGAACCAAAATGTTTTTTGAAGCCAAATTGGTTTTTTTAAACCAAATGCAAAAACGGACCCCAGGATGAGTTTTGGGATGAAATTCCATGTCTGAAAATGGTGTTGCTTCCACTTTTTAAAAATCGAGCCTTTTTGGTGCCAGGGGAAGAAAACGTGTGACTCCGCGGTCAGGAAAAATGCTGCCCTGGAAAAAACAATGTTTTTTGAAGCCACATTTGTTTTTTTAAACCAAATGCAAAAACGGACCCCAGGATGAGTTTCAGGATGAAATTCCATGTCTAAAAATGGTGTTGCTTCGACTTTTTAAAAATCAAGCCTTTTTGGTGCCTGGGGAAGAAAACGCGTGACTCCGCGGTCAGGAAAAATGCTGCCAGGGAAAAAAATGTTTTTTGAAGCCACATTTGTTTTTTTAAACCAAATGCAAAAACGGACCCCAGGATGAGTTTCAGGATGAAATTCCATGTCTGAAAATGGTGTTGCTTCCACTTTTTAAAAATCGAGCCTTTTTGGTGCCTGGGGAAGAAAACGCGTGACTCCGCGGTCAGGAAAAATGCTGCCAGGGAAAAAAATGTTTTTTGAAGCCACATTTGTTTTTTTAAACCAAATGCAAAAACGGACCCCAGGATGAGTTTCAGGATGAAATTCCATGTCTGAAAATGGTGTTGCTTCCACTTTTTAAAAATCAAGCCTTTTTGGTGCCTGGGGAAGAAAACGTGTGACTCCGCGGTCAGGAAAAATGCTGCCAGGGAAAAAAATGTTTTTTGAAGCCACATTTGTTTTTTTAAACCAAATGCAAAAACGGACCCCAGGATGAATTTCAGGATGAAATTCCATGTCTAAAAATGGTGTTGCTTCCACTTTTTAAAAATCGAGCCTTTTTGGTGCCAGGGGAAGAAAACGCGTGACGCGGCGGTCAGGAAAAATGCTGCCCAGGAAAAAAATGTTTTTTGAAGCCACATTTGTTTTTTTAAACCAAATGCAAAAACGGACCCCAGGATGAGTTTCAGGATGAAATTCCATGTCTGAAAATGGTGTTGCTTCCACTTTTTAAAAATCGAGCCTTTTTGGTGCCAGGGGAAGAAAACGCGTGACGCGGCGGTCAGGAAAAATGCTGCCCAGGAAAAAAATGTTTTTTGAAGCCACATTTGTTTTTTTAAACCAAATGCAAAAACGGACCCCAGGATGAGTTTCAGGATGAAATTCCATGTCTAAAAATGGTGTTGCTTCCACTTTTAAAAAATCGAGCCTTTTTGGTGCCAGGGGAAGAAAACGCGTGACTCGGCGGTCAGGAAAAATGCTGCCCAGGAAAAAAATGTTTTTTGAAGCCACATTTGTTTTTTTAAACCATTTGCAAAAACAGACCCCAGGATGAGTTTCAGGATGAAATTCCATGTCTAAAAATGGTGTTGCTTCCACTTTTTAAAAATCGAGCCTTTTTGGTGCCTGGGGAAGAAAACGCGTGACTCCGCGGTGAGGAAAAATGCTGCCAGGGAAAAAAATGTTTTTTGAAGCCACATTTGTTTTTTTAAACCAAATGCAAAAACGGACCCCAGGATGAGTTTCAGGATGAAATTCCATGTCTAAAAATGGTGTTGCTTCCACTTTTTAAAAATCAAGCCTTTTTGGTGCCTGGGGAAGAAAACGCGTGACTCCGCGGTGAGGAAAAATGCTGCCCAGGAAAAAAATGTTTTTTGAAGCCACATTTGTTTTTTTAAACCAAATGCAAAAACGGACCCCAGGATGAGTTTCAGGATGAAATTCCATGTCTAAAAATGGTGTTGCTTCAACTTTTTAAAAATCAAGCCTTTTTGGTGCCTGGGGAAGAAAACGCGTGACTCCGCGGTCAGGAAAAATGCTGCCCTGGAAAAAACAATGTTTTTTGAAGCCACATTTGTTTTTTTAAACCAAATGCAAAAACGGACCCCAGGATGAGTTTCAGGATGAAATTCCATGTCTGAAAATGGTGTTGCTTCCACTTTTTAAAAATCGAGCCTTTTTGGTGCCAGGGGAAGAAAACGCGTGACTCCGCGGTCAGGAAAAATGCTGCCCTGGAAAAAACAATGTTTTTTGAAGCCACATTTGTTTTTTTAAACCAAATGCAAAAACGGACCCCAGGATGAGTTTCAGGATGAAATTCCATGTCTGAAAATGGTGTTGCTTCCACTTTTTAAAAATCGAGCCTTTTTGGTGCCAGGGGAAGAAAACGTGTGACTCCGCGGTCAGGAAAAATGCTGCCCTGGAAAAAAAAATGTTTTTTGAAGCCACATTTGTTTTTTTAAACCAAATGCAAAAACGGACCCCAGGATGAGTTTCAGGATGAAATTCCATGTCTGAAAATGGTGTTGCTTCCACTTTTTAAAAATCGAGCCTTTTTGGTGCCAGGGGAAGAAAACGCGTGACGCGGCGGTCAGGAAAAATGCTGCCCAGGAAAAAAATGTTTTTTGAAGCCACATTTGTTTTTTTAAACCAAATGCAAAAACGGACCCCAGGATGAGTTTCAGGATGAAATTCCATGTCTAAAAATGGTATTGCTTCCACTTTTTAAAAATCGAGCCTTTTTGGTGCCAGGGGAAGAAAACGCGTGACAGGAAAAATGCTGCTCAGGAAAAAAATGTTTTTTGAAGCCACATTTGTTTTTTTAAACCATTTGCAAAAACGGACCCCAGGATGAGTTTCAGGATGAAATTCCATGTCTAAAAATGGTGTTGCTTCCACTTTTTAAAAATCGAGCCTTTTTGGTGCCTGGGGAAGAAAACGCGTGACTCCGCGGTCAGGAAAAATGCTGCCAGGGAAAAAAATGTTTTTTGAAGCCACATTTGTTTTTTTAAACCAAATGCAAAAACGGACCCCAGGATGAGTTTCAGGATGAAATTCCATGTCTAAAAATGGTGTTGCTTCCACTTTTTAAAAATCAAGCCTTTTTGGTGCCTGGGGAAGAAAACGCGTGACTCCGCGGTCAGGAAAAATGCTGCCCAGGAAAAAAATGTTTTTTGAAGCCACATTTGTTTTTTTAAACCAAATGCAAAAACGGACCCCAGGATGAATTTCAGGATGAAATTCCATGTCTAAAAATGGTGTTGCTTCCACTTTTTAAAAATCGAGCCTTTTTGGTGCCAGGGGAAGAAAACGCGTGACTCGGCGGTCAGGAAAAATGCTGCCCAGGAAAAAAATGTTTTTTGAAGCCACATTTGTTTTTTTAAACCATTTGCAAAAACGGACCCCAGGATGAGTTTCAGGATGAAATTCCATGTCTAAAAATGGTGTTGCTTCCACTTTTTAAAAATCGAGCCTTTTTGGTGCCTGGGGAAGAAAACGCGTGACTCCGCGGTGAGGAAAAATGCTGCCAGGGAAAAAAATGTTTTTTGAAGCCACATTTGGTTTTTTAAACCAAATGCAAAAACGGACCCCAGGATGAGTTTCAGGATGAAATTCCATGTCTAAAAATGGTGTTGCTTCCACTTTTTAAAAATCAAGCCTTTTTGGTGCCTGGGGAAGAAAACGCGTGACTCCGCGGTCAGGAAAAATGCTGCCCAGGAAAAAAATGTTTTTTGAAGCCACATTTGTTTTTTTAAACCAAATGCAAAAACGGACCCCAGGATGAGTTTCAGGATGAAATTCCATGTCTAAAAATGGTGTTGCTTCAACTTTTTAAAAATCAAGCCTTTTTGGTGCCTGGGGAAGAAAACGCGTGACTCCGCGGTCAGGAAAAATGCTGCCCTGGAAAAAACAATGTTTTTTGAAGCCACATTTGTTTTTTTAAACCAAATACAAAAACGGACCCCAGGATGAGTTTCAGGATGAAATTCCATGTCTGAAAATGGTGTTGCTTCCACTTTTTAAAAATCGAGCCTTTTTGGTGCCAGGGGAAGAAAACGCGTGACTCCGCGGTCAGGAAAAATGCTGCCCTGGAAAAAACAATGTTTTTTGAAGCCACATTTGTTTTTTTAAACCAAATGCAAAAACGGACCCCAGGATGAGTTTCAGGATGAAATTCCATGTCTGAAAATGGTGTTGCTTCCACTTTTTAAAAGTCGAGCCTTTTTGGTGCCGGGGAAGAAAACGCGTGACTCCGCGGTCAGGAAAAATGCTGCCCTGGAAAAAAAAATGTTTTTTGAAGCCACATTTGTTTTTTTAAACCAAATGCAAAAACGGACCCCAGGATGAGTTTCAGGATGAAATTCCATGTCTAAAAATGGTGTTTCTTCCACTTTTTAAAAATCAAGCCTTTTTGGTGCCTGGGGAAGAAAACGCGTGACTCTGCGGTCAGGAAAAATGCTGCCCAGGAAAAAAATGTTTTTTGAAGCCACATTTGTTTTTTTTAAACCATTTGCAAAAACGGACCTCAGGAGGAGTTTCAGGATGAAATTCCATGTCTGAAAATGGTGTTGCTTCCACTTTTTAAAAATCGAGCCTTTTTAGTGCCAGGGGAAGAAAACGTGTGACTCTGCGGTCAGGAAAAATGCTGCCCTGGAAAAAAAAAATGTTTTTTGAAGCCACATTTGTTTTTTTAAACCAAATGCAAAAACGGACCCCAGGATGAGTTTCAGGATGAAATTCCATGTCTGAAAATGGTGTTGCTTCCACTTTTTAAAAATCGAGCCTTTTTGGTGCCAGGGGAAGAAAACGCGTGACGCGGCGGTCAGGAAAAATGCTGCCCAGGAAAAAAATGTTTTTTGAAGCCACATTTGTTTTTTTAAACCAAATGCAAAAACGGACCCCAGAATGAATTTCAGGATGAAATTCCATGTCTAAAAATGGTGTTGCTTCCACTTTTTAAAAATCAAGCCTTTTTGGTTCCTCGGGAAGAAAACGTGTGACTCCGCGGTCAGGAAAAATGCTGCCCAGGAAAAAAATGTTTTTTGAAGCCACATTTGTTTTTTTAAACCAAATGCAAAAACGGACCCCAGGATGAGTTTCAGGATGAAATTCCATGTCTAAAAATGGTGTTGCTTCCACTTTTTAAAAATCGAGCCTTTTTGGCGCCTGGGGAAGAAAGCATGTGACTCCGCGGTCAGGAAAAATGCTGCCAGGGAAAAAAACGTTTTTTGAAGCCACATTTGTTTTTTTAAACCAAATGCAAAAACGGACCCCAGAATGAATTTCAGGATGAAATTCCATGTCTAAAAATGGTGTTGCTTCCACTTTTTAAAAATCGAGCCTTTTTGGTGCCAGGGGAAGAAAACGCGTGACTCCGCGGTCAGGAAAAATGCTGCCCTGGAAAAAAAAATGTTTTTTGAAGCCACATTTGTTTTTTTAAACCAAATGCAAAAACGGACTCCAGGATGAGTTTCAGGATGAAATTCCATGTCTAAAAATGGTGTTGCTTCCACTTTTTAAAAATCGAGCCTTTTTGGTGCCAGGGGAAGAAAACGCGTGACTCCGCGGTCAGGAAAAATGCTGCCCTGGAAAAAAAAATGTTTTTTGAAGCCACATTTGTTTTTTTAAACCAAATGCAAAAACGGACCCCAGGATGAGTTTCAGGATGAAATTCCATGTCTAAAAATGGTGTTTCTTCCACTTTTTAAAAATCAAGCCTTTTTGGTGCCTGGGGAAGAAAACGCGTGACTCTGCGGTCAGGAAAAATGCTGCCCAGGAAAAAAATGTTTTTTGAAGCCACATTTGTTTTTTTTAAACCATTTGCAAAAACGGACCTCAGGAGGAGTTTCAGGATGAAATTCCATGTCTGAAAATGGTGTTGCTTCCACTTTTTAAAAATCGAGCCTTTTTAGTGCCAGGGGAAGAAAACGTGTGACTCTGCAGTCAGGAAAAATGCTGCCAGGGAAAAAAATGTTTTTTGAAGCCACATTTGTTTTTTTAAACCAAACGCAAAAACGGACCCCAGGATGAGTTTCAGGATGAAATTCCATGTCTGAAAATGGTGTTGCTTCCACTTTTTAAAAATCGAGCCTTTTTGGTGCCAGGGGAAGAAAACGCGTGACTCTGCAGTCAGGAAAAATGCTGCCAGGGAAAAAAATGTTTTTTGAAGCCACATTTGTTTTTTTAAACCAAATGCAAAAACGGACCCCAGGATGAGTTTCAGGATGAAATTCCATGTCTAAAAATGGTGTTGCTTCCACTTTTTAAAAATCAAGCCTTTTTGGTTCCTCGGGAAGAAAACGTGTGACTCCGCGGTCAGGAAAAATGCTGCCCAGGAAAAAAATGTTTTTTGAAGCCACATTTGTTTTTTTAAACCATTTGCAAAAACGGACCCCAGGATGAGTTTCAGGATGAAATTCCATGTCTAAAAATGGTGTTGCTTCCACTTTTTAAAAATCAAGCCTTTTTGGTGCCTCGGGAAGAAAACGTGTGACTCTGCAGTCAGGAAAAATGCTGCCAGGGAAAAAAATGTTTTTTGAAGCCACATTTGTTTTTTTAAACCAAATGCAAAAACGGACCCCACGATGAGTTTCAGGATGAAATTCCATGTCTAAAAATGGTGTTGCTTCCACTTTTTAAAAATCAAGCCTTTTTGGTGCCTGGGGAAGAAAACGCGTGACTCCGCGGTCAGGAAAAATGCTGCCCAGGAAAAAAATGTTTTTTGAAGCCACATTTGTTTTTTTTAAACCATTTGCAAAAACGGACCCCAGGATGAGTTTCAGGATGAAATTCCATGTCTGAAAATGGTGTTGCTTCCACTTTTTAAAAATCGAGCCTTTTTAGTGCCAGGGGACGAAAACGTGTGACTCCGCGGTCAGGAAAAATGCTGCCAGGGAAAAAAATGTTTTTTGAAGCCACATTTGTTTTTTTAAACCAAATGCAAAAACGGACCCCAGGATGAGTTTCAGGATGAAATTCCATGTCTAAAAATGGTGTTGCTTCCACTTTTTAAAAATCGAGCCTTTTTGGCACCTGGGGAAGAAAACATGTGACTCCGCGGTCAGGAAAAATGCTGCCAGGGAAAAAAACGTTTTTTGAAGCCACATTTGTTTTTTTAAACCAAATGCAAAAACGGACCCCAGAATGAATTTCAGGATGAAATTCCATGTCTAAAAATGGTGTTGCTTCCACTTTTTAAAAATCGAGCCTTTTTGGTGCCAGGGGAAGAAAACGCGTGACTCCGCGGTCAGGAAAAATGCTGCCCTGGAAAAAAAAATGTTTTTTGAAGCCACATTTGTTTTTTTAAACCAAATGCAAAAACGGACTCCAGGATGAGTTTTAGGATGAAATTCCATGTCTGAAAATGGTGTTGCTTCCACTTTTTAAAAGTCGAGCCTTTTTGGTGCCGGGGAAGAAAACGCGTGACTCCGCGGTCAGGAAAAATGCTGCCAGGGAAAAAAACGTTTTTTGAAGCCACATTTGTTTTTTTAAACCAAATGCAAAAACGGACCCCAGAATGAATTTCAGGATGAAATTCCATGTCTAAAAATGGTGTTGCTTCCACTTTTTAAAAATCGAGCCTTTTTGGTGCCAGGGGAAGAAAACGCGTGACTCCGCGGTCAGGAGAAATGCTGCCCTGGAAAAAAAAATGTTTTTTGAAGGCACATTTGTTTTTTTAAACCAAATGCAAAAACGGACTCCAGGATGAGTTTTAGGATGAAATTCCATGTCTGAAAATGGTGTTGCTTCCACTTTTTAAAAGTGGAGCCTTTTTGGTGCCGGGGAAGAAAACGCGTGACTCCGCGGTCAGGAAAAATGCTGCCCTGGAAAAAAAAATGTTTTTTGAAGCCACATTTGTTTTTTTAAACCAAATGCAAAAACGGACCCCAGGATGAGTTTCAGGATGAAATTCCATGTCTAAAAATGGTGTTGCTTCCACTTTTTAAAAGTCGAGCCTTTTTGGTGCCGGGGAAGAAAACGCGTGACTCCGCGGTCAGGAAAAATGCTGCCAGGGAAAAAAACGTTTTTTGAAGCCACATTTGTTTTTTTAAACCAAATGCAAAAACGGACCCCAGAATGAATTTCAGGATGAAATTCCATGTCTAAAAATGGTGTTGCTTCCACTTTTTAAAAATCGAGCCTTTTTGGTGCCAGGGGAAGAAAACGCGTGACTCCGCGGTCAGGAAAAATGCTGCCCTGGAAAAAAAAATGTTTTTTGAAGCCACATTTGTTTTTTTAAACCAAATGCAAAAACGGACTCCAGGATGAGTTTTAGGATGAAATTCCATGTCTGAAAATGGTGTTGCTTCCACTTTTTAAAAGTCGAGCCTTTTTGGTGCCGGGGAAGAAAACGCGTGACTCCGCGGTCAGGAAAAATGCTGCCCTGGAAAAAAAAATGTTTTTTGAAGCCACATTTGTTTTTTTAAACCAAATGCAAAAACGGACCCCAGGATGAGTTTCAGGATGAAATTCCATGTCTAAAAATGGTGTTGCTTCCACTTTTTAAAAATCAAGCCTTTTTGGTGCCTGGGGAAGAAAACGCATGACACTGCGGTCAGGAAAAATGCTGCCCAGGAAAAAAATGTTTTTTTGAAGCCACATTTGTTTTTTTTAAACCATTTGCAAAAACGGACCCCAGGAGGAGTTTCAGGATGAAATTCCATGTCTGAAAATGGTGTTGCTTCCACTTTTTAAAAATCGAGCCTTTTTAGTGCCAGGGGAAGAAAACGTGTGACTCTGCGGTCAGGAAAAATGCTGCCCTGGAAAAAAAAAATGTTTTTTGAAGCCACATTTGTTTTTTTAAACCAAATGCAAAAACGGACCCCAGGATGAGTTTCAGGATGAAATTCCATGTCTGAAAATGGTGTTGCTTCCACTTTTTAAAAATCGAGCCTTTTTGGTGCCAGGGGAAGAAAACGCGTGACGCGGCGGTCAGGAAAAATGCTGCCCAGGAAAAAAATGTTTTTTGAAGCCACATTTGTTTTTTTAAACCAAATGCAAAAACGGACCCCAGAATGAATTTCAGGATGAAATTCCATGTCTAAAAATGGTGTTGCTTCCACTTTTTAAAAATCAAGCCTTTTTGGTTCCTCGGGAAGAAAACGTGTGACTCCGCGGTCAGGAAAAATGCTGCCCAGGAAAAAAATGTTTTTTGAAGCCACATTTGTTTTTTTAAACCATTTGCAAAAACGGACCCCAGGATGAGTTTCAGGATGAAATTCCATGTCTAAAAATGGTGTTGCTTCCACTTTTTAAAAATCAAGCCTTTTTGGTGCCTGGGGAAGAAAACGCGTGACTCCGCGGTCAGGAAAAATGCTGCCCAGGAAAAAAATGTTTTTTGAAGCCACATTTGTTTTTTTTAAACCATTTGCAAAAACGGACCCCAGGATGAGTTTCAGGATGAAATTCCATGTCTGAAAATGGTGTTGCTTCCACTTTTTAAAAATCGAGCCTTTTTGGTGCCAGGGGACGAAAACGTGTGACTCCGCGGTCAGGAAAAATGCTGCCAGGGAAAAAAATGTTTTTTGAAGCCACATTTGTTTTTTTAAACCAAATGCAAAAACGGACCCCAGGATGAGTTTCAGGATGAAATTCCATGTCTAAAAATGGTGTTGCTTCCACTTTTTAAAAATCGAGCCTTTTTGGCGCCTGGGGAAGAAAACTTGTGACTCCTCGGTCAGGAAAAATGCTGCCAGGGAAAAAAACGTTTTTTGAAGCCACATATGTTTTTTTAAACCAAATGCAAAAACGGACCCCAGAATGAATTTCAGGATGAAATTCCATGTCTAAAAATGGTGTTGCTTCCACTTTTTAAAAATCAAGCCTTTTTGGTGCCTGGGGAAGAAAACGCGTGACTCCACGGTCAGGAAAAATGCTGCCCAGGAAAAAAATGTTTTTTGAAGCCACATTTGTTTTTTTAAACCAAATGCAAAAACGGACCCCAGGATGAATTTCAGGATGAAATTCCATGTCTAAAAATGGTGTTGCTTCCACTTTTTAAAAATCGAGCCTTTTTGGTGCCAGGGGAAGAAAACGCGTGACGCGGCGGTCAGGAAAAATGCTGCCCAGAAAAAAATGTTTTTTGAAGCCACATTTGTTTTTTTAAACCAAATGCAAAAACGGACCCCAGGATGAATTTCAGGATGAAATTCCATGTCTAAAAATGGTGTTGCTTCCACTTTTTAAAAATCAAGCCTTTTTGGTGCCTGGGGAAGAAAACGCGTGACTCCACGGTCAGGAAAAATGCTGCCCAGGAAAAAAATGTTTTTTGAAGCCACATTTGTTTTTTTAAACCAAATGCAAAAACGGACCCCAGGATGAATTTCAGGATGAAATTCCATGTCTAAAAATGGTGTTGCTTCCACTTTTTAAAAATCAAGCCTTTTTGGTGCCTCGGGAAGAAAACGTGTGACTCTGCAGTCAGGAAAAATGCTGCCAGGGAAAAAAATGTTTTTTGAAGCCACATTTGTTTTTTTAAACCAAATGCAAAAACGGACCCCAGGATGAGTTTCAGGATGAAATTCCATGTCTAAAAATGGTGTTGCTTCCACTTTTTAAAAATCAAGCCTTTTTGGTGCCTGGGGAAGAAAACGCGTGACTCCGCGGTCAGGAAAAATGCTGCCCAGGAAAAAAATGTTTTTTGAAGCCACATTTGTTTTTTTTAAACCATTTGCAAAAACGGACCCCAGGATGAGTTTCAGGATGAAATTCCATGTCTGAAAATGGTGTTGCTTCCACTTTTTAAAAATCGAGCCTTTTTGGTGCCAGGGGACAAAAACGTGTGACTCCGCGGTCAGGAAAAATGCTGCCAGGGAAAAAAATGTTTTTTGAAGCCACATTTGTTTTTTTAAACCAAATGCAAAAACGGACCCCAGGATGAGTTTCATGATGAAATTCCATGTCTAAAAATGGTGTTGCTTCCACTTTTTAAAAATCGAGCCTTTTTGGCGCCTGGGGAAGAAAACATGTGACTCCACGGTCAGGAAAAATGCTGCCCAGGAAAAAAATGTTTTTTGAAGCCACATTTGTTTTTTTAAACCAAATGCAAAAACGGACCCCAGGATGAGTTTCAGGATGAAATTCCATGTCTAAAAATGGTGTTGCTTCCACTTTTTAAAAATCGAGCCTTTTTGGTGCCAGGGGAAGAAAACGCGTGACGCGGCGGTCAGGAAAAATGCTGCCCAGGAAAAAAATGTTTTTTGAAGCCACATTTGTTTTTTTAAACCAAATGCAAAAACGGACCCCAGGATGAATGGTGTTGCTTCCACTTTTTAAAAATCGAGCCTTTTTGGTGCCAGGGGAAGAAAACGCGTGACGCGGCGGTCAGGAAAAATGCTGCCCAGGAAAAAAATGTTTTTTGAAGCCACATTTGTTTTTTTAAACCAAATGCAAAAACGGACCCCAGGATGAATTTCAGGATGAAATTCCATGTCTAAAAATGGTGTTGCTTCCACTTTTTAAAAATCAAGCCTTTTTGGTGCCTGGGGAAGAAAACGCGTGACTCCACGGTCAGGAAAAATGCTGCCCAGGAAAAAAATGTTTTTTGAAGCCACATTTGTTTTTTTAAACCAAATGCAAAAACGGACCCCAGGATGAATTTCAGGATGAAATTCCATGTCTAAAAATGGTGTTGCTTCCACTTTTTAAAAATCAAGCCTTTTTGGTTCCTCGGGAAGAAAACGCGTGACTCCGCGGTCAGGAAAAATGCTGCCCAGGAAAAAAATGTTTTTTGAAGCCACATTTGTTTTTTTAAACCAAATGCAAAAACGGACCCCAGGATGAATTTCAGGATGAAATTCCATGTCTAAAAATGGTGTTGCTTCCACTTTTTAAAAATCAAGCCTTTTTGGTGCCTGGGGAAGAAAACGCGTGACTCCGCGGTCAGGAAAAATGCTGCCCAGGAAAAAAATGTTTTTTGAAGCCACATTTGTTTTTTTAAACCAAATGCAAAAACGGACCCCAGGATGAATTTCAGGATGAAATTCCATGTCTAAAAATGGTGTTGCTTCCACTTTTTAAAAATCAAGCCTTTTTGGTGCCTGGGGAAGAAAACGCGTGACTCCGCGGTCAGGAAAAATGCTGCCCAGGAAAAAAATGTTTTTTGAAGCCACATTTGTTTTTTTTAAACCATTTGCAAAAACGGACCCCAGGATGAGTTTCATGATGAAATTCCATGTCTAAAAATGGTGTTGCTTCCACTTTTTAAAAATCGAGCCTTTTTGGCGCCTGGGGAAGAAAACATGTGACTCCACGGTCAGGAAAAATGCTGCCCAGGAAAAAAATGTTTTTTGAAGCCACATTTGTTTTTTTAAACCAAATGCAAAAACGGACCCCAGGATGAATTTCAGGATGAAATTCCATGTCTAAAAATGGTGTTGCTTCCACTTTTTAAAAATCGAGCCTTTTTGGTGCCAGGGGAAGAAAACGCGTGACGCGGCGGTCAGGAAAAATGCTGCCCAGGAAAAAAATGTTTTTTGAAGCCACATTTGTTTTTTTTAAACCATTTGCAAAAACGGACCCCAGGATGAGTTTCAGGATGAAATTCCATGTCTAAAAATGGTGTTGTTTCCACTTTTTAAAAATCGAGCCTTTTTGGTGCCAGGGGAAGAAAACGCGTGACTCGGCGGTCAGGAAAAATGCTGCCCAGGAAAAAAATGTTTTTTGAAGCCACATTTGTTTTTTTAAACCATTTGCAAAAACGGACCCCAGGATGAGTTTCAGGATGAAATTCCATGTCTAAAAATGGTGTTGCTTCCACTTTTTAAAAATCGAGCCTTTTTGGTGCCAGGGGAAGAAAACGCGTGACGCGGCGGTCAGGAAAAATGCTGCCCAGGAAAAAAATGTTTTTTGAAGCCACATTTGTTTTTTTAAACCAAATGCAAAAACGGACCCCAGGATGAATGGTGTTGCTTCCACTTTTTAAAAATCGAGCCTTTTTGGTGCCAGGGGAAGAAAACGCGTGACGCGGCGGTCAGGAAAAATGCTGCCCAGGAAAAAAATGTTTTTTGAAGCCACATTTGTTTTTTTAAACCAAATGCAAAAACGGACCCCAGGATGAATTTCAGGATGAAATTCCATGTCTAAAAATGGTGTTGCTTCCACTTTTTAAAAATCAAGCCTTTTTGGTGCCTGGGGAAGAAAACGCGTGACTCCACGGTCAGGAAAAATGCTGCCCAGGAAAAAAATGTTTTTTGAAGCCACATTTGTTTTTTTAAACCAAATGCAAAAACGGACCCCAGGATGAATTTCAGGATGAAATTCCATGTCTAAAAATGGTGTTGCTTCCACTTTTTAAAAATCAAGCCTTTTTGGTTCCTCGGGAAGAAAACGCGTGACTCCGCGGTCAGGAAAAATGCTGCCCAGGAAAAAAATGTTTTTTGAAGCCACATTTGTTTTTTTAAACCATTTGCAAAAACGGACCCCAGGATGAGTTTCAGGATGAAATTCCATGTCTAAAAATGGTGTTGCTTCCACTTTTTAAAAATCAAGCCTTTTTGGTGCCTGGGGAAGAAAGCGCGTGACTCCGCGGTCAGGAAAAATGCTGCCCAGGAAAAAAATGTTTTTTGAAGCCACATTTGTTTTTTTTAAACCATTTGCAAAAACGGACCCCAGGATGAGTTTCAGGATGAAATTCCATGTCTAAAAATGGTGTTGTTTCCACTTTTTAAAAATCGAGCCTTTTTGGTGCCAGGGGAAGAAAACGCGTGACTCGGCGGTCAGGAAAAATGCTGCCCAGGAAAAAAATGTTTTTTGAAGCCACATTTGTTTTTTTAAACCATTTGCAAAAACGGACCCCAGGATGAGTTTCAGGATGAAATTCCATGTCTAAAAATGGTGTTGCTTCCACTTTTTAAAAATCGAGCCTTTTTGGTGCCTGGGGAAGAAAACGCGTGACTCCGCGGTCAGGAAAAATGCTGCCAGGGAAAAAAATGTTTTTTGAAGCCACATTTGTTTTTTTAAACCAAATGCAAAAACGGACCCCAGGATGAATTTCAGGATGAAATTCCATGTCTAAAAATGGTGTTGCTTCCACTTTTTAAAAATCGAGCCTTTTTGGTGCCAGGGGAAGAAAACGCGTGACACGGCGGTCAGGAAAAATGCTGCCCAGGAAAAAAATGTTTTTTGAAGCCACATTTGTTTTTTTAAACCAAATGCAAAAACGGACCCCAGAATGAATTTCAGGATGAAATTCCATGTCTAAAAATGGTGTTGCTTCCACTTTTTAAAAATCAAGCCTTTTTGGTTCCTCGGGAAGAAAACGCGTGACTCCGCGGTCAGGAAAAATGCTGCCCAGGAAAAAAATGTTTTTTGAAGCCACATTTGTTTTTTTAAACCATTTGCAAAAACGGACCCCAGGATGAGTTTCAGGATGAAATTCCATGTCTAAAAATGGTGTTGCTTCCACTTTTTAAAAATCAAGCCTTTTTGGTGCCTGGGGAAGAAAACGCGTGACTCCGCGGTCAGGAAAAATGCTGCCCAGGAAAAAAATGTTTTTTAAAGCCACATTTGTTTTTTTTAAACCATTTGCAAAAACGGACCCCAGGATGAGTTTCAGGATGAAATTCCATGTCTAAAATTGGTGTTGTTTCCACTTTTTAAAAATCGAGCCTTTTTGGTGCCAGGGGAAGAAAACGCGTGACTCGGCGGTCAGGAAAAATGCTGCCCAGGAAAAAAATGTTTTTTGAAGCCACATTTGTTTTTTTAAACCATTTGCAAAAACGGACCCCAGGATGAGTTTCAGGATGAAATTCCATGTCTAAAAATGGTGTTGCTTCCACTTTTTAAAAATCGAGCATTTTTGGTGCCTGGGGAAGAAAACGCGTGACTCCGCGGTCAGGAAAAATGCTGCCAGGGAAAAAAATGTTTTTTGAAGCCACATTTGTTTTTTTAAACCAAATGCAAAAACGGACCCCAGAATGAGTTTCAGGATGAAATTCCATGTCTAAAAATGGTGTTGCTTCCACTTTTTAAAAATCAAGCCTTTTTGGTGCCTGGGGAAGAAAACGCGTGACACGGCGGTCAGGAAAAATGCTGCCCAGGAAAAAAATGTTTTTTGAAGCCACATTTGTTTTTTTAAACCAAATGCAAAAACGGACCCCAGAATGAATTTCAGGATGAAATTCCATGTCTAAAAATGGTGTTGCTTCCACTTTTTAAAAATCAAGCCTTTTTGGTTCCTCGGGAAGAAAACGCGTGACTCCGCGGTCAGGAAAAATGCTGCCCAGGAAAAAAAAATGTTTTTTGAAGCCACATTTGTTTTTTTAAACCATTTGCAAAAACGGACCCCAGGATGAGTTTCAGGATGAAATTCCATGTCTAAAAATGGTGTTGCTTCCACTTTTTAAAAATCAAGCCTTTTTGGTGCCTCAGGAAGAAAACGTGTGACTCTGCAGTCAGGAAAAATGCTGCCAGGGAAAAAAATGTTTTTTGAAGCCACATTTGTTTTTTTAAACCAAATGCAAAAACGGACCCCAGGATGAGTTTCAGGATGAAATTCCATGTCTAAAAATGGTGTTGCTTCCACTTTTTAAAAATCAAGCCTTTTTGGTGCCTGGGGAAGAAAACGCGTGACTCCGCGGTCAGGAAAAATGCTGCCCAGGAAAAAAATGTTTTTTGAAGCCACATTTGTTTTTTATAAACCATTTGCCAAAACGGACCCCAGGATGAGTTTCAGGATGAAATTCCATGTCTGAAAATGGTGTTGCTTCCACTTTTTAAAAATCGAGCCTTTTTGGTGCCAGGGGAAGAAAACGTGTGACTCCGCGGTCAGGAAAAATGCTGCCCTGGAAAAAAAAATGTTTTTTGAAGCCACATTTGTTTTTTTAAACCAAATGCAAAAACGGACTCCAGGATGAGTTTTAGGATGAAATTCCATGTCTGAAAATGGTGTTGCTTCCACTTTTTAAAAGTCGAGCCTTTTTGGTGCCGGGGAAGAAAACGCGTGACTCCGCTGTCAGGAAAAATGCTGCCCTGGAAAAAAAAATGTTTTTTGAAGCCACATTTGTTTTTTTAAACCATTTGCAAAAACGGACCCCAGGATGAGTTTCAGGATGAAATTCCATGTCTGAAAATGGTGTTGCTTCCACTTTTTAAAAGTCGAGCCTTTTTGGTGCCGGGGAAGAAAACGCGTGACTCCGCGGTCAGGAAAAATGCTGCCAGGGAAAAAAACGTTTTTTGAAGCCACATTTGTTTTTTTAAACCAAATGCAAAAACGGACCCCAGAATGAATTTCAGGATGAAATTCCATGTATAAAAATGGTGTTGCTTCCACTTTTTAAAAATCGAGCCTTTTTGGTGCCAGGGGAAGAAAACGCGTGACTCCGCGGTCAGGAAAAATGCTGCCCTGGAAAAAAAAATGTTTTTTGAAGGCACATTTGTTTTTTTAAACCAAATGCAAAAACGGACTCCAGGATGAGTTTTAGGATGAAATTCCATGTCTGAAAATGGTGTTGCTTCCACTTTTTAAAAGTGGAGCCTTTTTGGTGCCGGGGAAGAAAACGCGTGACTCCGCGGTCAGGAAAAATGCTGCCCTGGAAAAAAAAATGTTTTTTGAAGCCACATTTGTTTTTTTAAACCAAATGCAAAAACGGACCCCAGGATGAGTTTCAGGATGAAATTCCATGTCTAAAAATGGTGTTGCTTCCACTTTTTAAAAGTCGAGCCTTTTTGGTGCCGGGGAAGAAAACGCGTGACTCCGCGGTCAGGAAAAATGCTGCCAGGGAAAAAAACGTTTTTTGAAGCCACATTTGTTTTTTTAAACCAAATGCAAAAACGGACCCCAGAATGAATTTCAGGATGAAATTCCATGTCTAAAAATGGTGTTGCTTCCACTTTTTAAAAATCGAGCCTTTTTGGTGCCAGGGGAAGAAAACGCGTGACTCCGCGGTCAGGAAAAATGCTGCCCTGGAAAAAAAAATGTTTTTTGAAGCCACATTTGTTTTTTTAAACCAAATGCAAAAACGGACTCCAGGATGAGTTTTAGGATGAAATTCCATGTCTGAAAATGGTGTTGCTTCCACTTTTTAAAAGTCGAGCCTTTTTGGTGCCGGGGAAGAAAACGCGTGACTCCGCGGTCAGGAAAAATGCTGCCCTGGAAAAAAAAATGTTTTTTGAAGCCACATTTGTTTTTTTAAACCAAATGCAAAAACGGACCCCAGGATGAGTTTCAGGATGAAATTCCATGTCTAAAAATGGTGTTGCTTCCACTTTTTAAAAATCAAGCCTTTTTGGTGCCTGGGGAAGAAAACGCATGACACTGCGGTCAGGAAAAATGCTGCCCAGGAAAAAAATGTTTTTTTGAAGCCACATTTGTTTTTTTTAAACCATTTGCAAAAACGGACCCCAGGAGGAGTTTCAGGATGAAATTCCATGTCTGAAAATGGTGTTGCTTCCACTTTTTAAAAATCGAGCCTTTTTAGTGCCAGGGGAAGAAAACGTGTGACTCTGCGGTCAGGAAAAATGCTGCCCTGGAAAAAAAAAATGTTTTTTGAAGCCACATTTGTTTTTTTAAACCAAATGCAAAAACGGACCCCAGGATGAGTTTCAGGATGAAATTCCATGTCTGAAAATGGTGTTGCTTCCACTTTTTAAAAATCGAGCCTTTTTGGTGCCAGGGGAAGAAAACGCGTGACGCGGCGGTCAGGAAAAATGCTGCCCAGGAAAAAAATGTTTTTTGAAGCCACATTTGTTTTTTTAAACCAAATGCAAAAACGGACCCCAGAATGAATTTCAGGATGAAATTCCATGTCTAAAAATGGTGTTGCTTCCACTTTTTAAAAATCAAGCCTTTTTGGTTCCTCGGGAAGAAAACGTGTGACTCCGCGGTCAGGAAAAATGCTGCCCAGGAAAAAAATGTTTTTTGAAGCCACATTTGTTTTTTTAAACCATTTGCAAAAACGGACCCCAGGATGAGTTTCAGGATGAAATTCCATGTCTAAAAATGGTGTTGCTTCCACTTTTTAAAAATCAAGCCTTTTTGGTGCCTGGGGAAGAAAACGCGTGACTCCGCGGTCAGGAAAAATGCTGCCCAGGAAAAAAATGTTTTTTGAAGCCACATTTGTTTTTTATAAACCATTTGCCAAAACGGACCCCAGGATGAGTTTCAGGATGAAATTCCATGTCTGAAAATGGTGTTGCTTCCACTTTTTAAAAATCGAGCCTTTTTGGTGCCAGGGGACGAAAACGTGTGACTCCGCGGTCAGGAAAAATGCTGCCAGGGAAAAAAATGTTTTTTGAAGCCACATTTGTTTTTTTAAACCAAATGCAAAAACGGACCCCAGGATGAGTTTCAGGATGAAATTCCATGTCTAAAAATGGTGTTGCTTCCACTTTTTAAAAATCGAGCCTTTTTGGCGCCTGGGGAAGAAAACTTGTGACTCCTCGGTCAGGAAAAATGCTGCCAGGGAAAAAAACGTTTTTTGAAGCCACATTTGTTTTTTTAAACCAAATGCAAAAACGGACCCCAGAATGAATTTCAGGATGAAATTCCATGTCTAAAAATGGTGTTGCTTCCACTTTTTAAAAATCAAGCCTTTTTGGTGCCTGGGGAAGAAAACGCGTGACTCCACGGTCAGGAAAAATGCTGCCCAGGAAAAAAATGTTTTTTGAAGCCACATTTGTTTTTTTAAACCAAATGCAAAAACGGACCCCAGGATGAATTTCAGGATGAAATTCCATGTCTAAAAATGGTGTTGCTTCCACTTTTTAAAAATCGAGCCTTTTTGGTGCCAGGGGAAGAAAACGCGTGACGCGGCGGTCAGGAAAAATGCTGCCCAGAAAAAAATGTTTTTTGAAGCCACATTTGTTTTTTTAAACCAAATGCAAAAACGGACCCCAGGATGAATTTCAGGATGAAATTCCATGTCTAAAAATGGTGTTGCTTCCACTTTTTAAAAATCAAGCCTTTTTGGTGCCTGGGGAAGAAAACGCGTGACTCCACGGTCAGGAAAAATGCTGCCCAGGAAAAAAATGTTTTTTGAAGCCACATTTGTTTTTTTAAACCAAATGCAAAAACGGACCCCAGGATGAATTTCAGGATGAAATTCCATGTCTAAAAATGGTGTTGCTTCCACTTTTTAAAAATCAAGCCTTTTTGGTGCCTCGGGAAGAAAACGTGTGACTCTGCAGTCAGGAAAAATGCTGCCAGGGAAAAAAATGTTTTTTGAAGCCACATTTGTTTTTTTAAACCAAATGCAAAAACGGACCCCAGGATGAGTTTCAGGATGAAATTCCATGTCTAAAAATGGTGTTGCTTCCACTTTTTAAAAATCAAGCCTTTTTGGTGCCTGGGGAAGAAAACGCGTGACTCCGCGGTCAGGAAAAATGCTGCCCAGGAAAAAAATGTTTTTTGAAGCCACATTTGTTTTTTTTAAACCATTTGCAAAAACGGACCCCAGGATGAGTTTCAGGATGAAATTCCATGTCTGAAAATGGTGTTGCTTCCACTTTTTAAAAATCGAGCCTTTTTGGTGCCAGGGGACGAAAACGTGTGACTCCGCGGTCAGGAAAAATGCTGCCAGGGAAAAAAATGTTTTTTGAAGCCACATTTGTTTTTTTAAACCAAATGCAAAAACGGACCCCAGGATGAGTTTCATGATGAAATTCCATGTCTAAAAATGGTGTTGCTTCCACTTTTTAAAAATCGAGCCTTTTTGGCGCCTGGGGAAGAAAACATGTGACTCCACGGTCAGGAAAAATGCTGCCCAGGAAAAAAATGTTTTTTGAAGCCACATTTGTTTTTTTAAACCAAATGCAAAAACGGACCCCAGGATGAATTTCAGGATGAAATTCCATGTCTAAAAATGGTGTTGCTTCCACTTTTTAAAAATCGAGCCTTTTTGGTGCCAGGGGAAGAAAACGCGTGACGCGGCGGTCAGGAAAAATGCTGCCCAGGAAAAAAATGTTTTTTGAAGCCACATTTGTTTTTTTAAACCAAATGCAAAAACGGACCCCAGGATGAATGGTGTTGCTTCCACTTTTTAAAAATCGAGCCTTTTTGGTGCCAGGGGAAGAAAACGCGTGACGCGGCGGTCAGGAAAAATGCTGCCAGGGAAAAAAATGTTTTTTGAAGCCACATTTGTTTTTTTAAACCAAATGCAAAAACGGACCCCAGGATGAGTTTCAGGATGAAATTCCATGTCTAAAAATGGTGTTGCTTCCACTTTTTAAAAATCGAGCCTTTTTGGCGCCTGGGGAAGAAAACTTGTGACTCCTCGGTCAGGAAAAATGCTGCCAGGGAAAAAAACGTTTTTTGAAGCCACATTTGTTTTTTTAAACCAAATGCAAAAACGGACCCCAGAATGAATTTCAGGATGAAATTCCATGTCTAAAAATGGTGTTGCTTCCACTTTTTAAAAATCAAGCCTTTTTGGTGCCTGGGGAAGAAAACGCGTGACTCCACGGTCAGGAAAAATGCTGCCCAGGAAAAAAATGTTTTTTGAAGCCACATTTGTTTTTTTAAACCAAATGCAAAAACGGACCCCAGGATGAATTTCAGGATGAAATTCCATGTCTAAAAATGGTGTTGCTTCCACTTTTTAAAAATCGAGCCTTTTTGGTGCCAGGGGAAGAAAACGCGTGACGCGGCGGTCAGGAAAAATGCTGCCCAGAAAAAAATGTTTTTTGAAGCCACATTTGTTTTTTTAAACCAAATGCAAAAACGGACCCCAGGATGAATTTCAGGATGAAATTCCATGTCTAAAAATGGTGTTGCTTCCACTTTTTAAAAATCAAGCCTTTTTGGTGCCTGGGGAAGAAAACGCGTGACTCCACGGTCAGGAAAAATGCTGCCCAGGAAAAAAATGTTTTTTGAAGCCACATTTGTTTTTTTAAACCAAATGCAAAAACGGACCCCAGGATGAATTTCAGGATGAAATTCCATGTCTAAAAATGGTGTTGCTTCCACTTTTTAAAAATCAAGCCTTTTTGGTGCCTCGGGAAGAAAACGTGTGACTCTGCAGTCAGGAAAAATGCTGCCAGGGAAAAAAATGTTTTTTGAAGCCACATTTGTTTTTTTAAACCAAATGCAAAAAAGGACCCCAGGATGAGTTTCAGGATGAAATTCCATGTCTAAAAATGGTGTTGCTTCCACTTTTTAAAAATCAAGCCTTTTTGGTGCCTGGGGAAGAAAACGCGTGACTCCGCGGTCAGGAAAAATGCTGCCCAGGAAAAAAATGTTTTTTGAAGCCACATTTGTTTTTTTAAACCAAATGCAAAAACGGACCCCAGGATGAGTTTCATGATGAAATTCCATGTCTAAAAATGGTGTTGCTTCCACTTTTTAAAAATCGAGCCTTTTTGGTGCCTGGGGAAGAAAACGCGTGACGCGGCGGTCAGGAAAAATGCTGCCCAGGAAAAAAATGTTTTTTGAAGCCACATTTGTTTTTTTAAACCAAATGCAAAAACGGACCCCAGGATGAATGGTGTTGCTTCCACTTTTTAAAAATCGAGCCTTTTTGGTGCCAGGGGAAGAAAACGCGTGACGCGGCGGTCAGGAAAAATGCTGCCCAGGAAAAAAATGTTTTTTGAAGCCACATTTGTTTTTTTAAACCAAATGCAAAAACGGACCCCAGGATGAATTTCAGGATGAAATTCCATGTCTAAAAATGGTGTTGCTTCCACTTTTTAAAAATCAAGCCTTTTTGGTGCCTGGGGAAGAAAACGCGTGACTCCACGGTCAGGAAAAATGCTGCCCAGGAAAAAAATGTTTTTTGAAGCCACATTTGTTTTTTTAAACCAAATGCAAAAACGGACCCCAGGATGAATTTCAGGATGAAATTCCATGTCTAAAAATGGTGTTGCTTCCACTTTTTAAAAATCAAGCCTTTTTGGTTCCTCGGGAAGAAAACGCGTGACTCCGCGGTCAGGAAAAATGCTGCCCAGGAAAAAAATGTTTTTTGAAGCCACATTTGTTTTTTTAAACCATTTGCAAAAACGGACCCCAGGATGAGTTTCAGGATGAAATTCCATGTCTAAAAATGGTGTTGCTTCCACTTTTTAAAAATCAAGCCTTTTTGGTGCCTGGGGAAGAAAACGCGTCACTCCGCGGTCAGGAAAAATGCTGCCCAGGAAAAAAATGTTTTTTGAAGCCACATTTGTTTTTTTTAAACCATTTGCAAAAACGGACCCCAGGATGAGTTTCAGGATGAAATTCCATGTCTAAAAATGGTGTTGTTTCCACTTTTTAAAAATCGAGCCTTTTTGGTGCCAGGGGAAGAAAACGCGTGACTCGGCGGTCAGGAAAAATGCTGCCCAGGAAAAAAATGTTTTTTGAAGCCACATTTGTTTTTTTAAACCATTTGCAAAAACGGACCCCAGGATGAGTTTCAGGATGAAATTCCATGTCTAAAAATGGTGTTGCTTCCACTTTTTAAAAATCGAGCCTTTTTGGTGCCTGGGGAAGAAAACGCGTGACTCCGCGGTCAGGAAAAATGCTGCCCAGGAAAAAAATGTTTTTTGAAGCCACATTTGTTTTTTTAAACCATTTGCAAAAACGGACCCCAGGATGAGTTTCAGGATGAAATTCCATGTCTAAAAATGGTGTTGCTTCCACTTTTTAAAAATCAAGCCTTTTTGGTGCCTGGGGAAGAAAACGCGTGACTCCGCGGTCAGGAAAAATGCTGCCCAGGAAAAAAATGTTTTTTGAAGCCACATTTGTTTTTTTAAAACCATTTGCAAAAACGGACCCCAGGATGAGTTTCAGGATGAAATTCCATGTCTAAAAATGGTGTTGTTTCCACTTTTTAAAAATCGAGCCTTTTTGGTGCCAGGGGAAGAAAACGCGTGACTCGGCGGTCAGGAAAAATGCTGCCCAGGAAAAAAATGTTTTTTGAAGCCACATTTGTTTTTTTAAACCATTTGCAAAAACGGACCCCAGGATGAGTTTCAGGATGAAATTCCATGTCTAAAAATGGTGTTGCTTCCACTTTTTAAAAATCGAGCCTTTTTGGTGCCTGGGGAAGAAAACGCGTGACTCCGCGGTCAGGAAAAATGCTGCCAGGGAAAAAAATGTTTTTTGAAGCCACATTTGTTTTTTTAAACCAAATGCAAAAACGGACCCCAGGATGAATGGTGTTGCTTCCACTTTTTAAAAATCGAGCCTTTTTGGTGCCAGGGGAAGAAAACGCGTGACGCGGCGGTCAGGAAAAATGCTGCCCAGGAAAAAAATGTTTTTTGAAGCCACATTTGTTTTTTTAAACCAAATGCAAAAACGGACCCCAGGATGAATTTCAGGATGAAATTCCATGTCTAAAAATGGTGTTGCTTCCACTTTTTAAAAATCAAGCCTTTTTGGTGCCTGGGGAAGAAAACGCGTGACTCCACGGTCAGGAAAAATGCTGCCCAGGAAAAAAATGTTTTTTGAAGCCACATTTGTTTTTTTAAACCAAATGCAAAAACGGACCCCAGGATGAATTTCAGGATGAAATTCCATGTCTAAAAATGGTGTTGCTTCCACTTTTTAAAAATCAAGCCTTTTTGGTTCCTCGGGAAGAAAACGCGTGACTCCGCGGTCAGGAAAAATGCTGCCCAGGAAAAAAATGTTTTTTGAAGCCACATTTGTTTTTTTTAAACCATTTGCAAAAACGGACCCCAGGATGAGTTTCAGGATGAAATTCCATGTCTAAAAATGGTGTTGTTTCCACTTTTTAAAAATCGAGCCTTTTTGGTGCCAGGGGAAGAAAACGCGTGACTCGGCGGTCAGGAAAAATGCTGCCCAGGAAAAAAATGTTTTTTGAAGCCACATTTGTTTTTTTAAACCATTTGCAAAAACGGACCCCAGGATGAGTTTCAGGATGAAATTCCATGTCTAAAAATGGTGTTGCTTCCACTTTTTAAAAATCGAGCCTTTTTGGTGCCTGGGGAAGAAAACGCGTGACTCCGCGGTCAGGAAAAATGCTGCCAGGGAAAAAAATGTTTTTTGAAGCCACATTTGTTTTTTTAAACCAAATGCAAAAACGGACCCCAGGATGAATTTCAGGATGAAATTCCATGTCTAAAAATGGTGTTGCTTCCACTTTTTAAAAATCGAGCCTTTTTGGTGCCAGGGGAAGAAAACGCGTGACACGGCGGTCAGGAAAAATGCTGCCCAGGAAAAAAATGTTTTTTGAAGCCACATTTGTTTTTTTAAACCAAATGCAAAAACGGACCCCAGAATGAATTTCAGGATGAAATTCCATGTCTAAAAATGGTGTTGCTTCCACTTTTTAAAAATCAAGCCTTTTTGGTTCCTCGGGAAGAAAACGCGTGACTCCGCGGTCAGGAAAAATGCTGCCCAGGAAAAAAATGTTTTTTGAAGCCACATTTGTTTTTTTAAACCATTTGCAAAAACGGACCCCAGGATGAGTTTCAGGATGAAATTCCATGTCTAAAAATGGTGTTGCTTCCACTTTTTAAAAATCAAGCCTTTTTGGTGCCTGGGGAAGAAAACGCGTGACTCCGCGGTCAGGAAAAATGCTGCCCAGGAAAAAAATGTTTTTTGAAGCCACATTTGTTTTTTTTAAACCATTTGCAAAAACGGACCCCAGGATGAGTTTCAGGATGAAATTCCATGTCTAAAAATGGTGTTGTTTCCACTTTTTAAAAATCGAGCCTTTTTGGTGCCAGGGGAAGAAAACGCGTGACTCGGCGGTCAGGAAAAATGCTGCCCAGGAAAAAAATGTTTTTTGAAGCCACATTTGTTTTTTTAAACCATTTGCAAAAACGGACCCCAGGATGAGTTTCAGGATGAAATTCCATGTCTAAAAATGGTGTTGCTTCCACTTTTTAAAAATCGAGCCTTTTTGGTGCCTGGGGAAGAAAACGCGTGACTCCGCGGTCAGGAAAAATGCTGCCAGGGAAAAAAATGTTTTTTGAAGCCACATTTGTTTTTTTAAACCAAATGCAAAAACGGACCCCAGGATGAATGGTGTTGCTTCCACTTTTTAAAAATCGAGCCTTTTTGCTGCCAGGGGAAGAAAACGCGTGACGCGGCGGTCAGGAAAAATGCTGCCCAGGAAAAAAATGTTTTTTGAAGCCACATTTGTTTTTTTAAACCAAATGCAAAAACGGACCCCAGGATGAATTTCAGGATGAAATTCCATGTCTAAAAATGGTGTTGCTTCCACTTTTTAAAAATCAAGCCTTTTTGGTGCCTGGGGAAGAAAACGCGTGACTCCACGGTCAGGAAAAATGCTGCCCAGGAAAAAAATGTTTTTTGAAGCCACATTTGTTTTTTTAAACCAAATGCAAAAACGGACCCCAGGATGAATTTCAGGATGAAATTCCATGTCTAAAAATGGTGTTGCTTCCACTTTTTAAAAATCAAGCCTTTTTGGTTCCTCGGGAAGAAAACGCGTGACTCCGCGGTCAGGAAAAATGCTGCCCAGGAAAAAAATGTTTTTTGAAGCCACATTTGTTTTTTTAAACCATTTGCAAAAACGGACCCCAGGATGAGTTTCAGGATGAAATTCCATGTCTAAAAATGGTGTTGCTTCCACTTTTTAAAAATCAAGCCTTTTTGGTGCCTGGGGAAGAAAACGCGTGACTCCGCGGTCAGGAAAAATGCTGCCCAGGAAAAAAATGTTTTTTGAAGCCACATTTGTTTTTTTTAAACCATTTGCAAAAACGGACCCCAGGATGAGTTTCAGGATGAAATTCCATGTCTAAAAATGGTGTTGTTTCCACTTTTTAAAAATCGAGCCTTTTTGGTGCCAGGGGAAGAAAACGCGTGACTCGGCGGTCAGGAAAAATGCTGCCCAGGAAAAAAATGTTTTTTGAAGCCACATTTGTTTTTTTAAACCATTTGCAAAAACGGACCCCAGGATGAGTTTCAGGATGAAATTCCATGTCTAAAAATGGTGTTGCTTCCACTTTTTAAAAATCGAGCCTTTTTGGTGCCTGGGGAAGAAAACGCGTGACTCCGCGGTCAGGAAAAATGCTGCCAGGGAAAAAAATGTTTTTTGAAGCCACATTTGTTTTTTTAAACCAAATGCAAAAACGGACCCCAGGATGAATTTCAGGATGAAATTCCATGTCTAAAAATGGTGTTGCTTCCACTTTTTAAAAATCGAGCCTTTTTGGTGCCAGGGGAAGAAAACGCGTGACACGGCGGTCAGGAAAAATGCTGCCCAGGAAAAAAATGTTTTTTGAAGCCACATTTGTTTTTTTAAACCAAATGCAAAAACGGACCCCAGAATGAATTTCAGGATGAAATTCCATGTCTAAAAATGGTGTTGCTTCCACTTTTTAAAAATCAAGCCTTTTTGGTTCCTCGGGAAGAAAACGCGTGACTCCGCGGTCAGGAAAAATGCTGCCCAGGAAAAAAATGTTTTTTGAAGCCACATTTGTTTTTTTAAACCATTTGCAAAAACGGACCCCAGGATGAGTTTCAGGATGAAATTCCATGTCTAAAAATGGTGTTGCTTCCACTTTTTAAAAATCAAGCCTTTTTGGTGCCTGGGGAAGAAAACGCGTGACTCCGCGGTCAGGAAAAATGCTGCCCAGGAAAAAAATGTTTTTTGAAGCCACATTTGTTTTTTTTAAACCATTTGCAAAAACGGACCCCAGGATGAGTTTCAGGATGAAATTCCATGTCTAAAAATGGTGTTGTTTCCACTTTTTAAAAATCGAGCCTTTTTGGTGCCAGGGGAAGAAAACGCGTGACTCGGCGGTCAGGAAAAATGCTGCCCAGGAAAAAAATGTTTTTTGAAGCCACATTTGTTTTTTTAAACCATTTGCAAAAACGGACCCCAGGATGAGTTTCAGGATGAAATTCCATGTCTAAAAATGGTGTTGCTTCCACTTTTTAAAAATCGAGCCTTTTTGGTGCCTGGGGAAGAAAACGCGTGACTCCGCGGTCAGGAAAAATGCTGCCAGGGAAAAAAATGTTTTTTGAAGCCACATTTGTTTTTTTAAACCAAATGCAAAAACGGACCCCAGAATGAGTTTCAGGATGAAATTCCATGTCTAAAAATGGTGTTGCTTCCACTTTTTAAAAATCAAGCCTTTTTGGTGCCTGGGGAAGAAAACGCGTGACTCCGCGGTCAGGAAAAATGCTGCCCAGGAAAAAAATGTTTTTTGAAGCCACATTTGTTTTTTTAAACCAAATGCAAAAACGGACCCCAGGATGAATTTCAGGATGAAATTCCATGTCTAAAAATGGTGTTGCTTCCACTTTTTAAAAATCGAGCCTTTTTGGTGCCAGGGGAAGAAAACGCGTGACACGGCGGTCAGGAAAAATGCTGCCCAGGAAAAAAATGTTTTTTGAAGCCACATTTGTTTTTTTAAACCAAATGCAAAAACGGACCCCAGAATGAATTTCAGGATGAAATTCCATGTCTAAAAATGGTGTTGCTTCCACTTTTTAAAAATCAAGCCTTTTTGGTGCCTGGGGAAGAAAACGCGTGACTCCGCGGTCAGGAAAAATGCTGCCAGGGAAAAAAATGTTTTTTGAAGCCACATTTGTTTTTTTAAACCAAATGCAAAAACGGACCCCAGGATGAGTTTCATGATGAAATTCCATGTCTAAAAATGGTGTTGCTTCCACTTTTTAAAAATCGAGCCTTTTTGGCGCCTGGGGAAGAAAACATGTGACTCCACGGTCAGGAAAAATGCTGCCCAGGAAAAAAATGTTTTTTGAAGCCACATTTGTTTTTTTAAACCAAATGCAAAAACGGACCCCAGGATGAATTTCAGGATGAAATTCCATGTCTAAAAATGGTGTTGCTTCCACTTTTTAAAAATCGAGCCTTTTTGGTGCCAGGGGAAGAAAACGCGTGACGCGGCGGTCAGGAAAAATGCTGCCCAGGAAAAAAATGTTTTTTGAAGCCACATTTGTTTTTTTAAACCAAATGCAAAAACGGACCCCAGGATGAATGGTGTTGCTTCCACTTTTTAAAAATCGAGCCTTTTTGGTGCCAGGGGAAGAAAACGCGTGACGCGGCGGTCAGGAAAAATGCTGCCCAGGAAAAAAATGTTTTTTGAAGCCACATTTGTTTTTTTAAACCAAATGCAAAAACGGACCCCAGGATGAATTTCAGGATGAAATTCCATGTCTAAAAATGGTGTTGCTTCCACTTTTTAAAAATCAAGCCTTTTTGGTGCCTGGGGAAGAAAACGCGTGACTCCACGGTCAGGAAAAATGCTGCCCAGGAAAAAAATGTTTTTTGAAGCCACATTTGTTTTTTTAAACCAAATGCAAAAACGGACCCCAGGATGAATTTCAGGATGAAATTCCATGTCTAAAAATGGTGTTGCTTCCACTTTTTAAAAATCAAGCCTTTTTGGTTCCTCGGGAAGAAAACGCGTGACTCCGCGGTCAGGAAAAATGCTGCCCAGGAAAAAAATGTTTTTTGAAGCCACATTTGTTTTTTTAAACCATTTGCAAAAACGGACCCCAGGATGAGTTTCAGGATGAAATTCCATGTCTAAAAATGGTGTTTCTTCCACTTTTTAAAAATCAAGCCTTTTTGGTGCCTGGGGAAGAAAACGCGTGACTCCGCGGTCAGGAAAAATGCTGCCCAGGAAAAAAATTTTTTTGAAGCCACATTTGTTTTTTTAAACCATTTGCAAAAACGGACCCCAGGATGAGTTTCAGGATGAAATTCCATGTCTAAAAATGGTGTTGCTTCCACTTTTTAAAAATCGAGCCTTTTTGGTGCCTGGGGAAGAAAACGCGTGACTCCGCGGTCAGGAAAAATGCTGCCAGGGAAAAAAATGTTTTTTGAAGCCACATTTGTTTTTTTAAACCAAATGCAAAAACGGACCCCAGGATGAATTTCAGGATGAAATTCCATGTCTAAAAATGGTGTTGCTTCCACTTTTTAAAAATCGAGCCTTTTTGGTGCCAGGGGAAGAAAACGCGTGACACGGCGGTCAGGAAAAATGCTGCCCAGGAAAAAAATGTTTTTTGAAGCCACATTTGTTTTTTTAAACCAAATGCAAAAACGGACCCCAGAATGAATTTCAGGATGAAATTCCATGTCTAAAAATGGTGTTGCTTCCACTTTTTAAAAATCAAGCCTTTTTGGTTCCTCGGGAAGAAAACGCGTGACTCCGCGGTCAGGAAAATTGCTGCCCAGGAAAAAAATGTTTTTTGAAGCCACATTTGTTTTTTTAAACCATTTGCAAAAACGGACCCCAGGATGAGTTTCAGGATGAAATTCCATGTCTAAAAATGGTGTTGCTTCCACTTTTTAAAAATCAAGCCTTTTTGGTGCCTGGGGAAGAAAACGCGTGACTCCGCGGTCAGGAAAAATGCTGCCCAGGAAAAAAATGTTTTTTGAAGCCACATTTGTTTTTTTTAAACCATTTGCAAAAACGGACCCCAGGATGAGTTTCAGGATGAAATTCCATGTCTAAAAATGGTGTTGTTTCCACTTTTTAAAAATCGAGCCTTTTTGGTGCCAGGGGAAGAAAACGCGTGACTCCACGGTCAGGAAAAATGCTGCCCAGGAAAAAAATGTTTTTTGAAGCCACATTTGTTTTTTTAAACCAAATGCAAAAACGGACCCCAGGATGAATTTCAGGATGAAATTCCATGTCTAAAAATGGTGTTGCTTCCACTTTTTAAAAATCGAGCCTTTTTGGTGCCAGGGGAAGAAAACGCGTGACGCGGCGGTCAGGAAAAATGCTGCCCAGGAAAAAAATGTTTTTTGAAGCCACATTTGTTTTTTTAAACCAAATGCAAAAACGGACCCCAGGATGAATGGTGTTGCTTCCACTTTTTAAAAATCGAGCCTTTTTGGTGCCAGGGGAAGAAAACGCGTGACGCGGCGGTCAGGAAAAATGCTGCCCAGGAAAAAAATGTTTTTTGAAGCCACATTTGTTTTTTTAAACCAAATGCAAAAACGGACCCCAGGATGAATTTCAGGATGAAATTCCATGTCTAAAAATGGTGTTGCTTCCACTTTTTAAAAATCAAGCCTTTTTGGTGCCTGGGGAAGAAAACGCGTGACTCCACGGTCAGGAAAAATGCTGCCCAGGAAAAAAATGTTTTTTGAAGCCACATTTGTTTTTTTAAACCAAATGCAAAAACGGACCCCAGGATGAATTTCAGGATGAAATTCCATGTCTAAAAATGGTGTTGCTTCCACTTTTTAAAAATCAAGCCTTTTTGGTTCCTCGGGAAGAAAACGCGTGACTCCGCGGTCAGGAAAAATGCTGCCCAGGAAAAAAATGTTTTTTGAAGCCACATTTGTTTTTTTAAACCATTTGCAAAAACGGACCCCAGGATGAGTTTCAGGATGAAATTCCATGTCTAAAAATGGTGTTTCTTCCACTTTTTAAAAATCAAGCCTTTTTGGTGCCTGGGGAAGAAAACGCGTGACTCCGCGGTCAGGAAAAATGCTGCCCAGGAAAAAAATTTTTTTGAAGCCACATTTGTTTTTTTAAACCATTTGCAAAAACGGACCCCAGGATGAGTTTCAGGATGAAATTCCATGTCTAAAAATGGTGTTGCTTCCACTTTTTAAAAATCGAGCCTTTTTGGTGCCTGGGGAAGAAAACGCGTGACTCCGCGGTCAGGAAAAATGCTGCCAGGGAAAAAAATGGTGTTGCTTCCACTTTTTAAAAATCGAGCCTTTTTAGTGCCAGGGGAAGAAAACGTGTGACTCTGCGGTCAGGAAAAATGCTGCCCTGGAAAAAAAAAATGGTTTTTGAAGCCACATTTGTTTTTTTAAACCAAATGCAAAAACGGACCCCAGGATGAGTTTCAGGATGAAATTCCATGTCTGAAAATGGTGTTGCTTCCACTTTTTAAAAATCGAGCCTTTTTGGTGCCAGGGGAAGAAAACGCGTGACGCGGCGGTCAGGAAAAATGCTGCCCAGGAAAAAAATGTTTTTTGAAGCCACATTTGTTTTTTTAAACCATTTGCAAAAACGGACCCCAGGATGAGTTTCAGGATGAAATTCCATGTCTAAAAATGGTGTTGCTTCCACTTTTTAAAAATCAAGCCTTTTTGGTGCCTGGGGAAGAAAACGCGTGACTCCGCGGTCAGGAAAAATGCTGCCCAGGAAAAAAATGTTTTTTGAAGCCACATTTGTTTTTTATAAACCATTTGCAAAAACGGACCCCAGGATGAGTTTCAGGATGAAATTCCATGTCTGAAAATGGTGTTGCTTCCACTTTTTAAAAATCGAGCCTTTTTGGTGCCAGGGGAAGAAAACGCGTGACTCCGCGGTCAGGAAAAATGCTGCCCTGGAAAAAAAAATGTTTTTTGAAGCCACATTTGTTTTTTTAAACCAAATGCAAAAACGGACTCCAGGATGAGTTTTAGGATGAAATTCCATGTCTGAAAATGGTGTTGCTTCCACTTTTTAAAAGTCGAGCCTTTTTGGTGCCGGGGAAGAAAACGCGTGACTCCGCGGTCAGGAAAAATGCTGCCCTGGAAAAAAAAATGTTTTTTGAAGCCACATTTGTTTTTTTAAACCAAATGCAAAAACGGACCCCAGGATGAGTTTCAGGATGAAATTCCATGTCTAAAAATGGTGTTGCTTCCACTTTTTAAAAATCAAGCCTTTTTGGTGCCTGGGGAAGAAAACGCGTGACTCTGCGGTCAGGAAAAATGCTGCCCAGGAAAAAAATGTTTTTTGAAGCCACATTTGTTTTTTTTAAACCATTTGCAAAAACGGACCCCAGGAGGAGTTTCAGGATGAAATTCCATGTCTGAAAATGGTGTTGCTTCCACTTTTTAAAAATCGAGCCTTTTTAGTGCCAGGGGAAGAAAACGTGTGACTCTGCGGTCAGGAAAAATGCTGCCCTGGAAAAAAAAAATGTTTTTTGAAGCCACATTTGTTTTTTTAAACCAAATGCAAAAACGGACCCCAGGATGAGTTTCAGGATGAAATTCCATGTCTGAAAATGGTGTTGCTTCCACTTTTTAAAAATCGAGCCTTTTTGGTGCCAGGGGAAGAAAACGCGTGACGCGGCGGTCAGGAAAAATGCTGCCCAGGAAAAAAATGTTTTTTGAAGCCACATTTGTTTTTTTAAACCAAATGCAAAAACGGACCCCAGAATGAATTTCAGGATGAAATTCCATGTCTAAAAATGGTGTTGCTTCCACTTTTTAAAAATCAAGCCTTTTTGGTTCCTCGGGAAGAAAACGCGTGACTCCGCGGTCAGGAAAAATGCTGCCCAGGAAAAAAATGTTTTTTGAAGCCACATTTGTTTTTTTAAACCAAATGCAAAAACGGACCCCAGGATGAATTTCAGGATGAAATTCCATGTCTAAAAATGGTGTTGCTTCCACTTTTTAAAAATCGAGCCTTTTTGGTTCCAGGGGAAGAAAACGCGTGACGCGGCGGTCAGGAAAAATGCTGCCCAGGAAAAAAATGTTTTTTGAAGCCACATTTGTTTTTTTAAACCAAATGCAAAAACGGACCCCAGGATGAATGGTGTTGCTTCCACTTTTTAAAAATCGAGCCTTTTTGGTGCCAGGGGAAGAAAACGCGTGACGCGGCGGTCAGGAAAAATGCTGCCCAGGAAAAAAATGTTTTTTGAAGCCACATTTGTTTTTTTAAACCAAATGCAAAAACGGACCCCAGGATGAATTTCAGGATGAAATTCCATGTCTAAAAATGGTGTTGCTTCCACTTTTTAAAAATCAAGCCTTTTTGGTGCCTGGGGAAGAAAACGCGTGACTCCACGGTCAGGAAAAATGCTGCCCAGGAAAAAAATGTTTTTTGAAGCCACATTTGTTTTTTTAAACCAAATGCAAAAACGGACCCCAGGATGAATTTCAGGATGAAATTCCATGTCTAAAAATGGTGTTGCTTCCACTTTTTAAAAATCAAGCCTTTTTGGTTCCTCGGGAAGAAAACGCGTGACTCCGCGGTCAGGAAAAATGCTGCCCAGGAAAAAAATGTTTTTTGAAGCCACATTTGTTTTTTTAAACCATTTGCAAAAACGGACCCCAGGATGAGTTTCAGGATGAAATTCCATGTCTAAAAATGGTGTTTCCTCCACTTTTTAAAAATCAAGCCTTTTTGGTGCCTGGGGAAGAAAACGCGTGACTCCGCGGTCAGGAAAAATGCTGCCCAGGAAAAAAATTTTTTTGAAGCCACATTTGTTTTTTTAAACCATTTGCAAAAACGGACCCCAGGATGAGTTTCAGGATGAAATTCCATGTCTAAAAATGGTGTTGCTTCCACTTTTTAAAAATCGAGCCTTTTTGGTGCCTGGGGAAGAAAACGCGTGACTCCGCGGTCAGGAAAAATGCTGCCAGGGAAAAAAATGGTGTTGCTTCCACTTTTTAAAAATCGAGCCTTTTTAGTGCCAGGGGAAGAAAACGTGTGACTCTGCGGTCAGGAAAAATGCTGCCCTGGAAAAAAAAAATGGTTTTTGAAGCCACATTTGTTTTTTTAAACCAAATGCAAAAACGGACCCCAGGATGAGTTTCAGGATGAAATTCCATGTCTGAAAATGGTGTTGCTTCCACTTTTTAAAAATCGAGCCTTTTTGGTGCCAGGGGAAGAAAACGCGTGACGCGGCGGTCAGGAAAAATGCTGCCCAGGAAAAAAATGTTTTTTGAAGCCACATTTGTTTTTTTAAACCATTTGCAAAAACGGACCCCAGGATGAGTTTCAGGATGAAATTCCATGTCTAAAAATGGTGTTGCTTCCACTTTTTAAAAATCAAGCCTTTTTGGTGCCTGGGGAAGAAAACGCGTGACTCCGCGGTCAGGAAAAATGCTGCCCAGGAAAAAAATGTTTTTTGAAGCCACATTTGTTTTTTATAAACCATTTGCAAAAACGGACCCCAGGATGAGTTTCAGGATGAAATTCCATGTCTGAAAATGGTGTTGCTTCCACTTTTTAAAAATCGAGCCTTTTTGGTGCCAGGGGAAGAAAACGCGTGACTCCGCGGACAGGAAAAATGCTGCCCTGGAAAAAAAAATGTTTTTTGAAGCCACATTTGTTTTTTTAAACCAAATGCAAAAACGGACTCCAGGATGAGTTTTAGGATGAAATTCCATGTCTGAAAATGGTGTTGCTTCCACTTTTTAAAAGTCGAGCCTTTTTGGTGCCGGGGAAGAAAACGCGTGACTCCGCGGTCAGGAAAAATGCTGCCCTGGAAAAAAAAATGTTTTTTGAAGCCACATTTGTTTTTTTAAACCAAATGCAAAAACAGACCCCAGGATGAGTTTCAGGATGAAATTCCATGTCTAAAAATGGTGTTGCTTCCACTTTTTAAAAATCAAGCCTTTTTGGTGCCTGGGGAAGAAAACGCGTGACTCTGCGGTCAGGAAAAATGCTGCCCAGGAAAAAAATGTTTTTTGAAGCCACATTTGTTTTTTTTAAACCATTTGCAAAAACGGACCCCAGGATGAGTTTCAGGATGAAATTCCATGTCTGAAAATGGTGTTGCTTCCACTTTTTAAAAATCGAGCCTTTTTAGTGCCAGGGGAAGAAAACGTGTGACTCTGCGGTCAGGAAAAATGCTGCCCTGGAAAAAAAAAAAGTTTTTTGAAGCCACATTTGTTTTTTTAAACCAAATGCAAAAACGGACCCCAGGATGAGTTTCAGGATGAAATTCCATGTCTGAAAATGGTGTTGCTTCCACTTTTTAAAAATCAAGCCTTTTTGGTTCCTCGGGAAGAAAACGCGTGACTCCGCGGTCAGGAAAAATGCTGCCCAGGAAAAAAATGTTTTTTGAAGCCACATTTGTTTTTTTAAACCATTTGCAAAAACGGACCCCAGGATGAGTTTCAGGATGAAATTCCATGTCTAAAAATGGTGTTTCCTCCACTTTTTAAAAATCAAGCCTTTTTGGTGCCTGGGGAAGAAAACGCGTGACTCCGCGGTCAGGAAAAATGCTGCCCAGGAAAAAAATTTTTTTGAAGCCACATTTGTTTTTTTAAACCATTTGCAAAAACGGACCCCAGGATGAGTTTCAGGATGAAATTCCATGTCTAAAAATGGTGTTGCTTCCACTTTTTAAAAATCGAGCCTTTTTGGTGCCTGGGGAAGAAAACGCGTGACTCCGCGGTCAGGAAAAATGCTGCCAGGGAAAAAAATGGTGTTGCTTCCACTTTTTAAAAATCGAGCCTTTTTAGTGCCAGGGGAAGAAAACGTGTGACTCTGCGGTCAGGAAAAATGCTGCCCTGGAAAAAAAAAATGGTTTTTGAAGCCACATTTGTTTTTTTAAACCAAATGCAAAAACGGACCCCAGGATGAGTTTCAGGATGAAATTCCATGTCTGAAAATGGTGTTGCTTCCACTTTTTAAAAATCGAGCCTTTTTGGTGCCAGGGGAAGAAAACGCGTGACGCGGCGGTCAGGAAAAATGCTGCCCAGGAAAAAAATGTTTTTTGAAGCCACATTTGTTTTTTTAAACCATTTGCAAAAACGGACCCCAGGATGAGTTTCAGGATGAAATTCCATGTCTAAAAATGGTGTTGCTTCCACTTTTTAAAAATCAAGCCTTTTTGGTGCCTGGGGAAGAAAACGCGTGACTCCGCGGTCAGGAAAAATGCTGCCCAGGAAAAAAATGTTTTTTGAAGCCACATTTGTTTTTTATAAACCATTTGCAAAAACGGACCCCAGGATGAGTTTCAGGATGAAATTCCATGTCTGAAAATGGTGTTGCTTCCACTTTTTAAAAATCGAGCCTTTTTGGTGCCAGGGGAAGAAAACGCGTGACTCCGCGGTCAGGAAAAATGCTGCCCTGGAAAAAAAAATGTTTTTTGAAGCCACATTTGTTTTTTTAAACCAAATGCAAAAACGGACTCCAGGATGAGTTTTAGGATGAAATTCCATGTCTGAAAATGGTGTTGCTTCCACTTTTTAAAAGTCGAGCCTTTTTGGTGCCGGGGAAGAAAACGCGTGACTCCGCGGTCAGGAAAAATGCTGCCCTGGAAAAAAAAATGTTTTTTGAAGCCACATTTGTTTTTTTAAACCAAATGCAAAAACGGACCCCAGGATGAGTTTCAGGATGAAATTCCATGTCTAAAAATGGTGTTGCTTCCACTTTTTAAAAATCAAGCCTTTTTGGTGCCTGGGGAAGAAAACGCGTGACTCTGCGGTCAGGAAAAATGCTGCCCAGGAAAAAAATGTTTTTTGAAGCCACATTTGTTTTTTTTAAACCATTTGCAAAAACGGACCCCAGGATGAGTTTCAGGATGAAATTCCATGTCTGAAAATGGTGTTGCTTCCACTTTTTAAAAATCGAGCCTTTTTAGTGCCAGGGGAAGAAAACGTGTGACTCTGCGGTCAGGAAAAATGCTGCCCTGGAAAAAAAAAAAGTTTTTTGAAGCCACATTTGTTTTTTTAAACCAAATGCAAAAACGGACCCCAGGATGAGTTTCAGGATGAAATTCCATGTCTGAAAATGGTGTTGCTTCCACTTTTTAAAAATCAAGCCTTTTTGGTTCCTCGGGAAGAAAACGCGTGACTCCGCGGTCAGGAAAAATGCTGCCCAGGAAAAAAATGTTTTTTGAAGCCACATTTGTTTTTTTAAACCATTTGCAAAAACGGACCCCAGGATGAGTTTCAGGATGAAATTCCATGTCTAAAAATGGTGTTGCTTCCACTTTTTAAAAATCAAGCCTTTTTGGTGCCTCGGGAAGAAAACGTGTGACTCTGCAGTCAGGAAAAATGCTGCCAGGGAAAAAAATGTTTTTTGAAGCCACATTTGTTTTTTTAAACCAAATGCAAAAACGGACCCCAGGATGAGTTTCAGGATGAAATTCCATGTCTAAAAATGGTGTTGCTTCCACTTTTTAAAAATCAAGCCTTTTTGGTGCCTGGGGAAGAAAACGCGTGACTCCGCGGTCAGGAAAAATGCTGCCCAGGAAAAAAATGTTTTTTGAAGCCACATTTGTTTTTTTTAAACCATTTGCAAAAACGGACCCCAGGATGAGTTTCAGGATGAAATTCCATGTCTGAAAATGGTGTTGCTTCCACTTTTTAAAAATCGAGCCTTTTTAGTGCCAGGGGACGAAAACGTGTGACTCCGCGGTCAGGAAAAATGCTGCCAGGGAAAAAAATGTTTTTTGAAGCCACATTTGTTTTTTTAAACCAAATGCAAAAACGGACCCCAGGATGAGTTTCAGGATGAAATTCCATGTCTAAAAATGGTGTTGCTTCCACTTTTTAAAAATCGAGCCTTTTTGGCGCCTGGGGAAGAAAACATGTGACTCCGCGGTCAGGAAAAATGCTGCCAGGGAAAAAAACGTTTTTTGAAGCCACATTTGTTTTTTTAAACCAAATGCAAAAACGGACCCCAGAATGAATTTCAGGATGAAATTCCATGTCTAAAAATGGTGTTGCTTCCACTTTTTAAAAATCAAGCCTTTTTGGTGCCTGGGGAAGAAAACGCGTGACTCCACGGTCAGGAAAAATGCTGCCCAGGAAAAAAATGTTTTTTGAAGCCACATTTGTTTTTTTAAACCAAATGCAAAAACGGACCCCAGAATGAATTTCAGGATGAAATTCCATGTCTAAAAATGGTGTTGCTTCCACTTTTTAAAAATCGAGCCTTTTTGGTGCCAGGGGAAGAAAACGCGTGACGCGGCGGTCAGGAAAAATGCTGCCCAGGAAAAAAATGTTTTTTGAAGCCACATTTGTTTTTTTAAACCAAATGCAAAAACGGACCCCAGGATGAGTTTCAGGATGAAATTCCATGTCTGAAAATGGTGTTGCTTCCACTTTTTAAAAATCAAGCCTTTTTGGTTCCTCGGGAAGAAAACGCGTGACTCCGCGGTCAGGAAAAATGCTGCCCAGGAAAAAAATGTTTTTTGAAGCCACATTTGTTTTTTTAAACCATTTGCAAAAACGGACCCCAGGATGAATTTCAGGATGAAATTCCATGTCTAAAAATGGTGTTGCTTCCACTTTTTAAAAATCAAGCCTTTTTGGTGCCTGGGGAAGAAAACGCGTGACTCCGCGGTCAGGAAAAATGCTGCCCAGGAAAAAAATGTTTTTTGAAGCCACATTTGTTTTTTTAAACCATTTGCAAAAACGGACCCCAGGATGAGTTTCAGGATGAAATTCCATGTCTAAAAATGGTGTTGCTTCCACTTTTTAAAAATCAAGCCTTTTTGGTGCCTCGGGAAGAAAACGTGTGACTCTGCAGTCAGGAAAAATGCTGCCAGGGAAAAAAATGTTTTTTGAAGCCACATTTGTTTTTTTAAACCAAATGCAAAAACGGACCCCAGGATGAGTTTCAGGATGAAATTCCATGTCTAAAAATGGTGTTGCTTCCACTTTTTAAAAATCAAGCCTTTTTGGTGCCTGGGGAAGAAAACGCGTGACTCCGCGGTCAGGAAAAATGCTGCCCAGGAAAAAAATGTTTTTTGAAGCCACATTTGTTTTTTTTAAACCATTTGCAAAAACGGACCCCAGGATGAGTTTCAGGATGAAATTCCATGTCTGAAAATGGTGTTGCTTCCACTTTTTAAAAATCGAGCCTTTTTAGTGCCAGGGGACGAAAACGTGTGACTCCGCGGTCAGGAAAAATGCTGCCAGGGAAAAAAATGTTTTTTGAAGCCACATTTGTTTTTTTAAACCAAATGCAAAAACGGACCCCAGGATGAGTTTCAGGATGAAATTCCATGTCTAAAAATGGTGTTGCTTCCACTTTTTAAAAATCGAGCCTTTTTGGCGCCTGGGGAAGAAAACATGTGACTCCGCGGTCAGGAAAAATGCTGCCAGGGAAAAAAACGTTTTTTGAAGCCACATTTGTTTTTTTAAACCAAATGCAAAAACGGACCCCAGAATGAATTTCAGGATGAAATTCCATGTCTAAAAATGGTGTTGCTTCCACTTTTTAAAAATCAAGCCTTTTTGGTGCCTGGGGAAGAAAACGCGTGACTCCACGGTCAGGAAAAATGCTGCCCAGGAAAAAAATGTTTTTTGAAGCCACATTTGTTTTTTTAAACCAAATGCAAAAACGGACCCCAGGATGAATTTCAGGATGAAATTCCATGTCTAAAAATGGTGTTGCTTCCACTTTTTAAAAATCGAGCCTTTTTGGTGCCAGGGGAAGAAAACGCGTGACGCGGCGGTCAGGAAAAATGCTGCCCAGGAAAAAAATGTTTTTTGAAGCCACATTTGTTTTTTTAAACCAAATGCAAAAACGGACCCCAGGATGAGTTTCAGGATGAAATTCCATGTCTGAAAATGGTGTTGCTTCCACTTTTTAAAAATCAAGCCTTTTTGGTTCCTCGGGAAGAAAACGCGTGACTCCGCGGTCAGGAAAAATGCTGCCCAGGAAAAAAATGTTTTTTGAAGCCACATTTGTTTTTTTAAACCATTTGCAAAAACGGACCCCAGGATGAATTTCAGGATGAAATTCCATGTCTAAAAATGGTGTTGCTTCCACTTTTTAAAAATCAAGCCTTTTTGGTGCCTGGGGAAGAAAACGCGTGACTCCGCGGTCAGGAAAAATGCTGCCCAGGAAAAAAATGTTTTTTGAAGCCACATTTGTTTTTTTAAACCATTTGCAAAAACGGACCCCAGGATGAGTTTCAGGATGAAATTCCATGTCTAAAAATGGTGTTGCTTCCACTTTTTAAAAATCAAGCCTTTTTGGTGCCTCGGGAAGAAAACGTGTGACTCTGCAGTCAGGAAAAATGCTGCCAGGGAAAAAAATGTTTTTTGAAGCCACATTTGTTTTTTTAAACCAAATGCAAAAACGGACCCCAGGATGAGTTTCAGGATGAAATTCCATGTCTAAAAATGGTGTTGCTTCCACTTTTTAAAAATCAAGCCTTTTTGGTGCCTGGGGAAGAAAACGCGTGACTCCGCGGTCAGGAAAAATGCTGCCCAGGAAAAAAATGTTTTTTGAAGCCACATTTGTTTTTTTTAAACCATTTGCAAAAACGGACCCCAGGATGAGTTTCAGGATGAAATTCCATGTCTGAAAATGGTGTTGCTTCCACTTTTTAAAAATCGAGCCTTTTTAGTGCCAGGGGACGAAAACGTGTGACTCCGCGGTCAGGAAAAATGCTGCCAGGGAAAAAAATGTTTTTTGAAGCCACATTTGTTTTTTTAAACCAAATGCAAAAACGGACCCCAGGATGAGTTTCAGGATGAAATTCCATGTCTAAAAATGGTGTTGCTTCCACTTTTTAAAAATCGAGCCTTTTTGGCGCCTGGGGAAGAAAACATGTGACTCCGCGGTCAGGAAAAATGCTGCCAGGGAAAAAAACGTTTTTTGAAGCCACATTTGTTTTTTTAAACCAAATGCAAAAACGGACCCCAGAATGAATTTCAGGATGAAATTCCATGTCTAAAAATGGTGTTGCTTCCACTTTTTAAAAATCAAGCCTTTTTGGTGCCTGGGGAAGAAAACGCGTGACTCCACGGTCAGGAAAAATGCTGCCCAGGAAAAAAATGTTTTTTGAAGCCACATTTGTTTTTTTAAACCAAATGCAAAAACGGACCCCAGGATGAATTTCAGGATGAAATTCCATGTCTAAAAATGGTGTTGCTTCCACTTTTTAAAAATCGAGCCTTTTTGGTGCCAGGGGAAGAAAACGCGTGACGCGGCGGTCAGGAAAAATGCTGCCCAGGAAAAAAATGTTTTTTGAAGCCACATTTGTTTTTTTAAACCAAATGCAAAAACGGACCCCAGGATGAGTTTCAGGATGAAATTCCATGTCTGAAAATGGTGTTGCTTCCACTTTTTAAAAATCAAGCCTTTTTGGTTCCTCGGGAAGAAAACGCGTGACTCCGCGGTCAGGAAAAATGCTGCCCAGGAAAAAAATGTTTTTTGAAGCCACATTTGTTTTTTTAAACCATTTGCAAAAACGGACCCCAGGATGAATTTCAGGATGAAATTCCATGTCTAAAAATGGTGTTGCTTCCACTTTTTAAAAATCAAGCCTTTTTGGTGCCTGGGGAAGAAAACGCGTGACTCCGCGGTCAGGAAAAATGCTGCCCAGGAAAAAAATGTTTTTTGAAGCCACATTTGTTTTTTTAAACCATTTGCAAAAACGGACCCCAGGATGAATTTCAGGATGAAATTCCATGTCTGAAAATGGTGTTGCTTCCACTTTTTAAAAATCAAGCCTTTTTGGTTCCTCGGGAAGAAAACGCGTGACTTCGCGGTCAGGAAAAATGCTGCCCAGGAAAAAAATGTTTTTTGAAGCCACATTTGTTTTTTTAAACCATTTGCAAAAACGGACCCCAGGATGAGTTTCAGGATGAAATTCCATGTCTAAAAATGGTGTTGCTTCCACTTTTTAAAAATCAAGCCTTTTTGGTGCCTGGGGAAGAAAACGCGTGACTCCGCGGTCAGGAAAAATGCTGCCCAGGAAAAAAATGTTTTTTGAAGCCACATTTGTTTTTTTTAAACCATTTGCAAAAACGGACCCCAGGATGAGTTTCAGGATGAAATTCCATGTCTAAAAATGGTGTTGTTTCCACTTTTTAAAAATCGAGCCTTTTTGGTGCCAGGGGAAGAAAACGCGTGACTCGGCGGTCAGGAAAAATGCTGCCCAGGAAAAAAATGTTTTTTGAAGCCACATTTGTTTTTTTAAACCATTTGCAAAAACGGACCCCAGGATGAGTTTCAGGATGAAATTCCATGTCTAAAAATGGTGTTGCTTCCACTTTTTAAAAATCGAGCCTTTTTGGTGCCTGGGGAAGAAAACGCGTGACTCCGCGGTCAGGAAAAATGCTGCCAGGGAAAAAAATGTTTTTTGAAGCCACATTTGTTTTTTTAAACCAAATGCAAAAACGGACCCCAGGATGAATTTCAGGATGAAATTCCATGTCTAAAAATGGTGTTGCTTCCACTTTTTAAAAATCGAGCCTTTTTGGTGCCAGGGGAAGAAAACGCGTGACACGGCGGTCAGGAAAAATGCTGCCCAGGAAAAAAATGTTTTTTGAAGCCACATTTGTTTTTTTAAACCAAGTGCAAAAACGGACCCCAGAATGAATTTCAGGATGAAATTCCATGTCTAAAAATGGTGTTGCTTCCACTTTTTAAAAATCAAGCCTTTTTGGTTCCTCGGGAAGAAAACGCGTGACTCCGCGGTCAGGAAAAATGCTGCCCAGGAAAAAAATGTTTTTTGAAGCCACATTTGTTTTTTTAAACCATTTGCAAAAACGGACCCCAGGATGAGTTTCAGGATGAAATTCCATGTCTAAAAATGGTGTTGCTTCCACTTTTTAAAAATCAAGCCTTTTTGGTGCCTCGGGAAGAAAACGCGTGACTCCGCGGTCAGGAAAAATGCTGCCCAGGAAAAAAATGTTTTTTGAAGCCACATTTGTTTTTTTTAAACCATTTGCAAAAACGGACCCCAGGATGAGTTTCAGGATGAAATTCCATGTCTGAAAATGGTGTTGCTTCCACTTTTTAAAAATCGAGCCTTTTTGGTGCCAGGGGACGAAAACGTGTGACTCCGCGGTCAGGAAAAATGCTGCCAGGGAAAAAAATGTTTTTTGAAGCCACATTTGTTTTTTTAAACCAAATGCAAAAACGGACCCCAGGATGAATTTCAGGATGAAATTCCATGTCTAAAAATGGTGTTGCTTCCACTTTTTAAAAATCAAGCCTTTTTGGTGCCTGGGGAAGAAAACGCGTGACTCCGCGGTCAGGAAAAATGCTGCCAGGGAAAAAAATGTTTTTTGAAGTCACATTTGTTTTTTTAAACCAAATGCAAAAACGGACCCCAGGATGAGTTTCAGGATGAAATTCCATGTCTAAAAATGGTGTTGCTTCCACTTTTTAAAAATCAAGCCTTTTTGGTGCCTCGGGAAGAAAACGCGTGACTCCGCGGTCAGGAAAAATGCTGCCCAGGAAAAAAATGTTTTTTGAAGCCACATTTGTTTTTTTTAAACCATTTGCAAAAACGGACCCCAGGATGAGTTTCAGGATGAAATTCCATGTCTGAAAATGGTGTTGCTTCCACTTTTTAAAAATCGAGCCTTTTTGGTGCCAGGGGACGAAAACGTGTGACTCCGCGGTCAGGAAAAATGCTGCCAGGGAAAAAAATGTTTTTTGAAGCCACATTTGTTTTTTTAAACCAAATGCAAAAACGGACCCCAGGATGAGTTTCAGGATGAAATTCCATGTCTAAAAATGGTGTTGCTTCCACTTTTTAAAAATCGAGCCTTTTTGGCGCCTGGGGAAGAAAACATGTGACTCCGCGGTCAGGAAAAATGCTGCCAGGGAAAAAAACGTTTTTTGAAGCCACATTTGTTTTTTTAAACCAAATGCAAAAACGGACCCCAGAATGAATTTCAGGATGAAATTCCATGTCTAAAAATGGTGTTGCTTCCACTTTTTAAAAATCAAGCCTTTTTGGTGCCTGGGGAAGAAAACGCGTGACTCCACGGTCAGGAAAAATGCTGCCCAGGAAAAAAATGTTTTTTGAAGCCACATTTGTTTTTTTAAACCATTTGCAAAAACGGACCCCAGGATGAGTTTCAGGATGAAATTCCATGTCTAAAAATGGTGTTGCTTCCACTTTTTAAAAATCAAGCCTTTTTGGTGCCTCGGGAAGAAAACGCGTGACTCCGCGGTCAGGAAAAATCCTGCCAGGGAAAAAAATGTTTTTTGAAGCCACATTTGTTTTTTTAAACCAAATGCAAAAACGGACCCCAGAATGAGTTTCAGGATGAAATTCCATGTCTAAAAATGGTGTTGCTTCCACTTTTTAAAAATCAAGCCTTTTTGGTGCCTGGGGAAGAAAACGCGTGACTCCGCGGTCAGGAAAAATGCTGCCCAGGAAAAAAATGTTTTTTGAAGCCACATTTGTTTTTTTAAACCATTTGCAAAAACGGACCCCAGGATGAGTTTCAGGATGAAATTCCATGTCTAAAAATGGTGTTGCTTCCACTTTTTAAAAATCAAGCCTTTTTGGTGCCAGGGGAAGAAAACGCGTGACACGGCGGTCAGGAAAAATGCTGCCCAGGAAAAAAATGTTTTTTGAAGCCACATTTGTTTTTTTAAACCAAATGCAAAAACGGACCCCAGAATGAATTTCAGGATGAAATTCCATGTCTAAAAATGGTGTTGCTTCCACTTTTTAAAAATCAAGCCTTTTTGGTTCCTCGGGAAGAAAACGCGTGACTCCGCGGTCAGGAAAAATGCTGCCCAGGAAAAAAATGTTTTTTGAAGCCACATTTGTTTTTTTAAACCATTTGCAAAAACGGACCCCAGGATGAGTTTCAGGATGAAATTCCATGTCTAAAAATGGTGTTGCTTCCACTTTTTAAAAATCAAGCCTTTTTGGTGCCTGGGGAAGAAAACGCGTGACTCCGCGGTCAGGAAAAATGCTGCCCAGGAAAAAAATGTTTTTTGAAGCCACATTTGTTTTTTTTAAACCATTTGCAAAAACGGACCCCAGGATGAGTTTCAGGATGAAATTCCATGTCTAAAAATGGTGTTGTTTCCACTTTTTAAAAATCAAGCCTTTTTGGTGCCTGGGGAAGAAAACGCGTGACTCGGCGGTCAGGAAAAATGCTGCCCAGGAAAAAAATGTTTTTTGAAGCCACATTTGTTTTTTTAAACCATTTGCAAAAACGGACCCCAGGATGAGTTTCAGGATGAAATTCCATGTCTAAAAATGGTGTTGCTTCCACTTTTTAAAAATCGAGCCTTTTTGGTGCCTGGGGAAGAAAACGCGTGACTCCGCGGTCAGGAAAAATGCTGCCAGGGAAAAAAATGTTTTTTGAAGCCACATTTGTTTTTTTAAACCAAATGCAAAAACGGACCCCAGGATGAATTTCAGGATGAAATTCCATGTCTAAAAATGGTGTTGCTTCCACTTTTTAAAAATCGAGCCTTTTTGGTGCCAGGGGAAGAAAACGCGTGACACGGCGGTCAGGAAAAATGCTGCCCAGGAAAAAAATGTTTTTTGAAGCCACATTTGTTTTTTTAAACCAAATGCAAAAACGGACCCCAGAATGAATTTCAGGATGAAATTCCATGTCTAAAAATGGTGTTGCTTCCACTTTTTAAAAATCAAGCCTTTTTGGTTCCTCGGGAAGAAAACGCGTGACTCCGCGGTCAGGAAAAATGCTGCCCAGGAAAAAAATGTTTTTTGAAGCCACATTTGTTTTTTTAAACCATTTGCAAAAACGGACCCCAGGATGAGTTTCAGGATGAAATTCCATGTCTAAAAATGGTGTTGCTTCCACTTTTTAAAAATCAAGCCTTTTTGGTGCCTCGGGAAGAAAACGCGTGACTCCGCGGTCAGGAAAAATGCTGCCCAGGAAAAAAATGTTTTTTGAAGCCACATTTGTTTTTTTTAAACCATTTGCAAAAACGGACCCCAGGATGAGTTTCAGGATGAAATTCCATGTCTGAAAATGGTGTTGCTTCCACTTTTTAAAAATCGAGCCTTTTTGGTGCCAGGGGACGAAAACGTGTGACTCCGCGGTCAGGAAAAATGCTGCCAGGGAAAAAAAAGTTTTTTGAAGCCACATTTGTTTTTTTAAACCAAATGCAAAAACGGACCCCAGAATGAATTTCAGGATGAAATTCCATGTCTAAAAATGGTGTTGCTTCCACTTTTTAAAAATCAAGCCTTTTTGGTGCCTGGGGAAGAAAACGCGTGACTCCACGGTCAGGAAAAATGCTGCCCAGGAAAAAAATGTTTTTTGAAGCCACATTTGTTTTTTTAAACCAAATGCAAAAACGGACCCCAGAATGAGTTTCAGGATGAAATTCCATGTCTAAAAATGGTGTTGCTTCCACTTTTTAAAAATCAAGCCTTTTTGGTGCCTGGGGAAGAAAACGCGTGACTCCGCGGTCAGGAAAAATGCTGCCCAGGAAAAAAATGTTTTTTGAAGCCACATTTGTTTTTTTAAACCATTCGCAAAAACGGACCCCAGGATGAGTTTCAGGATGAAATTCCATGTCTAAAAATGGTGTTGCTTCCACTTTTTAAAAATCAAGCCTTTTTGGTGCCAGGGGAAGAAAACGCGTGACACGGCGGTCAGGAAAAATGCTGCCCAGGAAAAAAATGTTTTTTGAAGCCACATTTGTTTTTTTAAACCAAATGCAAAAACGGACCCCAGAATGAATTTCAGGATGAAATTCCATGTCTAAAAATGGTGTTGCTTCCACTTTTTAAAAATCAAGCCTTTTTGGTTCCTCGGGAAGAAAACGCGTGACTCCGCGGTCAGGAAAAATGCTGCCCAGGAAAAAAATGTTTTTTGAAGCCACATTTGTTTTTTTAAACCATTTGCAAAAACGGACCCCAGGATGAGTTTCAGGATGAAATTCCATGTCTAAAAATGGTGTTGCTTCCACTTTTTAAAAATCAAGCCTTTTTGGTGCCTGGGGAAGAAAACGCGTGACTCCGCGGTCAGGAAAAATGCTGCCCAGGAAAAAAATGTTTTTTGAAGCCACATTTGTTTTTTTTAAACCATTTGCAAAAACGGACCCCAGGATGAGTTTCAGGATGAAATTCCATGTCTAAAAATGGTGTTGTTTCCACTTTTTAAAAATCAAGCCTTTTTGGTGCCTGGGGAAGAAAACGCGTGACTCGGCGGTCAGGAAAAATGCTGCCCAGGAAAAAAATGTTTTTTGAAGCCACATTTGTTTTTTTAAACCATTTGCAAAAACGGACCCCAGGATGAGTTTCAGGATGAAATTCCATGTCTAAAAATGGTGTTGCTTCCACTTTTTAAAAATCGAGCCTTTTTGGTGCCTGGGGAAGAAAACGCGTGACTCCGCGGTCAGGAAAAATGCTGCCAGGGAAAAAAATGTTTTTTGAAGCCACATTTGTTTTTTTAAACCAAATGCAAAAACGGACCCCAGGATGAATTTCAGGATGAAATTCCATGTCTAAAAATGGTGTTGCTTCCACTTTTTAAAAATCGAGCCTTTTTGGTGCCAGGGGAAGAAAACGCGTGACACGGCGGTCAGGAAAAATGCTGCCCAGGAAAAAAATGTTTTTTGAAGCCACATTTGTTTTTTTAAACCAAATGCAAAAACGGACCCCAGGATGAATTTCAGGATGAAATTCCATGTCTAAAAATGGTGTTGCTTCCACTTTTTAAAAATCAAGCCTTTTTGGTGCCTGGGGAAGAAAACGCGTGACTCCGCGGTCAGGAAAAATGCTGCCAGGGAAAAAAATGTTTTTTGAAGCCACATTTGTTTTTTTAAACCAAATGCAAAAACGGACCCCAGGATGAGTTTCAGGATGAAATTCCATGTCTAAAAATGGTGTTGCTTCCACTTTTTAAAAATCAAGCCTTTTTGGTGCCTGGGGAAGAAAACGCGTGACTCCGCGGTCAGGAAAAATGCTGCCCAGGAAAAAAATGTTTTTTGAAGCCACATTTGTTTTTTTTAAACCATTTGCAAAAACGGACCCCAGGATGAGTTTCAGGATGAAATTCCATGTCTGAAAATGGTGTTGCTTCCACTTTTTAAAAATCGAGCCTTTTTGGTGCCAGGGGACGAAAACGTGTGACTCCGCGGTCAGGAAAAATGCTGCCAGGGAAAAAAATGTTTTTTGAAGCCACATTTGTTTTTTTAAACCAAATGCAAAAACGGACCCCAGGATGAGTTTCAGGATGAAATTCCATGTCTAAAAATGGTGTTGCTTCCACTTTTTAAAAATCGAGCCTTTTTGGCGCCTGGGGAAGAAAACATGTGACTCCGCGGTCAGGAAAAATGCTGCCAGGGAAAAAAACGTTTTTTGAAGCCACATTTGTTTTTTTAAACCAAATGCAAAAACGGACCCCAGAATGAATTTCAGGATGAAATTCCATGTCTAAAAATGGTGTTGCTTCCACTTTTTAAAAATCAAGCCTTTTTGTGCCTGGGGAAGAAAACGCGTGACTCCACGGTCAGGAAAAATGCTGCCCAGGAAAAAAATGTTTTTTGAAGCCACATTTGTTTTTTTAAACCAAATGCAAAAACGGACCCCAGGATGAATTTCAGGATGAAATTCCATGTCTAAAAATGGTGTTGCTTCCACTTTTTAAAAATCAAGCCTTTTTGGTGCCTGGGGAAGAAAACGCGTGACTCCGCGGTCAGGAAAAATGCTGCCAGGGAAAAAAATGTTTTTTGAAGCCACATTTGTTTTTTTAAACCAAATGCAAAAACGGACCCCAGGATGAGTTTCAGGATGAAATTCCATGTCTAAAAATGGTGTTGCTTCCACTTTTTAAAAATCAAGCCTTTTTGGTGCCTGGGGAAGAAAACGCGTGACTCCGCGGTCAGGAAAAATGCTGCCAGGGAAAAAAATGTTTTTTGAAGCCACATTTGTTTTTTTAAACCAAATGCAAAAACGGACCCCAGGATGAGTTTCAGGATGAAATTCCATGTCTAAAAATGGTGTTGCTTCCACTTTTTAAAAATCAAGCCTTTTTGGTGCCTCGGGAAGAAAACGCGTGACTCCGCGGTCAGGAAAAATGCTGCCCAGGAAAAAAATGTTTTTTGAAGCCACATTTGTTTTTTTTAAACCATTTGCAAAAACGGACCCCAGGATGAGTTTCAGGATGAAATTCCATGTCTGAAAATGGTGTTGCTTCCACTTTTTAAAAATCGAGCCTTTTTGGTGCCAGGGGACGAAAACGTGTGACTCCGCGGTCAGGAAAAATGCTGCCAGGGAAAAAAATGTTTTTTGAAGCCACATTTGTTTTTTTAAACCAAATGCAAAAACGGACCCCAGGATGAGTTTCAGGATGAAATTCCATGTCTAAAAATGGTGTTGCTTCCACTTTTTAAAAATCGAGCCTTTTTGGCGCCTGGGGAAGAAAACATGTGACTCCGCGGTCAGGAAAAATGCTGCCAGGGAAAAAAACGTTTTTTGAAGCCACATTTGTTTTTTTAAACCAAATGCAAAAACGGACCCCAGAATGAATTTCAGGATGAAATTCCATGTCTAAAAATGGTGTTGCTTCCACTTTTTAAAAATCAAGCCTTTTTGGTGCCTGGGGAAGAAAACGCGTGACTCCACGGTCAGGAAAAATGCTGCCCAGGAAAAAAATGTTTTTTGAAGCCACATTTGTTTTTTTAAACCAAATGCAAAAACGGACCCCAGGATGAATTTCAGGATGAAATTCCATGTCTAAAAATGGTGTTGCTTCCACTTTTTAAAAATCAAGCCTTTTTGGTGCCTGGGGAAGAAAACGCGTGACTCCGCGGTCAGGAAAAATGCTGCCAGGGAAAAAAATGTTTTTTGAAGCCACATTTGTTTTTTTAAACCAAATGCAAAAACGGACCCCAGGATGAGTTTCAGGATGAAATTCCATGTCTAAAAATGGTGTTGCTTCCACTTTTTAAAAATCAAGCCTTTTTGGTGCCTGGGGAAGAAAACGCGTGACTCCGCGGTCAGGAAAAATGCTGCCCAGGAAAAAAATGTTTTTTGAAGCCACATTTGTTTTTTTTAAACCATTTGCAAAAACGGACCCCAGGATGAGTTTCAGGATGAAATTCCATGTCTAAAAATGGTGTTGTTTCCACTTTTTAAAAATCGAGCCTTTTTGGTGCCAGGGGAAGAAAACGCGTGACTCGGCGGTCAGGAAAAATGCTGCCCAGGAAAAAAATGTTTTTTGAAGCCACATTTGTTTTTTTAAACCATTTGCAAAAACGGACCCCAGGATGAGTTTCAGGATGAAATTCCATGTCTAAAAATGGTGTTGCTTCCACTTTTTAAAAATCAAGCCTTTTTGGTGCCTCGGGAAGAAAACGCGTGACTCCGCGGTCAGGAAAAATGCTGCCAGGGAAAAAAATGTTTTTTGAAGCCACATTTGTTTTTTTAAACCAAATGCAAAAACGGACCCCAGAATGAGTTTCAGGATGAAATTCCATGTCTAAAAATGGTGTTGCTTCCACTTTTTAAAAATCAAGCCTTTTTGGTGCCTGGGGAAGAAAACGCGTGACTCCGCGGTCAGGAAAAATGCTGCCCAGGAAAAAAATGTTTTTTGAAGCCACATTTGTTTTTTTAAACCATTTGCAAAAACGGACGCCAGGATGAGTTTCAGGATGAAATTCCATGTCTAAAAATGGTGTTGCTTCCACTTTTTAAAAATCAAGCCTTTTTGGTGCCAGGGGAAGAAAACGCGTGACACGGCGGTCAGGAAAAATGCTGCCCAGGAAAAAAATGTTTTTTGAAGCCACATTTGTTTTTTTAAACCAAATGCAAAAACGGACCCCAGAATGAATTTCAGGATGAAATTCCATGTCTAAAAATGGTGTTGCTTCCACTTTTTAAAAATCAAGCCTTTTTGGTTCCTCGGGAAGAAAACGCGTGACTCCGCGGTCAGGAAAAATGCTGCCCAGGAAAAAAATGTTTTTTGAAGCCACATTTGTTTTTTTAAACCATTTGCAAAAACGGACCCCAGGATGAGTTTCAGGATGAAATTCCATGTCTAAAAATGGTGTTGCTTCCACTTTTTAAAAATCAAGCCTTTTTGGTGCCTGGGGAAGAAAACGCGTGACTCCGCGGTCAGGAAAAATGCTGCCCAGGAAAAAAATGTTTTTTGAAGCCACATTTGTTTTTTTTAAACCATTTGCAAAAACGGACCACAGGATGAGTTTCAGGATGAAATTCCATGTCTAAAAATGGTGTTGTTTCCACTTTTTAAAAATCGAGCCTTTTTGGTGCCAGGGGAAGAAAACGCGTGACTCGGCGGTCAGGAAAAATGCTGCCCAGGAAAAAAATGTTTTTTGAAGCCACATTTGTTTTTTTAAACCATTTGCAAAAACGGACCCCAGGATGAGTTTCAGGATGAAATTCCATGTCTAAAAATGGTGTTGCTTCCACTTTTTAAAAATCAAGCCTTTTTGGTGCCAGGGGAAGAAAACGCGTGACTCGGCGGTCAGGAAAAATGCTGCCCAGGAAAAAAATGTTTTTTGAAGCCACATTTGTTTTTTTAAACCATTTGCAAAAACGGACCCCAGGATGAGTTTCAGGATGAAATTCCATGTCTAAAAATGGTGTTGCTTCCACTTTTTAAAAATCGAGCCTTTTTGGTGCCAGGGGAAGAAAACGCGTGACTCGGCGGTCAGGAAAAATGCTGCCCAGGAAAAAAATGTTTTTTGAAGCCACATTTGTTTTTTTAAACCATTTGCAAAAACGGACCCCAGGATGAGTTTCAGGATGAAATTCCATGTCTAAAAATGGTGTTGCTTCCACTTTTTAAAAATCGAGCCTTTTTGGTGCCTGGGGAAGAAAACGCGTGACTCCGCGGTCAGGAAAAATGCTGCCAGGGAAAAAAATGTTTTTTGAAGCCACATTTGTTTTTTTAAACCAAATGCAAAAACGGACCCCAGAATGAGTTTCAGGATGAAATTCCATGTCTAAAAATGGTGTTGCTTCCACTTTTTAAAAATCAAGCCTTTTTGGTGCCTGGGGAAGAAAACGCGTGACTCCACGGTCAGGAAAAATGCTGCCCAGGAAAAAAATGTTTTTTGAAGCCACATTTGTTTTTTTAAACCATTTGCAAAAACGGACCCCAGGATGAGTTTCAGGATGAAATTCCATGTCTAAAAATGGTGTTGCTTCCACTTTTTAAAAATCAAGCCTTTTTGGTGCCTCGGGAAGAAAACGTGTGACTCTGCAGTCAGGAAAAATGCTGCCCAGGAAAAAAATGTTTTTTGAAGCCACATTTGTTTTTTTTAAACCATTTGCAAAAACGGACCACAGGATGAGTTTCAGGATGAAATTCCATGTCTAAAAATGGTGTTGTTTCCACTTTTTAAAAATCGAGCCTTTTTGGTGCCAGGGGAAGAAAACGCGTGACTCGGCGGTCAGGAAAAATGCTGCCCAGGAAAAAAATGTTTTTTGAAGCCACATTTGTTTTTTTAAACCATTTGCAAAAACGGACCCCAGGATGAGTTTCAGGATGAAATTCCATGTCTAAAAATGGTGTTGCTTCCACTTTTTAAAAATCGAGCCTTTTTGGTGCCTGGGGAAGAAAACGCGTGACTCCGCGGTCAGGAAAAATGCTGCCAGGGAAAAAAATGTTTTTTGAAGCCACATTTGTTTTTTTAAACCAAATGCAAAAACGGACCCCAGAATGAGTTTCAGGATGAAATTCCATGTCTAAAAATGGTGTTGCTTCCACTTTTTAAAAATCAAGCCTTTTTGGTGCCTGGGGAAGAAAACGCGTGACTCCACGGTCAGGAAAAATGCTGCCCAGGAAAAAAATGTTTTTTGAAGCCACATTTGTTTTTTTAAACCATTTGCAAAAACGGACCCCAGGATGAGTTTCAGGATGAAATTCCATGTCTAAAAATGGTGTTGCTTCCACTTTTTAAAAATCAAGCCTTTTTGGTGCCTCGGGAAGAAAACGTGTGACTCTGCAGTCAGGAAAAATGCTGCCAGGGAAAAAAATGTTTTTTGAAGCCACATTTGTTTTTTTAAACCAATTGCAAAAACGGACCCCAGGATGAATTTCAGGATGAAATTCCATGTCTAAAAATGGTGTTGCTTCCACTTTTTAAAAATCAAGCCTTTTTGGTGCCTGGGGAAGAAAACGCGTGACTCCGCGGTCAGGAAAAATGCTGCCCAGGAAAAAAATGTTTTTTGAAGCCACATTTGTTTTTTTAAACCAAATGCAAAAACGGACCCCAGGATGAATTTCAGGATGAAATTCCATGTCTAAAAATGGTGTTGCTTCCACTTTTTAAAAATCGAGCCTTTTTGGTGCCAGGGGAAGAAAACGCGTGACTCGGCGGTCAGGAAAAATGCTGCCCAGGAAAAAAATGTTTTTTGAAGCCACATTTGTTTTTTTAAACCATTTGCAAAAACGGACCCCAGGATGAGTTTCAGGATGAAATTCCATGTCTAAAAATGGTGTTGCTTCCACTTTTTAAAAATCGAGCCTTTTTGGTGCCTGGGGAAGAAAACGCGTGACTCCGCGGTCAGGAAAAATGCTGCCAGGGAAAAAAATGTTTTTTGAAGCCACATTTGTTTTTTTAAACCAAATGCAAAAACGGACCCCAGAATGAGTTTCAGGATGAAATTCCATGTCTAAAAATGGTGTTGCTTCCACTTTTTAAAAATCAAGCCTTTTTGGTGCCTGGGGAAGAAAACGCGTGACTCCGCGGTCAGGAAAAATGCTGCCCAGGAAAAAAATGTTTTTTGAAGCCACATTTGTTTTTTTAAACCAAATGCAAAAACGGACCCCAGGATGAATTTCAGGATGAAATTCCATGTCTAAAAATGGTGTTGCTTCCACTTTTTAAAAATCGAGCCTTTTTGGTGCCAGGGGAAGAAAACGCGTGACTCGGCGGTCAGGAAAAATGCTGCCCAGGAAAAAAATGTTTTTTGAAGCCACATTTGTTTTTTTAAACCATTTGCAAAAACGGACCCCAGGATGAGTTTCAGGATGAAATTCCATGTCTAAAAATGGTGTTGCTTCCACTTTTTAAAAATCGAGCCTTTTTGGTGCCTGGGGAAGAAAACGCGTGACTCCGCGGTCAGGAAAAATGCTGCCAGGGAAAAAAATGTTTTTTGAAGCCACATTTGTTTTTTTAAACCAAATGCAAAAACGGACCCCAGAATGAGTTTCAGGATGAAATTCCATGTCTAAAAATGGTGTTGCTTCCACTTTTTAAAAATCAAGCCTTTTTGGTGCCTGGGGAAGAAAACGCGTGACTCCGCGGTCAGGAAAAATGCTGCCCAGGAAAAAAATGTTTTTTGAAGCCACATTTGTTTTTTTAAACCATTTGCAAAAACGGACCCCAGGATGAGTTTCAGGATGAAATTCCATGTCTAAAAATGGTGTTGCTTCCACTTTTTAAAAATCAAGCCTTTTTGGTGCCAGGGGAAGAAAACGCGTGACACGGCGGTCAGGAAAAATGCTGCCCAGGAAAAAAATGTTTTTTGAAGCCACATTTGTTTTTTTAAACCAAATGCAAAAACGGACCCCAGAATGAATTTCAGGATGAAATTCCATGTCTAAAAATGGTGTTGCTTCCACTTTTTAAAAATCAAGCCTTTTTGGTTCCTCGGGAAGAAAACGCGTGACTCCGCGGTCAGGAAAAATGCTGCCCAGGAAAAAAATGTTTTTTGAAGCCACATTTGTTTTTTTAAACCATTTGCAAAAACGGACCCCAGGATGAGTTTCAGGATGAAATTCCATGTCTAAAAATGGTGTTTCTTCCACTTTTTAAAAATCAAGCCTTTTTGGTGCCTGGGGAAGAAAACGCGTGACTCCGCGGTCAGGAAAAATGCTGCCCAGGAAAAAAATGTTTTTTGAAGCCACATTTGTTTTTTTTAAACCATTTGCAAAAACGGACCCCAGGATGAGTTTCAGGATGAAATTCCATGTCTAAAAATGGTGTTGCTTCCACTTTTTAAAAATCAAGCCTTTTTGGTTCCTCGGGAAGAAAACGCGTGACTCCGCGGTCAGGAAAAATGCTGCCCAGGAAAAAAATGTTTTTTGAAGCCACATTTGTTTTTTTAAACCATTTGCAAAAACGGACCCCAGGATGAGTTTCAGGATGAAATTCCATGTCTAAAAATGGTGTTGCTTCCACTTTTTAAAAATCAAGCCTTTTTGGTGCCTCGGGAAGAAAACGTGTGACTCTGCAGTCAGGAAAAATGCTGCCAGGGAAAAAAATGTTTTTTGAAGCCACATTTGTTTTTTTAAACCAAATGCAAAAACGGACCCCAGGATGAATTTCAGGATGAAATTCCATGTCTAAAAATGGTGTTGCTTCCACTTTTTAAAAATCAAGCCTTTTTGGTGCCTGGGGAAGAAAACGCGTGACTCCGCGGTCAGGAAAAATGCTGCCCAGGAAAAAAATGTTTTTTGAAGCCACATTTGTTTTTTTAAACCAAATGCAAAAACGGACCCCAGGATGAATTTCAGGATGAAATTCCATGTCTAAAAATGGTGTTGCTTCCACTTTTTAAAAATCGAGCCTTTTTGGTGCCAGGGGAAGAAAACGCGTGACTCGGCGGTCAGGAAAAATGCTGCCCAGGAAAAAAATGTTTTTTGAAGCCACATTTGTTTTTTTAAACCATTTGCAAAAACGGACCCCAGGATGAGTTTCAGGATGAAATTCCATGTCTAAAAATGGTGTTGCTTCCACTTTTTAAAAATCGAGCCTTTTTGGTGCCTGGGGAAGAAAACGCGTGACTCCGCGGTCAGGAAAAATGCTGCCAGGGAAAAAAATGTTTTTTGAAGCCACATTTGTTTTTTTAAACCAAATGCAAAAACGGACCCCAGAATGAGTTTCAGGATGAAATTCCATGTCTAAAAATGTTGTTGCTTCCACTTTTTAAAAATCAAGCCTTTTTGGTGCCTGGGGAAGAAAACGCGTGACTCCGCGGTCAGGAAAAATGCTGCCCAGGAAAAAAATGTTTTTTGAAGCCACATTTGTTTTTTTAAACCATTTGCAAAAACGGACCCCAGGATGAGTTTCAGGATGAAATTCCATGTCTAAAAATGGTGTTGCTTCCACTTTTTAAAAATCAAGCCTTTTTGGTGCCTCGGGAAGAAAACGTGTGACTCTGCAGTCAGGAAAAATGCTGCCCAGGAAAAAAATGTTTTTTGAAGCCACATTTGTTTTTTTTAAACCATTTGCAAAAACGGACCACAGGATGAGTTTCAGGATGAAATTCCATGTCTAAAAATGGTGTTGTTTCCACTTTTTAAAAATCGAGCCTTTTTGGTGCCAGGGGAAGAAAACGCGTGACTCGGCGGTCAGGAAAAATGCTGCCCAGGAAAAAAATGTTTTTTGAAGCCACATTTGTTTTTTTAAACCATTTGCAAAAACGGACCCCAGGATGAGTTTCAGGATGAAATTCCATGTCTAAAAATGGTGTTGCTTCCACTTTTTAAAAATCGAGCCTTTTTGGTGCCTGGGGAAGAAAACGCGTGACTCCGCGGTCAGGAAAAATGCTGCCAGGGAAAAAAATGTTTTTTGAAGCCACATTTGTTTTTTTAAACCAAATGCAAAAACGGACCCCAGAATGAGTTTCAGGATGAAATTCCATGTCTAAAAATGGTGTTGCTTCCACTTTTTAAAAATCAAGCCTTTTTGGTGCCTGGGGAAGAAAACGCGTGACTCCACGGTCAGGAAAAATGCTGCCCAGGAAAAAAATGTTTTTTGAAGCCACATTTGTTTTTTTAAACCATTTGCAAAAACGGACCCCAGGATGAGTTTCAGGATGAAATTCCATGTCTAAAAATGGTGTTGCTTCCACTTTTTAAAAATCAAGCCTTTTTGGTGCCTCGGGAAGAAAACGTGTGACTCTGCAGTCAGGAAAAATGCTGCCAGGGAAAAAAATGTTTTTTGAAGCCACATTTGTTTTTTTAAACCAATTGCAAAAACGGACCCCAGGATGAATTTCAGGATGAAATTCCATGTCTAAAAATGGTGTTGCTTCCACTTTTTAAAAATCAAGCCTTTTTGGTGCCTGGGGAAGAAAACGCGTGACTCCGCGGTCAGGAAAAATGCTGCCCAGGAAAAAAATGTTTTTTGAAGCCACATTTGTTTTTTTAAACCAAATGCAAAAACGGACCCCAGGATGAATTTCAGGATGAAATTCCATGTCTAAAAATGGTGTTGCTTCCACTTTTTAAAAATCGAGCCTTTTTGGTGCCAGGGGAAGAAAACGCGTGACTCGGCGGTCAGGAAAAATGCTGCCCAGGAAAAAAATGTTTTTTGAAGCCACATTTGTTTTTTTAAACCATTTGCAAAAACGGACCCCAGGATGAGTTTCAGGATGAAATTCCATGTCTAAAAATGGTGTTGCTTCCACTTTTTAAAAATCGAGCCTTTTTGGTGCCTGGGGAAGAAAACGCGTGACTCCGCGGTCAGGAAAAATGCTGCCAGGGAAAAAAATGTTTTTTGAAGCCACATTTGTTTTTTTAAACCAAATGCAAAAACGGACCCCAGAATGAGTTTCAGGATGAAATTCCATGTCTAAAAATGGTGTTGCTTCCACTTTTTAAAAATCAAGCCTTTTTGGTGCCTGGGGAAGAAAACGCGTGACTCCGCGGTCAGGAAAAATGCTGCCCAGGAAAAAAATGTTTTTTGAAGCCACATTTGTTTTTTTAAACCATTTGCAAAAACGGACCCCAGGATGAGTTTCAGGATGAAATTCCATGTCTAAAAATGGTGTTGCTTCCACTTTTTAAAAATCAAGCCTTTTTGGTGCCAGGGGAAGAAAACGCGTGACACGGCGGTCAGGAAAAATGCTGCCCAGGAAAAAAATGTTTTTTGAAGCCACATTTGTTTTTTTAAACCAAATGCAAAAACGGACCCCAGAATGAATTTCAGGATGAAATTCCATGTCTAAAAATGGTGTTGCTTCCACTTTTTAAAAATCAAGCCTTTTTGGTTCCTCGGGAAGAAAACGCGTGACTCCGCGGTCAGGAAAAATGCTGCCCAGGAAAAAAATGTTTTTTGAAGCCACATTTGTTTTTTTAAACCATTTGCAAAAACGGACCCCAGGATGAGTTTCAGGATGAAATTCCATGTCTAAAAATGGTGTTTCTTCCACTTTTTAAAAATCAAGCCTTTTTGGTGCCTGGGGAAGAAAACGCGTGACTCCGCGGTCAGGAAAAATGCTGCCCAGGAAAAAAATGTTTTTTGAAGCCACATTTGTTTTTTTTAAACCATTTGCAAAAACGGACCCCAGGATGAGTTTCAGGATGAAATTCCATGTCTAAAAATGGTGTTGCTTCCACTTTTTAAAAATCAAGCCTTTTTGGTTCCTCGGGAAGAAAACGCGTGACTCCGCGGTCAGGAAAAATGCTGCCCAGGAAAAAAATGTTTTTTGAAGCCACATTTGTTTTTTTAAACCATTTGCAAAAACGGACCCCAGGATGAGTTTCAGGATGAAATTCCATGTCTAAAAATGGTGTTGCTTCCACTTTTTAAAAATCAAGCCTTTTTGGTGCCTCGGGAAGAAAACGTGTGACTCTGCAGTCAGGAAAAATGCTGCCAGGGAAAAAAATGTTTTTTGAAGCCACATTTGTTTTTTTAAACCAAATGCAAAAACGGACCCCAGGATGAATTTCAGGATGAAATTCCATGTCTAAAAATGGTGTTGCTTCCACTTTTTAAAAATCAAGCCTTTTTGGTGCCTGGGGAAGAAAACGCGTGACTCCGCGGTCAGGAAAAATGCTGCCCAGGAAAAAAATGTTTTTTGAAGCCACATTTGTTTTTTTAAACCAAATGCAAAAACGGACCCCAGGATGAATTTCAGGATGAAATTCCATGTCTAAAAATGGTGTTGCTTCCACTTTTTAAAAATCGAGCCTTTTTGGTGCCAGGGGAAGAAAACGCGTGACTCGGCGGTCAGGAAAAATGCTGCCCAGGAAAAAAATGTTTTTTGAAGCCACATTTGTTTTTTTAAACCATTTGCAAAAACGGACCCCAGGATGAGTTTCAGGATGAAATTCCATGTCTAAAAATGGTGTTGCTTCCACTTTTTAAAAATCGAGCCTTTTTGGTGCCTGGGGAAGAAAACGCGTGACTCCGCGGTCAGGAAAAATGCTGCCAGGGAAAAAAATGTTTTTTGAAGCCACATTTGTTTTTTTAAACCAAATGCAAAAACGGACCCCAGAATGAGTTTCAGGATGAAATTCCATGTCTAAAAATGTTGTTGCTTCCACTTTTTAAAAATCAAGCCTTTTTGGTGCCTGGGGAAGAAAACGCGTGACTCCGCGGTCAGGAAAAATGCTGCCCAGGAAAAAAATGTTTTTTGAAGCCACATTTGTTTTTTTAAACCATTTGCAAAAACGGACCCCAGGATGAGTTTCAGGATGAAATTCCATGTCTAAAAATGGTGTTGCTTCCACTTTTTAAAAATCAAGCATTTTTGGTGCCAGGGGAAGAAAACGCGTGACTCCGCGTTCAGGAAAAATGCTGCCCAGGAAAAAAATGTTTTTTGAAGCCACATTTGTTTTTTTTAAACCATTTGCAAAAACGGACCCCAGGATGAGTTTCAGGATGAAATTCCATGTCTAAAAATGGTGTTGTTTCCACTTTTTAAAAATCGAGCCTTTTTGGTGCCAGGGGAAGAAAACGCGTGACTCGGCGGTCAGGAAAAATGCTGCCCAGGAAAAAAATGTTTTTTGAAGCCACATTTGTTTTTTTAAACCATTTGCAAAAACGGACCCCAGGATGAGTTTCAGGATGAAATTCCATGTCTAAAAATGGTGTTGCTTCCACTTTTTAAAAATCGATCCTTTTTGGTGCCTGGGGAAGAAAACGCGTGACTCCGCGGTCAGGAAAAATGCTGCCAGGGAAAAAAATGTTTTTTGAAGCCACATTTGTTTTTTTAAACCAAATGCAAAAACGGACCCCAGAATGAGTTTCAGGATGAAATTCCATGTCTAAAAATGGTGTTGCTTCCACTTTTTAAAAATCAAGCCTTTTTGGTGCCTGGGGAAGAAAACGCGTGACTCCACGGTCAGGAAAAATGCTGCCCAGGAAAAAAATGTTTTTTGAAGCCACATTTGTTTTTTTAAACCAAATGCAAAAACGGACCCCAGGATGAATTTCAGGATGAAATTCCATGTCTAAAAATGCTGTTGCTTCCACTTTTTAAAAATCGAGCCTTTTTGGTGCCAGGGGAAGAAAACGCGTGACACGGCGGTCAGGAAAAATGCTGCCCAGGAAAAAAATGTTTTTTGAAGCCACATTTGTTTTTTTAAACCAAATGCAAAAACGGACCCCAGAATGAATTTGAGGATGAAATTCCATGTCTAAAAATGGTGTTGCTTCCACTTTTTAAAAATCAAGCCTTTTTGGTGCCAGGGGAAGAAAACGCGTGACTCCGCGTTCAGGAAAAATGCTGCCCAGGAAAAAAATGTTTTTTGAAGCCACATTTGTTTTTTTTAAACCATTTGCAAAAACGGACCCCAGGATGAGTTTCAGGATGAAATTCCATGTCTAAAAATGGTGTTGTTTCCACTTTTTAAAAATCGAGCCTTTTTGGTGCCAGGGGAAGAAAACGCGTGACTCGGCGGTCAGGAAAAATGCTGCCCAGGAAAAAAATGTTTTTTGAAGCCACATTTGTTTTTTTAAACCATTTGCAAAAACGGACCCCAGGATGAGTTTCAGGATGAAATTCCATGTCTAAAAATGGTGTTGCTTCCACTTTTTAAAAATCGATCCTTTTTGGTGCCTGGGGAAGAAAACGCGTGACTCCGCGGTCAGGAAAAATGCTCCCAGGGAAAAAAATGTTTTTTGAAGCCACATTTGTTTTTTTAAACCAAATGCAAAAACGGACCCCAGGTTGAGTTTCAGGATGAAATTCCATGTCTGAAAATGGTGTTGCTTCCACTTTTTAAAAATCAAGCCTTTTTGGTGCCAGGGGAAGAAAACGTGTGACTCCGCGGTCAGGAAAAATGCTGCCCTGGAAAAAAAAATGTTTTTTGAAGCCACATTTGTTTTTTTAAACCAAATGGAAAAACGGACCCCAGGATGAGTTTCAGGATGAAATTCCATGTCTAAAAATGGTGTTGCTTCCACTTTTTAAAAATCGAGCCTTTTTGGTGCCTGGGGAAGAAAACGCATGACTCCGCTGTCAGGAAAAATGCTGCCCAGGAAAAAACTGTTTTTTGAAGCCACATTTGTTTTTTTAAACCATTTGCAAAAACGGACCCCAGGATGAGTTTCAGGATGAAATTCCATGTCTGAAAATGGTGTTGCTTCCACTTTTTAAAAATCGAGCCTTTTGGGTGCCAGGGGAAGAAAACGCGTGACTCTGCGGTCAGGAAAAATGCTCCCAGGAAAAAAAATGTTTTTTGAAGCCACATTTGTTTTTTAAACCAAATGCAAAAACGGACCCCAGGATAAGTTTCAGGATGAAATTTCATGTCTAAAAATGGTGTTGCTTCCACTTTTTAAAAATCAAGCCTTTTTGGTGCCTCGGGAAGAAAACGCGTGACTCTGCGGTCAGGAAAAATGCTGCCCAGGAAAAAACTGTTTTTTGAAGCCACATTTGTTTTTTTAAACCAAATGCAAAAACTGACCCCAGGATGAGTTTCAGGATGAAATTCCATGTCTAAAAATGGTGTTGCTTCCACTTTTTAAATATCAAGCCTTTTTGGTGCCAGGGGAAGAAAACGCGTGACTCCGCGGTCAGGAAAAATGCTCCCAGGGAAAAAAATGTTTTTTGAAGCCACATTTGTTTTTTTAAACCAAATGCAAAAACGGACCCCAGGATGAGTTTCAGGATGAAATTCCATGTCTAAAAATGGTGTTGCTTCCACTTTTTAAAAATCGAGCCTTTTTGGTGCCAGGGGAAGAAAACGCGTGACTCCGCGGTCAGGAAAAATGCTCCCAGGGAAAAAAATGTTTTTTGAAGCCACATTTGTTTTTTTAAACCAAATGCAAAAACGGACCCCAGGATGAGTTTCAGGATGAAATTCCACGTCTAAAAATGGTGTTGCTTCCACTTTTTAAAAATCGAGCCTTTTTGGTGCCTGGGGAAGAAAACGCGTGACTCCACGGTCAGGAAAAATGCTCCCAGGGAAAAAAATGTTTTTTGAAGCCACATTTGTTTTTTTAAACCAAATGCAAAAACGGACCCCAGGATGAATTTCAGGATGAAATTCCATGTCTAAAAATGGTGTTGCTTCCACTTTTTAAAAATCGAGCCTTTTTGGTGCCAGGGGAAGAAAACGCGTGACTCGGCGGTCAGGAAAAATGCTGCCCAGGAAAAAAATGTTTTTTGAAGCCACATTTGTTTTTTTAAACCATTTGCAAAAACGGACCCCAGGATGAGTTTCAGGATGAAATTCCATGTCTAAAAATGGTGTTGCTTCCACTTTTTAAAAATCGAGCCTTTTTGGTGCCTGGGGAAGAAAACGCGTGACTCCGCGGTCAGGAAAAATGCTGCCAGGGAAAAAAATGTTTTTTGAAGCCACATTTGTTTTTTTAAACCAAATGCAAAAACGGACCCCAGAATGAGTTTCAGGATGAAATTCCATGTCTAAAAATGTTGTTGCTTCCACTTTTTAAAAATCAAGCCTTTTTGGTGCCTGGGGAAGAAAACGCGTGACTCCGCGGTCAGGAAAAATGCTGCCCAGGAAAAAAATGTTTTTTGAAGCCACATTTGTTTTTTTAAACCATTTGCAAAAACGGACCCCAGGATGAGTTTCAGGATGAAATTCCATGTCTAAAAATGGTGTTGCTTCCACTTTTTAAAAATCAAGCATTTTTGGTGCCAGGGGAAGAAAACGCGTGACTCCGCGTTCAGGAAAAATGCTGCCCAGGAAAAAAATGTTTTTTGAAGCCACATTTGTTTTTTTTAAACCATTTGCAAAAACGGACCCCAGGATGAGTTTCAGGATGAAATTCCATGTCTAAAAATGGTGTTGTTTCCACTTTTTAAAAATCGAGCCTTTTTGGTGCCAGGGGAAGAAAACGCGTGACTCGGCGGTCAGGAAAAATGCTGCCCAGGAAAAAAATGTTTTTTGAAGCCACATTTGTTTTTTTAAACCATTTGCAAAAACGGACCCCAGGATGAGTTTCAGGATGAAATTCCATGTCTAAAAATGGTGTTGCTTCCACTTTTTAAAAATCGATCCTTTTTGGTGCCTGGGGAAGAAAACGCGTGACTCCGCGGTCAGGAAAAATGCTGCCAGGGAAAAAAATGTTTTTTGAAGCCACATTTGTTTTTTTAAACCAAATGCAAAAACGGACCCCAGAATGAGTTTCAGGATGAAATTCCATGTCTAAAAATGGTGTTGCTTCCACTTTTTAAAAATCAAGCCTTTTTGGTGCCTGGGGAAGAAAACGCGTGACTCCACGGTCAGGAAAAATGCTGCCCAGGAAAAAAATGTTTTTTGAAGCCACATTTGTTTTTTTAAACCAAATGCAAAAACGGACCCCAGGATGAATTTCAGGATGAAATTCCATGTCTAAAAATGCTGTTGCTTCCACTTTTTAAAAATCGAGCCTTTTTGGTGCCAGGGGAAGAAAACGCGTGACACGGCGGTCAGGAAAAATGCTGCCCAGGAAAAAAATGTTTTTTGAAGCCACATTTGTTTTTTTAAACCAAATGCAAAAACGGACCCCAGAATGAATTTGAGGATGAAATTCCATGTCTAAAAATGGTGTTGCTTCCACTTTTTAAAAATCAAGCCTTTTTGGTTCCTCGGGAAGAAAACGCGTGACTCCGCGGTCAGGAAAAATGCTGCCCAGGAAAAAAATGTTTTTTGAAGCCACATTTGTTTTTTTAAACCATTTGCAAAAACGGACCCCAGGATGAGTTTCAGGATGAAATTCCATGTCTAAAAATGGTGTTGCTTCCACTTTTTAAAAATCAAGCCTTTTTGGTGCCAGGGGAAGAAAACGCGTGACTCCGCGTTCAGGAAAAATGCTGCCCAGGAAAAAAATGTTTTTTGAAGCCACATTTGTTTTTTTTAAACCATTTGCAAAAACGGACCCCAGGATGAGTTTCAGGATGAAATTCCATGTCTAAAAATGGTGTTGTTTCCACTTTTTAAAAATCGAGCCTTTTTGGTGCCAGGGGAAGAAAACGCGTGACTCGGCGGTCAGGAAAAATGCTGCCCAGGAAAAAAATGTTTTTTGAAGCCACATTTGTTTTTTTAAACCATTTGCAAAAACGGACCCCAGGATGAGTTTCAGGATGAAATTCCATGTCTAAAAATGGTGTTGCTTCCACTTTTTAAAAATCGATCCTTTTTGGTGCCTGGGGAAGAAAACGCGTGACTCCGCGGTCAGGAAAAATGCTCCCAGGGAAAAAAATGTTTTTTGAAGCCACATTTGTTTTTTTAAACCAAATGCAAAAACGGACCCCAGGTTGAGTTTCAGGATGAAATTCCATGTCTGAAAATGGTGTTGCTTCCACTTTTTAAAAATCAAGCCTTTTTGGTGCCAGGGGAAGAAAACGTGTGACTCCGCGGTCAGGAAAAATGCTGCCCTGGAAAAAAAAATGTTTTTTGAAGCCACATTTGTTTTTTTAAACCAAATGGAAAAACGGACCCCAGGATGAGTTTCAGGATGAAATTCCATGTCTAAAAATGGTGTTGCTTCCACTTTTTAAAAATCGAGCCTTTTTGGTGCCTGGGGAAGAAAACGCATGACTCCGCTGTCAGGAAAAATGCTGCCCAGGAAAAAACTGTTTTTTGAAGCCACATTTGTTTTTTTAAACCATTTGCAAAAACGGACCCCAGGATGAGTTTCAGGATGAAATTCCATGTCTGAAAATGGTGTTGCTTCCACTTTTTAAAAATCGAGCCTTTTGGGTGCCAGGGGAAGAAAACGCGTGACTCTGCGGTCAGGAAAAATGCTCCCAGGAAAAAAAATGTTTTTTGAAGCCACATTTGTTTTTTAAACCAAATGCAAAAACGGACCCCAGGATAAGTTTCAGGATGAAATTTCATGTCTAAAAATGGTGTTGCTTCCACTTTTTAAAAATCAAGCCTTTTTGGTGCCTCGGGAAGAAAACGCGTGACTCTGCGGTCAGGAAAAATGCTGCCCAGGAAAAAACTGTTTTTTGAAGCCACATTTGTTTTTTTAAACCAAATGCAAAAACTGACCCCAGGATGAGTTTCAGGATGAAATTCCATGTCTAAAAATGGTGTTGCTTCCACTTTTTAAATATCAAGCCTTTTTGGTGCCAGGGGAAGAAAACGCGTGACTCCGCGGTCAGGAAAAATGCTCCCAGGGAAAAAAATGTTTTTTGAAGCCACATTTGTTTTTTTAAACCAAATGCAAAAACGGACCCCAGGATGAGTTTCAGGATGAAATTCCATGTCTAAAAATGGTGTTGCTTCCACTTTTTAAAAATCGAGCCTTTTTGGTGCCAGGGGAAGAAAACGCGTGACTCCGCGGTCAGGAAAAATGCTCCCAGGGAAAAAAATGTTTTTTGAAGCCACATTTGTTTTTTTAAACCAAATGCAAAAACGGACCCCAGGATGAGTTTCAGGATGAAATTCCATGTCTAAAAATGGTGTTGCTTCCACTTTTTAAAAATCGAGCCTTTTTGGTGCCTGGGGAAGAAAACGCGTGACTCCACGGTCAGGAAAAATGCTCCCAGGGAAAAAAATGTTTTTTGAAGCCACATTTGTTTTTTTAAACCAAATGCAAAAACGGACCCCAGGATGAGTTTCAGGATGAAATTCCGTGTCTAAAAATGGTGTTGCTTCCACTTTTTAAAAATCGAGCCTTTTTGGTGCCAGGGGAAGAAAACGCGTGACTCTGCGGTCAGGAAAAATGATGCCCAGGAAAAAAATGTTTTTTGAAGCCACATTTGTTTTTTAAACCAAATGCAAAAACTGACCCCAGGATGAGTTTCAGGATGAAATTCCATGTCTAAAAATGGTGTTGCTTCCACTTTTTAAAAATCGAGCCTTTTTGGTGCCTCGGGAAGAAAACGTGTGAATCTGCGGTCAGGAAAAATGCTGCCCAGGAAAAAACTGTTTTTTGAAGCCACATTTGTTTTTTTAAACCAAATGCAAAAACGGACCCCAGGATGAGTTTCAGGATGAAATTCCATGTCTGAAAATGGTGTTGCTTCCACTTTTTAAAAATCGAGCCTTTTGGGTGCCAGGGGAAGAAAACGCGTGACTCCGCGGTCAGGAGAAATGCTGCCCAGGAAAAAAATGTTTTTTGACGCCATATTTGTTTTTTTAAACCAAATGCAAAAACGGATCCCAGGATGAGTTTCAGGATGAAATTCCATGTCTAAAAATGGTGTTGCTTCCACTTTTTAAAAATCAAGCCTTTTTGGTGCCTCGGGAAGAAAACGTGTGAATCTGCGGTCAGGAAAAATGCTGCCCAGGAAAAAACTGTTTTTTGAAGCCACATTTGTTTTTTTAAACCAAATGCAAAAACGGACCCCAGGATGAGTTTCAGGATGAAATTCCATGTCTGAAAATGGTGTTGCTTCCACTTTTTAAAAATCAAGCCTTTTTGTTGCCAGGGGAAGAAAACGCGTGACTCCGCGGTCAGGAAAAATGCTGCCCTGGAAAAAAAAATGTTTTTTGAAGCCACATTTGTTTTTTTAAACCAAATGCAAAAACGGACCCCAGGATGAGTTTCAGGATGAAATTCCGTGTCTAAAAATGGTGTTGCTTCCACTTTTTAAAAATCAAGCCTTTTTGGTGCCTGGGGAAGAAAACGCATGACTCCGCTGTCAGGAAAAATGCTGCCCAGGAAAAAAATGTTTTTTGACGCCACATTTGTTTTTTTAAACCAAATGCAAAAACGGACCCCAGGATGAGTTTCAGGATGAAATTCCATGTCTGAAAATGGTGTTGCTTCCACTTTTTAAAAATCAAGCCTTTTTGTTGCCAGGGGAAGAAAACGCATGACTCCGCTGTCAGGAAAAATGCTGCCCAGGAAAAAAATGTTTTTTGACGCCACATTTGTTTTTTTAAACCATTTGCAAAAACGGACCCCAGGATGAGTTTCAGGATGAAATTCCATGTCTGAAAATGGTGTTGCTTCCACTTTTTAAAAATCGAGCCTTTTTGGTTCCAGGGGAAGAAAACGCGTGACTCCGCGGTCAGGAAAAATGATGCCCAGGAAAAAAATGTTTTTTGAAGCCACATTTGTTTTTTTAAAAACCAAATCCAAAAACGGACCCCAGGATGAGTTTCAGGATGAAATTCCATGTCTAAAAATGGTGTTGCTTCCACTTTTTAAATATCAAGCCTTTTTGGTGCCAGGGGAAGAAAACGTGTGACTCTGCGGTCAGGAAAAATGCTGCCCAGGAAAAAACTGTTTTTTGAAGCCACATTTGTTTTTTTAAACCAAATGCAAAAACGGATCCCAGGATGAGTTTCAGGATGAAATTCCATGTCTAAAAATGGTGTTGCTTCCACTTTTTAAATATCAAGCCTTTTTGGTGCCGGGGAAGAAAACGCGTGACTCCGCGGTCAGGAGAAATGCTGCCCAGGAAAAAAATGTTTTTTGACGCCATATTTGTTTTTTTAAACCAAATGCAAAAACGGATCCCAGGATGAGTTTCAGGATGAAATTCCATGTCTAAAAATGGTGTTGCTTCCACTTTTTAAAAATCAAGCCTTTTTGGTGCCTCGGGAAGAAAACGTGTGAATCTGCGGTCAGGAAAAATGCTGCCCAGGAAAAAACTGTTTTTTGAAGCCACATTTGTTTTTTTAAACCAAATGCAAAAACGGACCCCAGGATGAGTTTCAGGATGAAATTCCATGTCTGAAAATGGTGTTGCTTCCACTTTTTAAAAATCGAGCCTTTTTGTTGCCAGGGGAAGAAAACGCGTGACTCCGCGGTCAGGAAAAATGCTGCCCTGGAAAAAAAAATGTTTTTTGAAGCCACATTTGTTTTTTTAAACCAAATGCAAAAACGGACCCCAGGATGAGTTTCAGGATGAAATTCCGTGTCTAAAAATGGTGTTGCTTCCACTTTTTAAAAATCAAGCCTTTTTGGTGCCTGGGGAAGAAAACGCATGACTCCGCTGTCAGGAAAAATGCTGCCCAGGAAAAAAATGTTTTTTGACGCCACATTTGTTTTTTTAAACCAAATGCAAAAACGGACCCCAGGATGAGTTTCAGGATGAAATTCCATGTCTGAAAATGGTGTTGCTTCCACTTTTTAAAAATCAAGCCTTTTTGTTGCCAGGGGAAGAAAACGCATGACTCCGCTGTCAGGAAAAATGCTGCCCAGGAAAAAAATGTTTTTTGACGCCACATTTGTTTTTTTAAACCATTTGCAAAAACGGACCCCAGGATGAGTTTCAGGATGAAATTCCATGTCTGAAAATGGTGTTGCTTCCACTTTTTAAAAATCGAGCCTTTTTGGTTCCAGGGGAAGAAAACGCGTGACTCCGCGGTCAGGAAAAATGATGCCCAGGAAAAAAATGTTTTTTGAAGCCACATTTGTTTTTTTAAAAACCAAATCCAAAAACGGACCCCAGGATGAGTTTCAGGATGAAATTCCATGTCTAAAAATGGTGTTGCTTCCACTTTTTAAATATCAAGCCTTTTTGGTGCCAGGGGAAGAAAACGTGTGACTCTGCGGTCAGGAAAAATGCTGCCCAGGAAAAAACTGTTTTTTGAAGCCACATTTGTTTTTTTAAACCAAATGCAAAAACGGATCCCAGGATGAGTTTCAGGATGAAATTCCATGTCTAAAAATGGTGTTGCTTCCACTTTTTAAATATCAAGCCTTTTTGGTGCCGGGGAAGAAAACGCGTGACTCCGCGGTCAGGAGAAATGCTGCCCAGGAAAAAAATGTTTTTTGACGCCATATTTGTTTTTTTAAACCAAATGCAAAAACGGATCCCAGGATGAGTTTCAGGATGAAATTCCATGTCTAAAAATGGTGTTGCTTCCACTTTTTAAAAATCAAGCCTTTTTGGTGCCTCGGGAAGAAAACGTGTGAATCTGCGGTCAGGAAAAATGCTGCCCTGGAAAAAAAAATGTTTTTTGAAGCCACATTTGTTTTTTTAAACCAAATGCAAAAACGGACCCCAGGATGAGTTTCAGGATGAAATTCCGTGTCTAAAAATGGTGTTGCTTCCACTTTTTAAAAATCAAGCCTTTTTGGTGCCTGGGGAAGAAAACGCATGACTCCGCTGTCAGGAAAAATGCTGCCCAGGAAAAAAATGTTTTTTGACGCCACATTTGTTTTTTTAAACCAAATGCAAAAACGGACCCCAGGATGAGTTTCAGGATGAAATTCCATGTCTGAAAATGGTGTTGCTTCCACTTTTTAAAAATCGAGCCTTTTTGGTTCCAGGGGAAGAAAACGCGTGACTCCGCGGTCAGGAAAAATGATGCCCAGGAAAAAAATGTTTTTTGAAGCCACATTTGTTTTTTTAAACCAAATGCAAAAACTGACCCCAGGATGAGTTTCAGGATGAAATTCCATGTCTAAAAATGGTGTTGCTTCCACTTTTTAAAAATCAAGCCTTTTTGGTGCCGGGGAAGAAAACGTGTGACTCCGCGGTCAGGAGAAATGCTGCCCAGGAAAAAAATGTTTTTTGATGCCATATTTGTTTTTTTAAACCAAATGCAAAAACGGATCCCAGGATGAGTTTCAGGATGAAATTCCATGTCTAAAAATGGTGTTGCTTCCACTTTTTAAAAATCAAGCCTTTTTGGTGCCTCGGGAAGAAAACGTGTGAATCTGCGGTCAGGAAAAATGCTGCCCAGGAAAAAACTGTTTTTTGAAGCCACATTTGTTTTTTTAAACCAAATGCAAAAACTGACCCCAGGATGAGTTTCAGGATGAAATTCCATGTCTGAAAATGGTGTTGCTTCCACTTTTTAAAAATCGAGCCTTTTTGTTGCCAGGGGAAGAAAACGCGTGACTCGGCGGTCAGGAAAAATGCTGCCCAGGAAAAAAATGTTTTTTGAAGCCACATTTGTTTTTTTTAAACCATTTGCAAAAACGGACCCCAGGATGAGTTTCAGGATGAAATTCCATGTCTAAAAATGGTGTTGTTTCCACTTTTTAAAAATCGAGCCTTTTTGGTGCCAGGGGAAGAAAACGCGTGACTCGGCGGTCAGGAAAAATGCTGCCCAGGAAAAAAATGTTTTTTGAAGCCACATTTCTTTTTTTAAACCATTTGCAAAAACGGACCCCAGGATGAGTTTCAGGATGAAATTCCATGTCTAAAAATGGTGTTGCTTCCACTTTTTAAAAATCGATCCTTTTTGGTGCCTGGGGAAGAAAACGCGTGACTCCGCGGTCAGGAAAAATGCTCCCAGGGAAAAAAATGTTTTTTGAAGCCACATTTGTTTTTTTAAACCAAATGCAAAAACGGACCCCAGGTTGAGTTTCAGGATGAAATTCCATGTCTGAAAATGGTGTTGCTTCCACTTTTTAAAAATCAAGCCTTTTTGGTGCCAGGGGAAGAAAACGTGTGACTCCGCGGTCAGGAAAAATGCTGCCCTGGAAAAAAAAATGTTTTTTGAAGCCACATTTGTTTTTTTAAACCAAATGGAAAAACGGACCCCAGGATGAGTTTCAGGATGAAATTCCATGTCTAAAAATGGTGTTGCTTCCACTTTTTAAAAATCGAGCCTTTTTGGTGCCTGGGGAAGAAAACGCATGACTCCGCTGTCAGGAAAAATGCTGCCCAGGAAAAAACTGTTTTTTGAAGCCACATTTGTTTTTTTAAACCATTTGCAAAAACGGACCCCAGGATGAGTTTCAGGATGAAATTCCATGTCTGAAAATGGTGTTGCTTCCACTTTTTAAAAATCGAGCCTTTTGGGTGCCAGGGGAAGAAAACGCGTGACTCTGCGGTCAGGAAAAATGCTCCCAGGAAAAAAAATGTTTTTTGAAGCCACATTTGTTTTTTAAACCAAATGCAAAAACGGACCCCAGGATAAGTTTCAGGATGAAATTTCATGTCTAAAAATGGTGTTGCTTCCACTTTTTAAAAATCAAGCCTTTTTGGTGCCTCGGGAAGAAAACGCGTGACTCTGCGGTCAGGAAAAATGCTGCCCAGGAAAAAACTGTTTTTTGAAGCCACATTTGTTTTTTTAAACCAAATGCAAAAACTGACCCCAGGATGAGTTTCAGGATGAAATTCCATGTCTAAAAATGGTGTTGCTTCCACTTTTTAAATATCAAGCCTTTTTGGTGCCAGGGGAAGAAAACGCGTGACTCCGCGGTCAGGAAAAATGCTCCCAGGGAAAAAAATGTTTTTTGAAGCCACATTTGTTTTTTTAAACCAAATGCAAAAACGGACCCCAGGATGAGTTTCAGGATGAAATTCCATGTCTAAAAATGGTGTTGCTTCCACTTTTTAAAAATCGAGCCTTTTTGGTGCCAGGGGAAGAAAACGCGTGACTCCGCGGTCAGGAAAAATGCTCCCAGGGAAAAAAATGTTTTTTGAAGCCACATTTGTTTTTTTAAACCAAATGCAAAAACGGACCCCAGGATGAGTTTCAGGATGAAATTCCATGTCTAAAAATGGTGTTGCTTCCACTTTTTAAAAATCGAGCCTTTTTGGTGCCTGGGGAAGAAAACGCGTGACTCCACGGTCAGGAAAAATGCTCCCAGGGAAAAAAATGTTTTTTGAAGCCACATTTGTTTTTTTAAACCAAATGCAAAAACGGACCCCAGGATGAGTTTCAGGATGAAATTCCGTGTCTAAAAATGGTGTTGCTTCCACTTTTTAAAAATCGAGCCTTTTTGGTGCCAGGGGAAGAAAACGCGTGACTCTGCGGTCAGGAAAAATGATGCCCAGGAAAAAAATGTTTTTTGAAGCCACATTTGTTTTTTAAACCAAATGCAAAAACTGACCCCAGGATGAGTTTCAGGATGAAATTCCATGTCTAAAAATGGTGTTGCTTCCACTTTTTAAAAATCAAGCCTTTTTGGTGCCTCGGGAAGAAAACGTGTGACTCTGCGGTCAGGAAAAATGCTGCCCAGGAAAAAACTGTTTTTTGAAGCCACATTTGTTTTTTTAAACCAAATGCAAAAACTGACCCCAGGATGAGTTTCAGGATGAAATTCCATGTCTAAAAATGGTGTTGCTTCCACTTTTTAAATATCAAGCCTTTTTGGTGCCAGGGGAAGAAAACGTGTGACTCCGCGGTCAGGAGAAATGCTGCCCAGGAAAAAAATGTTTTTTGACGCCATATTTGTTTTTTTAAACCAAATGCAAAAACGGATCCCAGGATGAGTTTCAGGATGAAATTCCATGTCTAAAAATGGTGTTGCTTCCACTTTTTAAAAATCAAGCCTTTTTGGTGCCTCGGGAAGAAAACGTGTGAATCTGCGGTCAGGAAAAATGCTGCCCAGGAAAAAACTGTTTTTTGAAGCCACATTTGTTTTTTTAAACCAAATGCAAAAACGGACCCCAGGATGAGTTTCAGGATGAAATTCCATGTCTGAAAATGGTGTTGCTTCCACTTTTTAAAAATCGAGCCTTTTGGGTGCCAGGGGAAGAAAACGCGTGACTCCGCGGTCAGGAGAAATGCTGCCCAGGAAAAAAATGTTTTTTGACGCCATATTTGTTTTTTTAAACCAAATGCAAAAACGGATCCCAGGATGAGTTTCAGGATGAAATTCCATGTCTAAAAATGGTGTTGCTTCCACTTTTTAAAAATCAAGCCTTTTTGGTGCCTCGGGAAGAAAACGTGTGAATCTGCGGTCAGGAAAAATGCTGCCCAGGAAAAAACTGTTTTTTGAAGCCACATTTGTTTTTTTAAACCAAATGCAAAAACGGACCCCAGGATGAGTTTCAGGATGAAATTCCATGTCTGAAAATGGTGTTGCTTCCACTTTTTAAAAATCAAGCCTTTTTGTTGCCAGGGGAAGAAAACGCGTGACTCCGCGGTCAGGAAAAATGCTGCCCTGGAAAAAAAAATGTTTTTTGAAGCCACATTTGTTTTTTTAAACCAAATGCAAAAACGGACCCCAGGATGAGTTTCAGGATGAAATTCCGTGTCTAAAAATGGTGTTGCTTCCACTTTTTAAAAATCAAGCCTTTTTGGTGCCTGGGGAAGAAAACGCATGACTCCGCTGTCAGGAAAAATGCTGCCCAGGAAAAAAATGTTTTTTGACGCCACATTTGTTTTTTTAAACCAAATGCAAAAACGGACCCCAGGATGAGTTTCAGGATGAAATTCCATGTCTGAAAATGGTGTTGCTTCCACTTTTTAAAAATCAAGCCTTTTTGTTGCCAGGGGAAGAAAACGCATGACTCCGCTGTCAGGAAAAATGCTGCCCAGGAAAAAAATGTTTTTTGACGCCACATTTGTTTTTTTAAACCATTTGCAAAAACGGACCCCAGGATGAGTTTCAGGATGAAATTCCATGTCTGAAAATGGTGTTGCTTCCACTTTTTAAAAATCGAGCCTTTTTGGTTCCAGGGGAAGAAAACGCGTGACTCCGCGGTCAGGAAAAATGATGCACAGGAAAAAAATGTTTTTTGAAGCCACATTTGTTTTTTTAAAAACCAAATCCAAAAACGGACCCCAGGATGAGTTTCAGGATGAAATTCCATGTCTAAAAATGGTGTTGCTTCCACTTTTTAAATATCAAGCCTTTTTGGTGCCAGGGGAAGAAAACGTGTGACTCTGCGGTCAGGAAAAATGCTGCCCAGGAAAAAACTGTTTTTTGAAGCCACATTTGTTTTTTTAAACCAAATGCAAAAACGGATCCCAGGATGAGTTTCAGGATGAAATTCCATGTCTAAAAATGGTGTTGCTTCCACTTTTTAAATATCAAGCCTTTTTGGTGCCGGGGAAGAAAACGCGTGACTCCGCGGTCAGGAGAAATGCTGCCCAGGAAAAAAATGTTTTTTGACGCCATATTTGTTTTTTTAAACCAAATGCAAAAACGGATCCCAGGATGAGTTTCAGGATGAAATTCCATGTCTAAAAATGGTGTTGCTTCCACTTTTTAAAAATCAAGCCTTTTTGGTGCCTCGGGAAGAAAACGTGTGAATCTGCGGTCAGGAAAAATGCTGCCCAGGAAAAAACTGTTTTTTGAAGCCACATTTGTTTTTTTAAACCAAATGCAAAAACGGACCCCAGGATGAGTTTCAGGATGAAATTCCATGTCTGAAAATGGTGTTGCTTCCACTTTTTAAAAATCGAGCCTTTTTGTTGCCAGGGGAAGAAAACGCGTGACTCCGCGGTCAGGAAAAATGCTGCCCTGGAAAAAAAAATGTTTTTTGAAGCCACATTTGTTTTTTTAAACCAAATGCAAAAACGGACCCCAGGATGAGTTTCAGGATGAAATTCCGTGTCTAAAAATGGTGTTGCTTCCACTTTTTAAAAATCAAGCCTTTTTGGTGCCTGGGGAAGAAAACGCATGACTCCGCTGTCAGGAAAAATGCTGCCCAGGAAAAAAATGTTTTTTGACGCCACATTTGTTTTTTTAAACCAAATGCAAAAACGGACCCCAGGATGAGTTTCAGGATGAAATTCCATGTTTGAAAATGGTGTTGCTTCCACTTTTTAAAAATCAAGCCTTTTTGTTGCCAGGGGAAGAAAACGCATGACTCCGCTGTCAGGAAAAATGCTGCCCAGGAAAAAAATGTTTTTTGACGCCACATTTGTTTTTTTAAACCATTTGCAAAAACGGACCCCAGGATGAGTTTCAGGATGAAATTCCATGTCTGAAAATGGTGTTGCTTCCACTTTTTAAAAATCGAGCCTTTTTGGTTCCAGGGGAAGAAAACGCGTGACTCCGCGGTCAGGAAAAATGATGCCCAGGAAAAAAATGTTTTTTGAAGCCACATTTGTTTTTTTAAAAACCAAATCCAAAAACGGACCCCAGGATGAGTTTCAGGATGAAATTCCATGTCTAAAAATGGTGTTGCTTCCACTTTTTAAATATCAAGCCTTTTTGGTGCCAGGGGAAGAAAACGTGTGACTCTGCGGTCAGGAAAAATGCTGCCCAGGAAAAAACTGTTTTTTGAAGCCACATTTGTTTTTTTAAACCAAATGCAAAAACGGATCCCAGGATGAGTTTCAGGATGAAATTCCATGTCTAAAAATGGTGTTGCTTCCACTTTTTAAATATCAAGCCTTTTTGGTGCCGGGGAAGAAAACGCGTGACTCCGCGGTCAGGAGAAATGCTGCCCAGGAAAAAAATGTTTTTTGACGCCATATTTGTTTTTTTAAACCAAATGCAAAAACGGATCCCAGGATGAGTTTCAGGATGAAATTCCATGTCTAAAAATGGTGTTGCTTCCACTTTTTAAAAATCAAGCCTTTTTGGTGCCTCGGGAAGAAAACGTGTGAATCTGCGGTCAGGAAAAATGCTGCCCAGGAAAAAACTGTTTTTTGAAGCCACATTTGTTTTTTTAAACCAAATGCAAAAACGGACCCCAGGATGAGTTTCAGGATGAAATTCCATGTCTGAAAATGGTGTTGCTTCCACTTTTTAAAAATCGAGCCTTTTTGTTGCCAGGGGAAGAAAACGCGTGACTCCGCGGTCAGGAAAAATGCTGCCCTGGAAAAAAAAATGTTTTTTGAAGCCACATTTGTTTTTTTAAACCAAATGCAAAAACGGACCCCAGGATGAGTTTCAGGATGAAATTCCGTGTCTAAAAATGGTGTTGCTTCCACTTTTTAAAAATCAAGCCTTTTTGGTGCCTGGGGAAGAAAACGCATGACTCCGCTGTCAGGAAAAATGCTGCCCAGGAAAAAAATGTTTTTTGACGCCACATTTGTTTTTTTAAACCAAATGCAAAAACGGACCCCAGGATGAGTTTCAGGATGAAATTCCATGTCTGAAAATGGTGTTGCTTCCACTTTTTAAAAATCAAGCCTTTTTGTTGCCAGGGGAAGAAAACGCATGACTCCGCTGTCAGGAAAAATGCTGCCCAGGAAAAAAATGTTTTTTGACGCCACATTTGTTTTTTTAAACCATTTGCAAAAACGGACCCCAGGATGAGTTTCAGGATGAAATTCCATGTCTGAAAATGGTGTTGCTTCCACTTTTTAAAAATCGAGCCTTTTTGGTTCCAGGGGAAGAAAACGCGTGACTCCGCGGTCAGGAAAAATGATGCCCAGGAAAAAAATGTTTTTTGAAGCCACATTTGTTTTTTTAAACCAAATGCAAAAACTGACCCCAGGATGAGTTTCAGGATGAAATTCCATGTCTAAAAATGGTGTTGCTTCCACTTTTTAAAAATCAAGCCTTTTTGGTGCCGGGGAAGAAAACGTGTGACTCCGCGGTCAGGAGAAATGCTGCCCAGGAAAAAAATGTTTTTTGATGCCATATTTGTTTTTTTAAACCAAATGCAAAAACGGATCCCAGGATGAGTTTCAGGATGAAATTCCATGTCTAAAAATGGTGTTGCTTCCACTTTTTAAAAATCAAGCCTTTTTGGTGCCTCGGGAAGAAAACGTGTGAATCTGCGGTCAGGAAAAATGCTGCCCAGGAAAAAACTGTTTTTTGACGCCACATTTGTTTTTTTAAACCAAATGCAAAAACTGACCCCAGGATGAGTTTCAGGATGAAATTCCATGTCTGAAAATGGTGTTGCTTCCACTTTTTAAAAATCGAGCCTTTTTGTTGCCAGGGGAAGAAAACGCGTGACTCCGCTGTCAGGAAAAATGCTGCCCTGGAAAAAAAAATGTTTTTTGAAGCCACATTTGTTTTTTTAAAAACCAAATCCAAAAACGGACCCCAGGATGAGTTTCAGGATGAAATTCCATGTCTGAAAATGGTGTTGCTTCCACTTTTTAAAAATCAAGCCTTTTTGGTGCCTCGGGAAGAAAACGTGTGAATCTGCGGTCAGGAAAAATGCTGCCCAGGAAAAAACTGTTTTTTGAAGCCACATTTGTTTTTTTAAAAACCAAATCCAAAAACGGACCCCAGGATGAGTTTCAGGATGAAATTCCATGTCTGAAAATGGTGTTGCTTCCACTTTTTAAAAATCGAGCCTTTTTGTTGCCAGGGGAAGAAAACGCATGACTCCGCTGTCAGGAAAAATGCTGCCCTGGAAAAAAAAATGTTTTTTGAAGCCACATTTGTTTTTTTAAAAACCAAATCCAAAAACGGACCCCAGGATGAGTTTCAGGATGAAATTCCATGTCTGAAAATGGTGTTGCTTCCACTTTTTAAAAATCAAGCCTTTTTGGTGCCTCGGGAAGAAAACGTGTGACTCTGCGGTCAGGAAAAATGCTGCCCAGGAAAAAACTGTTTTTTGAAGCCACATTTGTTTTTTTAAACCAAATTGAAAAACTGACCCCAGGATGAGTTTCAGGATGAAATTCCATGTCTAAAAATGGTGTTGCTTCCACTTTTTAAAAATCAAGCCTTTTTGGTGCCTCGGGTAGAAAACGCGTGACTCCGTGGTCAGGAAAAATGCTGCCCTGGAAAAAAAAATGTTTTTTGAAGCCACATTTGTTTTTTTAAAAACCAAATGCAAAAACGGACCCCAGGATGAGTTTCAGGATGAAATTCCATGTCTGAAAATGGTGTTGCTTTCACTTTTTAAAAATCGAGCCTTTTTGGTGCCTGGGGAAGAAAACGCGTGACTCCGCGGTCAGGAAAAATGCTGCCCAGGAATAAAATGATTTTGAAGCCACATTTGTTTATTTAAACCATTTGCAAAAACGGACCCCAGGATGAGTTTCAGGATGAAATTCCATGTCTAAAAATGGTGTTGCTTCCACTTTTTAAAAATCAAGCCTTTTTGGTGCCAGGGGAAGAAAACGCGTGACTCTGCGGTCAGGAAAAATGCTGCCCAGGAAAAAACTGTTTTTTGAAGCCACATTTGTTTTTTTAAACCAAATGCAAAAACTGACCCCAGGATGAGTTTCAGGATGAAATTCCATGTCTAAAAATGGTGTTGCTTCCACTTTTTAAAAATCAAGCCTTTTTGGTGCCAGGGGAAGAAAACGTGTGACTCCGCGGTCAGGAGAAATGCTGCCCAGGAAAAAAATCTTTTTTGATGCCATATTTGTTTTTTTAAACCAAATGCAAAAACGGATCCCAGGATGAGTTTCAGGATGAAATTCCATGTCTAAAAATGGTGTTGCTTCCACCTTTTAAAAATCAAGCCTTTTTGGTGCCTCGGGAAGAAAACGTGTGACTCTGCGGTCAGGAAAAATGCTGCCCAGGAAAAAACTGTTTTTTGAAGCCACATTTGTTTTTTTAAACCAAATGCAAAAACGGACCCCAGGATGAGTTTCAGGATGAAATTCCATGTCTGAAAATGGTGTTGCTTCCACTTTTTAAAAATCGAGCCTTTTTGGTGCCAGGGGAAGAAAACGCGTGACTCCGCGGTCAGGAAAAATGCTGCCCTGGAAAAAAAAATGTTTTTTGAAGCCACATTTGTTTTTTTAAAAACCAAATGCAAAAACGGACCCCAGGATGAGTTTCAGGATGAAATTCCATGTCTGAAAATAGTGTTGCTTCCACTTTTAAAAAATCGAGCCTTTTTGGTGCCAGGGGAAGAAAACGCGTGACTCCGCGGTCAGGAAAAATGCTGCCCTGGAAAAAAAAATGTTTTTTGAAGCCACATTTGTTTTTTTAAACCAAATGCAAAAACGGACCCCAGGATGAGTTTCAGGATGAAATTCCATGTCTGAAAATGGTGTTGCTTCCACTTTTTAAAAATCAAGCCTTTTTGGTGCCTGGGGAAGAAAACGCATGACTCCGCTGTCAGGAAAAATGCTGCCCAGGAAAAAAATGTTTTTTGACGCCACATTTGTTTTTTTAAACCATTTGCAAAAACGGACCCCAGGATGAGTTTCAGGATGAAATTCCATGTCTGAAAATGGTGTTGCTTCCACTTTTTAAAAATCGAGCCTTTTTGGTTCCAGGGGAAGAAAACGCGTGACTCCGCGGTCAGGAAAAATGATGCCCAGGAAAAAAATGTTTTTTGAAGCCACATTTGTTTTTTAAACCAAATGCAAAAATGGACCCCAGGATAAGTTTCAGGATGAAATTTCATGTCTAAAAATGGTGTTGCTTCCACTTTTTAAAAATCAAGCCTTTTTGGTGCCTCGGGAAGAAAACGTGTGACTCTGCGGTCAGGAAAAATGCTGCCCAGGAAAAAACTGTTTTTTGAAGCCACATTTGTTTTTTTAAACCATTTGCAAAAACGGACCCCAGGATGAGTTTCAGGATGAAATTCCATGTCTAAAAATGGTGTTGCTTCCACTTTTTAAAAATCAAGCCTTTTTGGTGCCTCGGGAAGAAAACGTGTGAATCTGCGGTCAGGAAAAATGATGCCCAGGAAAAAAATGTTTTTTGAAGCCACATTTGTTTTTTAAACCAAATGCAAAAACGGACCCCAGGATGAGTTTCAGGATGAAATTCCATGTCTAAAAATGGTGTTGCTTCCACTTTTTAAAAATCAAGCCTTTTTGGTGCCTCGGGAAGAAAACGCGTGACTCCGCGGTCAGGAAAAATGCTCCCAGGGAAAAAAATGTTTTTTGAAGCCACATTTGTTTTTTTAAACCAAATGCAAAAACGGACCCCAGGATGAGTTTCAGGATGAAATTCCATGTCTGAAAATGGTGTTGCTTCCACTTTTTAAAAATCAAGCCTTTTTGGTGCCAGGGGAAGAAAACGTGTGACTCTGCGGTCAGGAAAAATGCTGCCCTGGAAAAAAAAATGTTTTTTGAAGCCACATTTGTTTTTTTAAACCATTTGCAAAAACGGATCCCAGGATGAGTTTCAGGATGAAATTCCATGTCTAAAAATGGTGTTGCTTCCACTTTTTAAAAATCAAGCCTTTTTGGTGCCTCGGGAAGAAAAGGTGTGACTCTGCGGTCAGGAAAAATGCTGCCCAGGAAAAAACTGTTTTTTGAAGCCACATTTGTTTTTTTAAACCAAATGCAAAAACGGACCCCAGGATGAGTTTCAGGATGAAATTCCATGTCTAAAAATGGTGTTGCTTCCACTTTTTAAAAATCAAGCCTTTTTGGTACCTCGGGTAGAAAACGTTTGACTCTGCGGTCAGGAAAAATGCTGCCCAGGAAAAAACTGTTTTTTGAAGCCACATTTGTTTTTTTAAACCAAATGCAAAAACGGACCCCAGGATGAGTTTCAGGATGAAATTCCATGTCTAAAAATGGTGTTGCTTCCACTTTTTAAAAATCAAGCCTTTTTGGTGCCTCGGGTAGAAAACGTGTGACTCTGAGGTCAGGAAAAATGCTGCCCAGGAAAAAACTGTTTTTTGAAGCCACATTTGTTTTTTTAAACCAAATGCAAAAACGGACCCCAGGATGAGTTTCAGGATGAAATTCCATGTCTAAAAATGGTGTTGCTTCCACTTTTTAAAAATCAAGCCTTTTTGGTGCCTCGGGTAGAAAACGTGTGACTCTGAGGTCAGGAAAAATGCTGCCCAGGAAAAAAAATGTTTTTTGAAGCCACATTTGTTTTTTTAAACCAAATGCAAAAACGGACCCCAGGATGAGTTTCAGGATGAAATTCCATGTCTGAAAATGGTGTTGCTTCCACTTTTTAAAAATCAAGCCTTTTTGGTGCCTGGGGAAGAAAACGCATGACTCCGCTGTCAGGAAAAATGCTGCCCAGGAAAAAAATGTTTTTTGACGCCACATTTGTTTTTTTAAACCATTTGCAAAAACAGACCCCAGGATGAGTTTCAGGATGAAATTCCATGTCTAAAAATGGTGTTGCTTCCACTTTTTAAAAATCAAGCCTTTTTGGTGCCTCGAGAAGAAAACGTGTGACTCTGCGGTCAGGAAAAATGCTGCCCAGGAAAAAACTGTTTTTTGAAGCCACATTTGTTTTTTTAAACCAAATGCAAAAACGGACCCCAGGATGAGTTTCAGGATGAAATTCCATGTCTAAAAATGGTGTTGCTTCCACTTTTTAAAAATCGAGCCTTTTTGGTGTTTGGGGAAGAAAACGCGTGACTCCGCGGTCAGGAAAAATGCTGCCAGGGAAAAAAATGTTTTTTGACGCCACATTTGTTTTTTTAAACCAAATGCAAAAACGGACCCCAGGATGAGTTTCAGGATGAAATTCCATGTCTGAAAATGGTGTTCCTTTCACTTTTTAAAAATCGAGCCTTTTTGGTTCCAGGGGAAGAAAACGCGTGACTCCGCTGTCAGGAAAAATGCTGCCCAGGAAAAAACTGTTTTTTGAAGCCACATTTGTTTTTTTAAACCATTTGCAAAAACGGACCCCAGGATGAGTTTCAGGATGAAATTCCATGTCTAAAAATGGTGTTGCTTCCACTTTTTAAAAATCAAGCCTTTTTGGTGCCAGGGGAAGAAAACGCGTGACTCCGCGGTCAGGAAAAATGCTCCCAGGGAAAAAAATGTTTTTTGAAGCCACATTTGTTTTTTTAAACCAAATGCAAAAACGGACCCCAGGATGAGTTTCAGGATGAAATTCCATGTCTGAAAATGGTGTTGCTTCCACTTTTTAAAAATCAAGCCTTTTTGGTGCCAGGGGAAGAAAACGTGTGACTCCGCGGTCAGGAAAAATGCTGCCCTGGAAAAAAAAATGTTTTTTGAAGCCACATTTGTTTTTTTAAACCATTTGCAAAAACGGATCCCAGGATGAGTTTCAGGATGAAATTCCATGTCTAAAAATGGTGTTGCTTCCACTTTTTAAAAATCAAGCCTTTTTGGTGCCTCGGGAAGAAAACGTGTGACTCTGCGGTCAGGAAAAATGCTGCCCTGGAAAAAAAAATGTTTTTTGAAGCCACATTTGTTTTTTTAAACCATTTGCAAAAACGGATCCCAGGATGAGTTTCAGGATGAAATTCCATGTCTAAAAATGGTGTTGCTTCCACTTTTTAAAAATCAAGCCTTTTTGGTGCCTCGGGAAGAAAATGTGTGACTCTGCGGTCAGGAAAAATGCTGCCCAGGAAAAAACTGTTTTTTGAAGCCACATTTGTTTTTTTAAACCAAATGCAAAAACGGACCCCAGGATGAGTTTCAGGATGAAATTCCATGTCTAAAAATGGTGTTGCTTCCACTTTTTAAAAATCAAGCCTTTTTGGTACCTCGGGTAGAAAACGTGTGACTCTGCGGTCAGGAAAAATGCTGCCCAGGAAAAAACTGTTTTTTGAAGCCACATTTGTTTTTTTAAACCAAATGCAAAAACGGACCCCAGGATGAGTTTCAGGATGAAATTCCATGTCTAAAAATGGTGTTGCTTCCACTTTTTAAAAATCAAGCCTTTTTGGTGCCTCGGGTAGAAAACGTGTGACACTGAGGTCAGGAAAAATGCTGCCCAGGAAAAAAAATGTTTTTTGAAGCCACATTTGTTTTTTTAAACCAAATGCAAAAACGGACCCCAGGATGAGTTTCAGGATGAAATTCCATGTCTGAAAATGGTGTTGCTTCCACTTTTTAAAAATCAAGCCTTTTTGGTGCCTGGGGAAGAAAACGCATGACTCCGCTGTCAGGAAAAATGCTGCCCAGGAAAAAAATGTTTTTTGACGCCACATTTGTTTTTTTAAACCATTTGCAAAAACAGACCCCAGGATGAGTTTCAGGATGAAATTCCATGTCTAAAAATGGTGTTGCTTCCACTTTTTAAAAATCAAGCCTTTTTGGTGCCTCGAGAAGAAAACGTGTGACTCTGCGGTCAGGAAAAATGCTGCCCAGGAAAAAACTGTTTTTTGAAGCCACATTTGTTTTTTTAAACCAAATGCAAAAACGGACCCCAGGATGAGTTTCAGGATGAAATTCCATGTCTAAAAATGGTGTTGCTTCCACTTTTTAAAAATCGAGCCTTTTTGGTGTTTGGGGAAGAAAACGCGTGACTCCGCGGTCAGGAAAAATGCTGCCAGGGAAAAAAATGTTTTTTGACGCCACATTTGTTTTTTTAAACCAAATGCAAAAACGGACCCCAGGATGAGTTTCAGGATGAAATTCCATGTCTGAAAATGGTGTTCCTTTCACTTTTTAAAAATCGAGCCTTTTTGGTTCCAGGGGAAGAAAACGCGTGACTCCGCTGTCAGGAAAAATGCTGCCCAGGAAAAAACTGTTTTTTGAAGCCACATTTGTTTTTTTAAACCATTTGCAAAAACGGACCCCAGGATGAGTTTCAGGATGAAATTCCATGTCTAAAAATGGTGTTGCTTCCACTTTTTAAAAATCAAGCCTTTTTGGTGCCAGGGGAAGAAAACGCGTGACTCCGCGGTCAGGAAAAATGCTCCCAGGGAAAAAAATGTTTTTTGAAGCCACATTTGTTTTTTTAAACCAAATGGAAAAACGGACCCCAGGATGAGTTTCAGGATGAAATTCCATGTCTGAAAATGGTGTTGCTTCCACTTTTTAAAAATCAAGCCTTTTTGGTGCCAGGGGAAGAAAACGTGTGACTCCGCGGTCAGGAAAAATGCTGCCCTGGAAAAAAAAATGTTTTTTGAAGCCACATTTGTTTTTTTAAACCATTTGCAAAAACGGATCCCAGGATGAGTTTCAGGATGAAATTCCATGTCTAAAAATGGTGTTGCTTCCACTTTTTAAAAATCAAGCCTTTTTGGTGCCTCGGGAAGAAAACGTGTGACTCTGCGGTCAGGAAAAATGCTGCCCAGGAAAAAACTGTTTTTTGAAGCCACATTTGTTTTTTTAAACCAAATGCAAAAACGGATCCCAGGATGAGTTTCAGGATGAAATTCCATGTCTAAAAATGGTGTTGCTTCCACTTTTTAAAAATCAAGCCATTTTGGTGCCTGTGGAAGAAAACGCGTGACTCCGCGGTCAGGAAAAATGCTCCCAGGGAAAAAAATGTTTTTTGAAGCCACATTTGTTTTTTTAAACCAAATGCAAAAACGGACCCCAGGATGAGTTTCAGGATGAAATTCCATGTCTGAAAATGGTGTTGCTTCCACTTTTTAAAAATCAAGCCTTTTTGGTGCCAGGGGAAGAAAACGTGTGACTCCGCGGTCAAGAAAAATGCTGCCCTGGAAAAAAAAATGTTTTTTGAAGCCACATTTGTTTTTTTAAACCAAATACAAAAACGGACCCCAGGATGAGTTTCAGGATGAAATTCCATGTCTGAAAATGGTGTTGCTTCCACTTTTTAAAAATCAAGCCTTTTTGGTGCCAGGGGAAGAAAACGTGTGACTCCGCGGTCAAGAAAAATGCTGCCCTGGAAAAAAAAATGTTTTTTGACGCCACATTTGTTTTTTTAAACCATTTGCAAAAACGGATCCCAGGATGAGTTTCAGGATGAAATTCCATGTCTAAAAATGGTGTTGCTTCCACTTTTTAAAAATCAAGCCTTTTTGGTGCCTCGGGAAGAAAACGTGTGACTCTGCGGTCAGGAAAAATGCTGCCCAGGAAAAAACTGTTTTTTGAAGCCACATTTGTTTTTTTAAACCAAATGCAAAAACGGACCCCAGGATGAGTTTCAGGATGAAATTCCATGTCTAAAAATGGTGTTGCTTCCACTTTTTAAAAATCAAGCCTTTTTGGTGCCTCGGGTAGAAAACGTGTGACTCTGCGGTCAGGAAAAATGCTGCCCAGGAAAAAAAATGTTTTTTGAAGCCACATTTGTTTTTTTAAACCAAATGCAAAAACGGATCCCAGGATGAGTTTCAGGATGAAATTCCATGTCTAAAAATGGTGTTGCTTACACTTTTTAAAAATCGAGCCTTTTTGGTGCCAGGGGAAGAAAACGCGTGACTCCGCGGTCAGGAAAAATGCTCCCAGGGAAAAAAATGTTTTTTGAAGCCACATTTGTTTTTTTAAACCAAATGCAAAAACGGACCCCAGGATGAGTTTCAGGATGAAATTCCATGTCTGAAAATGGTGTTGCTTCCACTTTTTAAAAATCAAGCCTTTTTGGTGCCAGGGGAAGAAAACGTGTGACTCCGCGGTCAGGAAAAATGCTGCCCTGGAAAAAAAAATGTTTTTTGAAGCCACATTTGTTTTTTTAAACCATTTGCAAAAACGGATCCCAGGATGAGTTTCAGGATGAAATTCCATGTCTAAAAATGGTGTTGCTTCCACTTTTTAAAAATCAAGCCTTTTTGGTGCCTCGGGAAGAAAAGGTGTGACTCTGCGGTCAGGAAAAATGCTGCCCAGGAAAAAACTGTTTTTTGAAGCCACATTTGTTTTTTTAAACCAAATGCAAAAACGGACCCCAGGATGAGTTTCAGGATGAAATTCCATGTCTAAAAATGGTGTTGCTTCCACTTTTTAAAAATCAAGCCTTTTTGGTACCTCGGGTAGAAAACGTGTGACTCTGCGGTCAGGAAAAATGCTGCCCAGGAAAAAACTGTTTTTTGAAGCCACATTTGTTTTTTTAAACCAAATGCAAAAACGGACCCCAGGATGAGTTTCAGGATGAAATTCCATGTCTAAAAATGGTGTTGCTTCCACTTTTTAAAAATCAAGCCTTTTTGGTGCCTCGGGTAGAAAACGTGTGACTCTGAGGTCAGGAAAAATGCTGCCCAGGAAAAAAAATGTTTTTTGAAGCCACATTTGTTTTTTTAAACCAAATGCAAAAACGGATCCCAGGATGAGTTTCAGGATGAAATTCCATGTCTAAAAATGGTGTTGCTTCCACTTTTTAAAAATCAAGCCATTTTGGTGCCTCGGGTAGAAAACGTGTGACTCCGCGGTCAGGAAAAATGCTCCCAGGGAAAAAAATGTTTTTTGAAGCCACATTTGTTTTTTTAAACCAAATGCAAAAACGGACCCCAGGATGAGTTTCAGGATGAAATTCCATGTCTGAAAATGGTGTTGCTTCCACTTTTTAAAAATCAAGCCTTTTTGGTGCCTCGGGTAGAAAACGTGTGACTCTGAGGTCAGGAAAAATGCTGCCCAAGAAAAAAAATGTTTTTTGAAGCCACATTTGTTTTTTTAAACCATTTGCAAAAACGGACCCCAGGATGAGTTTCAGGATGAAATTCCATGTCTGAAAATGGTGTTGCTTCCACTTTTTAAAAATCGAGCCTTTTTGCTCCCAGGGGAAGAAAACGCGTGACTCCGCGGTCAGGAAAAATGCTGCCCTGGAAAAAAAAATGTTTTTTGAAGCCACATTTGTTTTTTTAAACCAAATACAAAAACGGACCCCAGGATGAGTTTCAGGATGAAATTCCATGTCTAAAAATGGTGTTGCTTCCACTTTTTAAAAATCAAGCCTTTTTGGTGCCTCGAGAAGAAAACGTGTGACTCTGCGGTCAGGAAAAATGCTGCCCAGGAAAAAACTGTTTTTTGAAGCCACATTTGTTTTTTTAAACCAAATGAAAAAACGGACCCCAGGATGAGTTTCAGGATGAAATTCCATGTCTGAAAATGGTGTTCCTTTCACTTTTTAAAAATCGAGCCTTTTTGGTTCCAGGGGAAGAAAACGCGTGACTCCGCTGTCAGGAAAAATGCTGCCCAGGAAAAAACTGTTTTTTGAAGCCACATTTGTTTTTTTAAACCATTTGCAAAAACGGACCCCAGGATGAGTTTCAGGATGAAATTCCATGTCTAAAAATGGTGTTGCTTCCACTTTTTAAAAATCAAGCCTTTTTGGTGCCAGGGGAAGAAAACGCGTGACTCCGCGGTCAGGAAAAATGCTCCCAGGGAAAAAAATGTTTTTTGAAGCCACATTTGTTTTTTTAAACCAAATGCAAAAACGGACCCCAGGATGAGTTTCAGGATGAAATTCCATGTCTGAAAATGGTGTTGCTTCCACTTTTTAAAAATCAAGCCTTTCTGGTGTTTGGGGAAGAAAACGCATGACTCCGCGGTCAGGAAAAATGCTGCCCAGGAAAAAACTGTTTTTTGAAGCCACATTTGTTTTTTTAAACCAAATGCAAAAACGGATCCCAGGATGAGTTTCAGGATGAAATTCCATGTCTAAAAATGGTGTTGCTTCCACTTTTTAAAAATCAAGCCATTTTGGTGCCTGTGGAAGAAAACGCGTGACTCCGCGGTCAGGAAAAATGCTCCCAGGGAAAAAAATGTTTTTTGAAGCCACATTTGTTTTTTTAAACCAAATGCAAAAACGGACCCCAGGATGAGTTTCAGGATGAAATTCCATGTCTGAAAATGGTGTTGCTTCCACTTTTTAAAAATCAAGCCTTTTTGGTGCCAGGGGAAGAAAACGTGTGACTCCGCGGTCAAGAAAAATGCTGCCCTGGAAAAAAAAATGTTTTTTGAAGCCACATTTGTTTTTTTAAACCAAATACAAAAACGGACCCCAGGATGAGTTTCAGGATGAAATTCCATGTCTGAAAATGGTGTTGCTTCCACTTTTTAAAAATCAAGCCTTTTTGGTGCCTCGAGAAGAAAACGTGTGACTCTGCGGTCAGGAAAAATGCTGCCCAGGAAAAAACTGTTTTTTGAAGCCACATTTGTTTTTTTAAACCAAATGCAAAAACGGACCCCAGGATGAGTTTCAGGATGAAATTCCATGTCTAAAAATCGTGTTGCTTCCACTTTTTAAAAATCGAGCCTTTTTGGTGTTTGGGGAAGAAAACGCGTGACTCCGCGGTCAGGAAAAATGCTGCCAGGGAAAAAAATGTTTTTTGACGCCACATTTGTTTTTTTAAACCATTTGCAAAAACGGATCCCAGGATGAGTTTCAGGATGAAATTCCATGTCTAAAAATGGTGTTGCTTCCACTTTTTAAAAATCAAGCCTTTTTGGTGCCTCGGGAAGAAAACGTGTGACTCTGCGGTCAGGAAAAATGCTGCCCAGGAAAAAACTGTTTTTTGAAGCCACATTTGTTTTTTTAAACCAAATGCAAAAACGGACCCCAGGATGAGTTTCAGGATGAAATTCCATGTCTAAAAATGGTGTTGCTTCCACTTTTTAAAAATCAAGCCTTTTTGGTGCCTCGGGTAGAAAACGTGTGACTCTGCGGTCAGGAAAAATGCTGCCCAGGAAAAAAAATGTTTTTTGAAGCCACATTTGTTTTTTTAAACCAAATGCAAAAACGGATCCCAGGATGAGTTTCAGGATGAAATTCCATGTCTAAAAATGGTGTTGCTTACACTTTTTAAAAATCGAGCCTTTTTGGTGCCAGGGGAAGAAAACGCGTGACTCCGCGGTCAGGAAAAATGCTCCCAGGGAAAAAACTGTTTTTTGAAGCCACATTTGTTTTTTTAAACCAAATGCAAAAACGGACCCCAGGATGAGTTTCAGGATGAAATTCCATGTCTAAAAATGGTGTTGCTTCCACTTTTTAAAAATCAAGCCTTTTTGGTGCCTCGGGTAGAAAACGTGTGACTCTGAGGTCAGGAAAAATGCTGCCCAGGAAAAAAAATGTTTTTTGAAGCCACATTTGTTTTTTTAAATCAAATGCAAAAACGGATCCCAGGATGAGTTTCAGGATGAAATTCCATGTCTGAAAATGGTGTTGCTTCCACTTTTTAAAAATCAAGCCTTTTTGGTGCCAGGGGAAGAAAACGTGTGACTCCGCGGTCAGGAAAAATGCTGCCCTGGAAAAAAAAATGTTTTTTGAAGCCACATTTGTTTTTTTAAACCAAATGCAAAAACGGACCCCAGGATGAGTTTCAGGATGAAATTCCATGTCTGAAAATGGTGTTGCTTCCACTTTTTAAAAATCAAGCCTTTTTGGTGCCTGGGGAAGAAAACGCATGACTCCGCTGTCAGGAAAAATGCTGCCCAGGAAAAAAATGTTTTTTGACGCCACATTTGTTTTTTTAAACCATTTGCAAAAACAGACCCCAGGATGAGTTTCAGGATGAAATTCCATGTCTAAAAATGGTGTTGCTTCCACTTTTTAAAAATCAAGCCTTTTTGGTGCCTCGAGAAGAAAACGTGTGACTCTGCGGTCAGGAAAAATGCTGCCCAGGAAAAAACTGTTTTTTGAAGCCACATTTGTTTTTTTAAACCAAATGCAAAAACGGACCCCAGGATGAGTTTCAGGATGAAATTCCATGTCTAAAAATGGTGTTGCTTCCACTTTTTAAAAATCGAGCCTTTTTGGTGTTTGGGGAAGAAAACGCGTGACTCCGCGGTCAGGAAAAATGCTCCCAGGGAAAAAAATGTTTTTTGAAGCCACATTTGTTTTTTTAAACCAAATGCAAAAACGGACCCCAGGATGAGTTTCAGGATGAAATTCCATGTCTAAAAATGGTGTTGCTTCCACTTTTTAAAAATCAAGCCTTTTTGGTGCCTGGGGAAGAAAACGCATGACTCCGCTGTCAGGAAAAATGCTGCCCAGGAAAAAAATGTTTTTTGACGCCACATTTGTTTTTTTAAACCATTTGCAAAAACGGACCCCAGGATGAGTTTCAGGATGAAATTCCATGTCTAAAAATGGTGTTGCTTCCACTTTTTAAAAATCAAGCCTTTTTGTTGCCAGGGGAAGAAAACGCGTGACTCCGCGGTCAGGAAAAATGCTGCCCTGGAAAAAAAAATGTTTTTTGAAGCCACATTTGTTTTTTTAAAAACCAAATGCAAAAACGGACCCCAGGATGAGTTTCAGGATGAAATTCCATGTCTGAAAATGGTGTTGCTTCCACTTTTTAAAAATCGAGCCTTTTTGTTGCCAGGGGAAGAAAACGCGTGACTCTGCGGTCAGGAAAAATGCTGCCCTGGAAAAAAAAAGTTTTTTGAAGCCACATTTGTTTTTTTAAAAACCAAATGCAAAAACGGACCCCAGGATGAGTTTCAGGATGAAATTCCATGTCTGAAAATGGTGTTCCTTTCACTTTTTAAAAATCGAGCCTTTTTGGTTCCAGGGGAAGAAAACGCGTGACTCCGCTGTCAGGAAAAATGCTGCCCAGGAAAAAAATGTTTTTTGACGCCACATTTGTTTTTTTAAACCATTTGCAAAAACGGACCCCAGGATGAGTTTCAGGATGAAATTCCATGTCTAAAAATGGTGTTGCTTCCACTTTTTAAAAATCAAGCCTTTTTGGTGCCAGGGGAAGAAAACGTGTGACTCCGCGGTCAGGAAAAATGCTGCCCTGGAAAAAAAAATGTTTTTTGAAGCCACATTTGTTTTTTTAAACCATTTGCAAAAACGGACCCCAGGATGAGTTTCAGGATGAAATTCCATGTCTGAAAATGGTGTTGCTTCCACTTTTTAAAAATCGAGCCTTTTTGTTGCCAGGGGAAGAAAACGCGTGACTCCGCGGTCAGGAAAAATGCTGCCCTGGAAAAAAAAATGTTTTTTGAAGCCACGTTTGTTTTTTTAAAAACCAAATGCAAAAACGGACCCCAGGATGAGTTTCAGGATGAAATTCCATGTCTGAAAATGGTGTTGCTTTCACTTTTTAAAAATCGAGCCTTTTTGGTTCCAGGGGAAGAAAACGCTTGACTCCGCGGTCAGGAAAAATGCTGCCCAGGAAAAAAAAATGTTTTTTGAAGCCACATTTGTTTTTTTAAACCAAATACAAAAACGGACCCCAGGATGAGTTTCAGGATGAAATTCCATGTCTAAAAATGGTGTTGCTTCCACTTTTTAAAAATCAAGCCTTTTTGGTTCCAGGGGAAGAAAACGCGTGACTCCGCTGTCAGGAAAAATGCTGCCCAGGAAAAAAATGTTTTTTGACGCCACATTTGTTTTTTTAAACCATTTGCAAAAACGGACCCCAGGATGAGTTTCAGGATGAAATTCCATGTCTAAAAATGGTGTTGCTTCCACTTTTTAAAAATCGAGCCTTTTTGGTGCCTGTGGAAGAAAACGCGTGACTCCGCGGTCAGGAAAAATGCTCCCAGGGAAAAAAATGTTTTTTGAAGCCACATTTGTTTTTTTAAACCAAATGCAAAAACGGACCCCAGGATGAGTTTCAGGATGAAATTCCATGTCTAAAAATGGTGTTGCTTCCACTTTTTAAAAATCAAGCCTTTTTGGTGCCTGGGGAAGAAAACGCATGACTCCGCTGTCAGGAAAAATGCTGCCCAGGAAAAAAATGTTTTTTGACGCCACATTTGTTTTTTTAAACCATTTGCAAAAACGGACCCCAGGATGAGTTTCAGGATGAAATTCCATGTCTAAAAATGGTGTTGCTTCCACTTTTTAAAAATCGAGCCTTTTTGTTGCCAGGGGAAGAAAACGCGTGACTCCGCGGTCAGGAAAAATGCTGCCCTGGAAAAAAAAATGTTTTTTGAAGCCACATTTGTTTTTTTAAAAACCAAATGCAAAAACGGACCCCAGGATGAGTTTCAGGATGAAATTCCATGTCTGAAAATGGTGTTGCTTCCACTTTTTAAAAATCGAGCCTTTTTGTTGCCAGGGGAAGAAAACGCGTGACTCTGCGGTCAGGAAAAATGCTGCCCTGGAAAAAAAAAAGTTTTTTGAAGCCACATTTGTTTTTTTAAAAACCAAATGCAAAAACGGACCCCAGGATGAGTTTCAGGATGAAATTCCATGTCTGAAAATGGTGTTGCTTCCACTTTTTAAAAATCGAGCCTTTTTGTTGCCAGGGGAAGAAAACGCGTGACTCTGCGGTCAGGAAAAATGCTGCCCTGGAAAAAAAAAAGTTTTTTGAAGCCACATTTGTTTTTTTAAAAACCAAATGCAAAAACGGACCCCAGGATGAGTTTCAGGATGAAATTCCATGTCTGAAAATGGTGTTCCTTTCACTTTTTAAAAATCGAGCCTTTTTGGTTCCAGGGGAAGAAAACGCGTGACTCCGCTGTCAGGAAAAATGCTGCCCAGGAAAAAAATGTTTTTTGACGCCACATTTGTTTTTTTAAACCATTTGCAAAAACGGACCCCAGGATGAGTTTCAGGATGAAATTCCATGTCTAAAAATGGTGTTGCTTCCACTTTTTAAAAATCAAGCCTTTTTGGTGCCAGGGGAAGAAAACGTGTGACTCCGCGGTCAGGAAAAATGCTGCCCTGGAAAAAAAAATGTTTTTTGAAGCCACATTTGTTTTTTTAAACCATTTGCAAAAACGGACCCCAGGATGAGTTTCAGGATGAAATTCCATGTCTGAAAATGGTGTTGCTTCCACTTTTTAAAAATCGAGCCTTTTTGTTGCCAGGGGAAGAAAACGCGTGACTCCGCGGTCAGGAAAAATGCTGCCCTGGAAAAAAAAATGTTTTTTGAAGCCACGTTTGTTTTTTTAAAAACCAAATGCAAAAACGGACCCCAGGATGAGTTTCAGGATGAAATTCCATGTCTGAAAATGGTGTTGCTTTCACTTTTTAAAAATCGAGCCTTTTTGGTTCCAGGGGAAGAAAACGCGTGACTACGCGGTCAGGAAAAATGCTGCCCATGAAAAAAAAATGTTTTTTGAAGCCACATTTGTTTTTTTAAACCAAATACAAAAACGGACCCCAGGATGAGTTTCAGGATGAAATTCCATGTCTAAAAATGGTGTTGCTTCCACTTTTTAAAAATCAAGCCTTTTTGGTGCCTGGGGAAGAAAACGTGTGACTCTGCGGTCAGGAAAAATGCTGCCCAGGAAAAAACTGTTTTTTGAAGCCACATTTGTTTTTTTAAACCAAATGCAAAAACGGACCCCAGGATGAGTTTCAGGATGAAATTCCATGTTTGAAAATGGTGTTGCTTCCACTTTTTAAAAATCAAGCCTTTTTGGTGTTTGGGGAAGAAAACGCGTGACTCCGCGGTCAGGAAAAATGCTGCCAGGGAAAAAAATGTTTTTTGAAGCCACATTTGTTTTTTTAAACCAAATGCAAAAACGGACCCCAGGATGAGTTTCAGGATGAAATTCCATGTCTGAAAATGGTGTTGCATCCACTTTTTAAAAATCAAGCCTTTTTGGTGCCAGGGGAAGAAAACGTGTGACTCGGCGGTCAGGAAAAATGCTGCCCTGGAAAAAAAAATGTTTTTTGAAGCCACATTTGTTTTCTTAAACCATTTGCAAAAACGGACCCCAGGATGAGTTTCAGGATGAAATTCCATGTCTGAAAATGGTGTTGCTTCCACTTTTTAATAATCGAGCCTTTTTGTTGCCAGGGGAAGAAAACGCGGGACTCCGCGGTCAGGAAAAATGCTGCCCTGGAAAAAAAAATGTTTTTTGAAGCCACATTTGTTTTTTTAAACCAAATGCAAAAACGGACCCCAGGATGAGTTTCAGGATTAAATTCCATGTCTGAAAATGGTGTTGCTTCCACTTTTTAAAAATCGAGCCTTTTTGGTGTTTGCGGAAGAAAACGCGTGACTCCGCGGTCAGGAAAAATGCTGCCAGGGAAAAAAATGTTTTTTGAAGCCACATTTGTTTTTTTAAACCAAATGCAAAAACGGACCCCAGGATGAGTTTCAGGATGAAATTCCATGTCTGAAAATGGTGTTGCTTCCACTTTTTAAAAATCGAGCCTTTTTGTTGCCAGGTGAAGAAAACGCGTGACTCCGCGGTCAGCTAAAATGCTGCCCTGGAAAAAAAAATGTTTTTTGAAGCCACATTTGTTTTTTTAAAAACCAAATGCAAAAACGGACCCCAGGATGAGTTTCAGGATGAAATTCCATGTCTGAAAATGGTGTTGCTTTCACTTTTAAAAAATCGAGCCTTTTTGGTGCCTGGGGAAGAAAACGCGTGACTCTGCGGTCAGGAAAAATGCTGCCAGGGAAAAAAATGTTTTTTGAAGCCACATTTGTTTTTTTAAACCAAATGCAAAAACGGACCCCAGGATGAGTTTCAGGATGAAATTCCATGTCTGAAAATGGTGTTGCATCCACTTTTTAAAAATCAAGCCTTTTTGGTGCCAGGGGAAGAAAACGTGTGACTCCGCGGTCAGGAAAAATGCTGCCCTGGAAAAAAAATGTTTTTTGAAGCCACATTTGTTTTTTTAAACCAAATGCAAAAACGGACCCCAGGATGAGTTTCAGGATGAAATTCCATGTCTGAAAATGGTGTTGCTTCCACTTTTTAAAAATCGAGCCTTTTTGGGGTTTGGGGAAGAAAACGCGTGACTCCGCGGTCAGGAAAAATGCTGCCAGGGAAAAAAATGTTTTTTGAAGCCACATTTGTTTTTTTAAACCAAATGCAAAAACGGACCCCAGGATGAGTTTCAGGATGAAATTCCATGTCTAAAAATGGAGTTGCTTCCACTTTTTAAAAATCAAGCCTTTTTGGTGCCTGGGGAAGAAAACGCATGACTCCGCTGTCAGGAAAAATGCTGCCCAGGAAAAAAAATGTTTTTTGAAGCCACATTTGTTTTTTTAAACCATTTGCAAAAACGGACCCCAGGATAAGTTTCAGGATGAAATTCCATGTCTAAAAATGGTGTTGCTTCCACTTTTTAAAAATCAAGCCTTTTTGGTGCCTCGAGAAGAAAACGTGTGACTCCGCGGTCAGGAAAAATGCTGCCCTGGAAAAAAAAATGTTTTTTGAAGCCATATTTGTTTTTTTAAACCATTTGCAAAAACGGACCCCAGGATGAGTTTCAGGATGAAATTCCATGTCTGAAAATGGTGTTGCTTCCACTTTTTAATAATCGAGCCTTTTTGTTGCCAGGGGAAGAAAACGCGTGACTCCGCGGTCAGGAAAAATGCTGCCCTGGAAAAAAAAATGTTTTTTGAAGCCACATTTGTTTTTTTAAACCAAATGCAAAAACGGACCCCAGGATGAGTTTCAGGATTAAATTCCATGTCTGAAAATGGTGTTGCTTCCACTTTTTAAAAATCGAGCCTTTTTGGTGTTTGGGGAAGAAAACGCGTGACTCCGCGGTCAGGAAAAATGCTGCCAGGGAAAAAAATGTTTTTTGAAGCCACATTTGTTTTTTTAAACCAAATGCAAAAACGGACCCCAGGATGAGTTTCAGGATGAAATTCCATGTCTGAAAATGGTGTTGCTTTCACTTTTTAAAAATCGAGCCTTTTTGGTGCCTGGGGAAGAAAACGCGTGACTCCGCGGTCAGGAAAAATGCTGCCAGGGAAAAAAATGATGAAATTCCATGTCTAAAAATGGTGTTGCTTCCACTTTTTAAAAATCAAGCCTTTTTGGTGCCAGGGGAAGAAAACGTGTGACTCCGCGGTCAGGAAAAATGCTGCCCTGGAAAAAAAAATGTTTTTTGAAGCCACATTTGTTTTTTTAAACCATTTGCAAAAACGGACCCCAGGATGAGTTTCAGGATGAAATTCCATGTCTGAAAATGGTGTTGCTTCCACTTTTTAAAAATCGAGCCTTTTTGTTGCCAGGGGAAGAAAACGCGTGACTCCGCGGTCAGGAAAAATGCTGCCCTGGAAAAAAAAATGTTTTTTGAAGCCACATTTGTTTTTTTAAAAACCAAATGCAAAAACGGACCCCAGGATGAGTTTCAGGATGAAATTCCATGTCTGAAAATGGTGTTCCTTTCACTTTTTAAAAATCGAGCCTTTTTGGTTCCAGGGGAAGAAAACGCGTGACTCCGCTGTCAGGAAAAATGCTGCCCAGGAAAAAAATGTTTTTTGACGCCACATTAGTTTTTTTAAACCATTTGCAAAAACGGACCCCAGGATGAGTTTCAGGATGAAATTCCATGTCTAAAAATGGTGTTGCTTCCACTTTTTAAAAATCAAGCCTTTTTGGTGCCAGGGGAAGAAAACGTGTGACTCCGCGGTCAGGAAAAATGCTGCCCTGGAAAAAAAAATGTTTTTTGAAGCCACATTTGTTTTTTTAAACCATTTGCAAAAACGGAACCCAGGATGAGTTTCAGGATGAAATTCCATGTCTGAAAATGATGTTGCTTCCACTTTTTAAAAATCGAGCCTTTTTGTTGCCAGGGGAAGAAAACGCGTGACTCCGCGGTCAGGAAAAATGCTGCCCTGGAAAAAAAAATGTTTTTTGAAGCCACATTTGTTTTTTTAAAAACCAAATGCAAAAACGGACCCCAGGATGAGTTTCAGGATGAAATTCCATGTCTGAAAATGGTGTTGCTTTCACTTTTTAAAAATCGAGACTTTTTGGTTCCAGGGGAAGAAAACGCGTGACTCCGCGGTCAGGAAAAATGCTGCCCAGGAAAAAAAAATGTTTTTTGAAGCCACATTTGTTTTTTTAAACCAAATACAAAAACGGACCCCAGGATGAGTTTCAGGATGAAATTCCATGTCTAAAAATGGTGTTGCTTCCACTTTTTAAAAATCAAGCCTTTTTGGTGCCTCGAGAAGAAAACGTGTGACTCTGCGGTCAGGAAAAATGCTGCCCAGGAAAAAACTGTTTTTTGACGCCACATTTGTTTTTTTAAACCATTTGCAAAAACGGACCCCAGGATGAGTTTCAGGATGAAATTCCATGTCTAAAAATGGTGTTGCTTCCACTTTTTAAAAATCAAGCCTTTTTGGTGCCTCGAGAAGAAAACGTGTGACTCTGCGGTCAGGAAAAATGCTGCCCAGGAAAAAACTGTTTTTTGAAGCCACATTTGTTTTTTTAAACCAAATGCAAAAACGGACCCCAGGATGAGTTTCAGTATGAAATTCCATGTCTAAAAATGGTGTTGCTTCCACTTTTTAAAAATCGAGCCTTTTTGGTGCCAGGGGAAGAAAACGCGTGACTCCGCGGTCAGGAAAAATGCTGCCCTGGAAAAAAATGTTTTTTGAAGCCACATTTGTTTTTTTAAACCAAATGCAAAAACGGACCCCAGGATGAGTTTCAGGATTAAATTCCATGTCTGAAAATGGTGTTGCTTCCACTTTTTAAAAATCGAGCCTTTTTGGTGTTTGGGGAAGAAAACGCGTGACTCCGCGGTCAGGAAAAATGCTGCCAGGGAAAAAAATGTTTTTTTGAAGCCACATTTGTTTTTTTAAACCAAATGCAAAAACGGACCCCAGGATGAGTTTCAGGATGAAATTCCATGTCTGAAAATGGTGTTGCTTCCACTTTTTAAAAATCGAGCCTTTTTGTTGCCAGGGAAAGAAAACGCGTGATTCCGCGGTCAGGAAAAATGCTGCCCTGGAAAAAAAAATGTTTTTTGAAGCCACATTTGTTTTTTTAAAAACCAAATGCAAAAACGGACCCCAGGATGAGTTTCAGGATGAAATTCCATGTCTGAAAATGGTGTTGCTTTCACTTTTTAAAAATCGAGCCTTTTTGGTGCCTGGGGAAGAAAACGCGTGACTCCGCGGTCAGGAAAAATGCTGCCCAGGAAAAAAAAATGTTTTTTGACGCCACATTTGTTTTTTTAAACCATTTGCAAAAACGGACCCCAGGATAAGTTTCAGGATGAAATTCCATGTCTAAAAATGGTGTTGCTTCCACTTTTTAAAAATCAAGCCGTTTTGGTGCCTCGAGAAGAAAACGTGTGACTCTGTGGTCAGGAAAAATGCTGCCCAGGAAAAAAATGTTTTTTGAAGCCACATTTGTTTTTTTAAACCAAATGCAAAAACGGACCCCAGGATGAGTTTCAGGATGAAATTCCATGTCTAAAAATGGTGTTGCTTCCACTTTTTAAAAATCAAGCCTTTTTGGTGCCTGGGGAAGAAAACGCGTGACTCTGCGGTCAGGAAAAATGCTGCCCAGGAAAAAAATGTTTTTTGAAGCCACATTTGTTTTTTTTAAACCATTTGCAAAAACGGACCCCAGGAGGAGTTTCAGGATGAAATTCCATGTCTGAAAATGGTGTTGCTTCCACTTTTTAAAAATCGAGCCTTTTTAGTGCCAGGGGAAGAAAACGTGTGACTCTGCGGTCAGGAAAAATGCTGCCCTGGAAAAAAAAAATGTTTTTTGAAGCCACATTTGTTTTTTTAAACCAAATGCAAAAACGGACCCCAGGATGAGTTTCAGGATGAAATTCCATGTCTGAAAATGGTGTTGCTTCCACTTTTTAAAAATCAAGCCTTTTTGGTGTTTGGGGAAGAAAACGCGTGACTCCGCGGTCAGGAAAAATGCTGCCAGGGAAAAAAATGTTTTTTGAAGCCACATTTGTTTTTTTAAACCAAATGCAAAAACGGACCCCAGGATGAGTTTCAGGATGAAATTCCATGTCTGAAAATGGTGTTGCTTCCACTTTTTAAAAATCGAGCCTTTTTGGTGCCAGGGGAAGAAAACGCGTGACTCCGCGGTCAGGAAAAATGCTGCCCAGGAGAAAAAAAATTTTTGAAGCCACATTTGTTTTTTTAAACCAAATGCAAAAACATACCCCAGGATGAGTTTCAGGATGAAATTCCATGTCTGAAAATGGTGTTGCTTCCACTTTTTAAAAATCAAGCCTTTTTGGTGCCTGGGGAAGAAAACGCGTGACTCCGCGGTCAGGAAAAATACTGCCAAGGAAAAAAAAAATGTTTTTTGAAGCCAGATTTGTTTTTTTAAACCAAATGCAAAAACGGACCCCAGGATGAGTTTCAGGATGAAATTCCATGTCTGAAAATGGTGTTGCTTCCACTTTTTAATAATCGAGCCTTTTTGTTGCCAGGGGAAGAAAACGCGTGACTCCGCGGTCAGGAAAAATGCTGCCCAGGAAAAAAAAAAATTTTGAAGCCACATTTGTTTTTTTAAACCAAATGCAAAAACGGACCCCAGGATGAGTTTCAGGATGAAATTCCATGTCTGAAAATGGTGTTGCTTTCACTTTTTAAAAATCAAGCCTTTTTGGTGCCTGGGGAAGAAAACGCGTGACTCCGCGGTCAGGAAAAATACTGCCAAGGAAAAAAAAATGTTTTTTGAAGCCAGATTTGTTTTTTTAAACCAAATGCAAAAACGGACCCCAGGATGAGTTTCAGGATGAAATTCCATGTCTGAAAATGGTGTTGCTTCCACTTTTTAATAATCGAGCCTTTTTGTTGCCAGGGGAAGAAAACGCGTGACTCCGCGGTCAGGAAAAATGCTGCCCAGGAAAAAAAAAATTTTTGAAGCCACATTTGTTTTTTTAAACCAAATGCAAAAACGGACCCCAGGATGAGTTTCAGGATGAAATTCCATGTCTGAAAATGGTGTTGCTTTCACTTTTTAAAAATCAAGCCTTTTTGGTGCCTGGGGAAGAAAACGCGTGACTCCGCGGTCAGGAAAAATGCTGCCCAGGAAAAAAAAATGTTTTTTGAAGCCACATTTGTTTTTTTAAACCATTTGCAAAAACGGACCCCAGGATAAGTTTCAGGATGAAATTCCATGTCTAAAAATGGTGTTGCTTCCACTTTTTAAAAATCAAGCCTTTTTGGTGCCTCGAGAAGAAAACGTGTGACTCTGTGGTCAGGAAAAATGCTGCCCAGGAAAAAACTGTTTTTTGAAGCCACATTTGTTTTTTTAAACCAAATGCAAAAACGGACCCCAGGATGAGTTTCAGGATGAAATTCCATGTCTGAAAATGGTGTTGCTTCCACTTTTTAAAAATCGAGCCTTTTTGGGGTTTGGGGAAGAAAACGCGTGACTCCGCGGTCAGGAAAAATGCTGCCAGGGAAAAAAATGTTTTTTGAAGCCACATTTGTTTTTTTAAACCAAATGCAAAAACGGACCCCAGGATGAGTTTCAGGATGAAATTCCATGTATGAAAATGGTGTTGCTTCCACTTTTTAATAATCGAGCCTTTTTGTTGCCAGGGGAATAAAACGCGTGACTCCGCTGTCAGGAAAAATGCTGCCCTGGAAAAAAAAATGTTTTTTGAAGCCACATTTGTTTTTTTAAACCATTTGCAAAAACGGACCCCAGGATGAGTTTCAGGATGAAATTCCATGTCTGAAAATGGTGTTGCTTCCACTTTTTAAAAATTGAGCCTTTTTGGGGTTTGGGGAAGAAAACGCGTGACTCCGCTGTCAGGAAAAATGCTGCCCAGGAAAAAAATGTTTTTTGACGCCACATTTGTTTTTTTAAACCATTTGCAAAAACGGACCCCAGGATGAGTTTCAGGATGAAATTCCATGTCTAAAAATGGTGTTGCTTCCACTTTTTAAAAATCGAGCCTTTTTGGTGCCAGGGGAAGAAAACGCATGACTCCGCGGTCAGTAAAAATGCTACCCTGGAAAAAAATGTTTTTTGAAGCCACATTTGTTTTTTTAAACCAAATGCAAAAACGGACCCCAGGATGAGTTTCAGGATGAAATTCCATGTCTGAAAATGGTGTTGCTTCCACTTTTTAAAAATCAAGCCTTTCTGGTGTTTGGGGAAGAAAACGCGTGACTCCGCGGTCACGAAAAATGCTGCCAGGGAAAAAAATGTTTTTTGAAGCCACATTTGTTTTTTTAAACCAAATGCAAAAACGGACCCCAGGATGAGTTTCAGGATGAAATTCCATGTCTAAAAATGGTGTTGCTTCCACTTTTTAAAAATCAAGCCTTTTTGGTGCCTCGGGAAGAAAACGTGTGACTCTGCGGTCAGGAAAAATGCTGCCCAGGAAAAAAATGTTTTTTGAAGCCACATTTGTTTTTTTAAACCAAATGCAAAAACGGACCCCAGGATGAGTTTCAGGATGAAATTTCATGTCTAAAAATGGTGTTGCTTCCACTTTTTAAAAATCAAGCCTTTTTGGTGACTCGGGAAGAAAACGCGTGACTCCGCGGTCAGGAAAAATGCTCCCAGGGAAAAAAATGTTTTTTGAAGCCACATTTGTTTTTTTAAACCAAATGCAAAAACGGACCCCAGGATGAGTTTCAGGATGAAATTCCATGTCTAAAAATGGTGTTGCTTCCACTTTTTAAAAATCAAGCCTTTTTGGTGCCTGGGGAAGAAAACGCATGACTCCGCTGTCAGGAAAAATGCTGCCCTGGAAAAAAAAATGTTTTTTGAAGCCACATTTGTTTTTTTAAACCATTTGCAAAAACGGACCCCAGGATGAGTTTCAGGATGAAATTCCATGTCTGAAAATGGTGTTGCTTCCACTTTTTAAAAATCGAGCCTTTTTGGTGCCAGGGGAAGAAAACGCATGACTCCGCGGTCAGGAAAAATGATGCCCAGGAAAAAAATGTTTTTTGACGCCACATTTGTTTTTTTAAACCATTTGCAAAAACGGACCCCAGGATGAGTTTCAGGATGAAATTCCATGTCTGAAAATGGTGTTGCTTCCACTTTTTAAAAATCGAGCCTTTTTGGTGTTTGGGGAAGAAAACGCGTGACTCCGCGGTCAGGAAAAATGCTGCCCAGGAAAAAAATGTTTTTTGACGCCACATTTGTTTTTTTAAACCAAATGCAAAAACGGACCCCAGGATGAGTTTCAGGATGAAATTCCATGTCTGAAAATGGTGTTGCTTCCACTTTTTAAAAATCGAGCCTTTTTGGTGCCAGGGGAAGAAAACGCATGACTCCGCGGTCAGGAAAAATGATGCCCAGGAAAAAAATGTTTTTTGAAGCCACATTTGTTTTTTTAAACCAAATGCAAAAACGGACCCCAGGATGAGTTTCAGGATGAAATTCCATGTCTGAAAATGGTGTTGCTTCCACTTTTTAAAAATCAAGCCTTTTTGGTGCCTGGGGAAGAAAACGCATGACTCCGCTGTCAGGAAAAATGCTGCCCTGGAAAAAAAAATGTTTTTTGAAGCCACATTTGTTTTTTTAAACCATTTGCAAAAACGGACCCCAGGATGAGTTTCAGGATGAAATTCCATGTCTGAAAATGGTGTTGCTTTCACTTTTTAAAAATCGAGCCTTTTTGGTGCCTGGGGAAGAAAACGCGTGACTCCGCGGTCAGGAAAAATGCTGCCCAGGAAAAAAAAATGTTTTTTGAAGCCACATTTGTTTTTTTAAACCAAATACAAAAACGGACCCCAGGATGAGTTTCAGGATGAAATTCCATGTCTAAAAATTGTGTTGCTTCCACTTTTTAAAAATCAAGCCTTTTTGGTGCCTGGGGAAGAAAACGTGTGACTCCGCTGTCAGGAAAAATGCTGCCCAGGAAAAAAATGTTTTTTGACGCCACATTTGTTTTTTTAAACCATTTGCAAAAACGGACCCCAGGATAAGTTTCAGGATGAAATTCCATGTCTAAAAATGGTGTTGCTTCCACTTTTTAAAAATCAAGCCGTTTTGGTGCCTCGAGAAGAAAACGTGTGACTCTGTGGTCAGGAAAAATGCTGCCCAGGAAAAAAATGTTTTTTGAAGCCACATTTGTTTTTTTAAACCAAATGCAAAAACGGACCCCAGGATGAGTTTCAGGATGAAATTCCATGTCTAAAAATGGTGTTGCTTCCACTTTTTAAAAATCAAGCCTTTTTGGTGCCTGGGGAAGAAAACGCGTGACTCTGCGGTCAGGAAAAATGCTGCCCAGGAAAAAAATGTTTTTTGAAGCCACATTTGTTTTTTTTAAACCATTTGCAAAAACGGACCCCAGGAGGAGTTTCAGGATGAAATTCCATGTCTGAAAATGGTGTTGCTTCCACTTTTTAAAAATCGAGCCTTTTTAGTGCCAGGGGAAGAAAACGTGTGACTCTGCGGTCAGGAAAAATGCTGCCCTGGAAAAAAAAAATGTTTTTTGAAGCCACATTTGTTTTTTTAAACCAAATGCAAAAACGGACCCCAGGATGAGTTTCAGGATGAAATTCCATGTCTGAAAATGGTGTTGCTTCCACTTTTTAAAAATCAAGCCTTTTTGGTGTTTGGGGAAGAAAACGCGTGACTCCGCGGTCAGGAAAAATGCTGCCAGGGAAAAAAATGTTTTTTGAAGCCACATTTGTTTTTTTAAACCAAATGCAAAAACGGACCCCAGGATGAGTTTCAGGATGAAATTCCATGTCTGAAAATGGTGTTGCTTCCACTTTTTAATAATCGAGCCTTTTTGTTGCCAGGGGAAGAAAACGCGTGACTCCGCGGTCAGGAAAAATGCTGCCCAGGAGAAAAAAAATTTTTGAAGCCACATTTGTTTTTTTAAACCAAATGCAAAAACATACCCCAGGATGAGTTTCAGGATGAAATTCCATGTCTGAAAATGGTGTTGCTTCCACTTTTTAAAAATCAAGCCTTTTTGGTGCCTGGGGAAGAAAACGCGTGACTCCGCGGTCAGGAAAAATACTGCCAAGGAAAAAAAAATGTTTTTTGAAGCCAGATTTGTTTTTTTAAACCAAATGCAAAAACGGACCCCAGGATGAGTTTCAGGATGAAATTCCATGTCTGAAAATGGTGTTGCTTCCACTTTTTAATAATCGAGCCTTTTTGTTGCCAGGGGAAGAAAACGCGTGACTCCGCGGTCAGGAAAAATGCTGCCCAGGAAAAAAAAAATTTTTGAAGCCACATTTGTTTTTTTAAACCAAATGCAAAAACGGACCCCAGGATGAGTTTCAGGATGAAATTCCATGTCTGAAAATGGTGTTGCTTCCACTTTTTAAAAATCAAGCCTTTTTGGTGCCTGGGGAAGAAAACGCGTGACTCCGCGGTCAGGAAAAATGCTGCCCAGGAAAAAAAAATGTTTTTTGAAGCCACATTTGTTTTTTTAAACCAAATACAAAAACGGACCCCAGGATGAGTTTCAGGATGAAATTCCATGTCTAAAAATGGTGTTGCTTCCACTTTTTAAAAATCAAGCCTTTTTGGTGCCTGGGGAAGAAAACGCATGACTCCGCTGTCAGGAAAAATGCTGCCCAGGAAAAAAATGTTTTTTGACGCCACATTTGTTTTTTTAAACCATTTGCAAAAACGGACCCCAGGATAAGTTTCAGGATGAAATTCCATGTCTAAAAATGGTGTTGCTTCCACTTTTTAAAAATCAAGCCTTTTTGGTGCCTTGAGAAGAAAACGCATGACTCCGCTGTCAGGAAAAATGCTGCCCAGGAAAAAACTGTTTTTTGAAGCCACATTTGTTTTTTTAAACCAAATGCAAAAACGGACCCCAGGATGAGTTTCAGGATGAAATTCCATGTCTGAAAATGGTGTTGCTTCCACTTTTTAATAATCGAGCCTTTTTGTTGCCAGGGGAATAAAACGCGTGACTCCGCGGGCAGGAAAAATGCTGCCCAGGAAAAAAAATTTTTTTGAAGCCACATTTGTTTTTTTAAACCAAATGCAAAAATATACCCCAGGATGAGTTTCAGGATGAAATTCCATGTCTGAAAATGGTGTTGCTTCCACTTTTTAAAAATTGAGCCTTTTTGGGGTTTGGGGAAGAAAACGCGTGACTCCGCTGTCAGGAAAAATGCTGCCCAGGAAAAAAATGTTTTTTGACGCCACATTTGTTTTTTTAAACCATTTGCAAAAACGGACCCCAGGATGAGTTTCAGGATGAAATTCCATGTCTAAAAATGGTGTTGCTTCCACTTTTTAAAAATCGAGCCTTTTTGGTGCCAGGGGAAGAAAACGCATGACTCCGCGGTCAGTAAAAATGCTACCCTGGAAAAAAATGTTTTTTGAAGCCACATTTGTTTTTTTAAACCAAATGCAAAAACGGACCCCAGGATGAGTTTCAGGATGAAATTCCATGTCTGAAAATGGTGTTGCTTCCACTTTTTAAAAATCAAGCCTTTCTGGTGTTTGGGGAAGAAAACGCGTGACTCCGCGGTCACGAAAAATGCTGCCAGGGAAAAAAATGTTTTTTGAAGCCACATTTGTTTTTTTAAACCAAATGCAAAAACGGACCCCAGGATGAGTTTCAGGATGAAATTCCATGTCTAAAAATGGTGTTGCTTCCACTTTTTAAAAATCAAGCCTTTTTGGTGCCTCGGGAAGAAAACGTGTGACTCTGCGGTCAGGAAAAATGCTGCCCAGGAAAAAAATGTTTTTTGAAGCCACATTTGTTTTTTTAAACCAAATGCAAAAACGGACCCCAGGATGAGTTTCAGGATGAAATTTCATGTCTAAAAATGGTGTTGCTTCCACTTTTTAAAAATCAAGCCTTTTTGGTGACTCGGGAAGAAAACGCGTGACTCCGCGGTCAGGAAAAATGCTCCCAGGGAAAAAAATGTTTTTTGAAGCCACATTTGTTTTTTTAAACCAAATGCAAAAACGGACCCCAGGATGAGTTTCAGGATGAAATTCCATGTCTAAAAATGGTGTTGCTTCCACTTTTTAAAAATCAAGCCTTTTTGGTGCCTGGGGAAGAAAACGCATGACTCCGCTGTCAGGAAAAATGCTGCCCTGGAAAAAAAAATGTTTTTTGAAGCCACATTTGTTTTTTTAAACCATTTGCAAAAACGGACCCCAGGATGAGTTTCAGGATGAAATTCCATGTCTGAAAATGGTGTTGCTTCCACTTTTTAAAAATCGAGCCTTTTTGGTGTTTGGGGAAGAAAACGCGTGACTCCGCGCTCAGGAAAAATGCTGCCCAGGAAAAAAATGTTTTTTGACGCCACATTTGTTTTTTTAAACCAAATGCAAAAACGGACCCCAGGATGAGTTTCAGGATGAAATTCCATGTCTGAAAATGGTGTTGCTTCCACTTTTTAAAAATCGAGCCTTTTTGGTGCCAGGGGAAGAAAACGCATGACTCCGCGGTCAGGAAAAATGATGCCCAGGAAAAAAATGTTTTTTGACGCCACATTTGTTTTTTTAAACCATTTGCAAAAACGGACCCCAGGATGAGTTTCAGGATGAAATTCCATGTCTGAAAATGGTGTTGCTTCCACTTTTTAAAAATCGAGCCTTTTTGGTGTTTGGGGAAGAAAACGCGTGACTCCGCGGTCAGGAAAAATGCTGCCCAGGAAAAAAATGTTTTTTGACGCCACATTTGTTTTTTAAAACCAAATGCAAAAACGGACCCCAGGATGAGTTTCAGGATGAAATTCCATGTCTGAAAATGGTGTTGCTTCCACTTTTTAAAAATCGAGCCTTTTTGGTGCCAGGGGAAGAAAACGCATGACTCCGCGGTCAGCAAAAATGATGCCCAGGAAAAAAATGTTTTTTGAAGCCACATTTGTTTTTTTAAACCAAATGCAAAAACGGACCCCAGGATGAGTTTCAGGATGAAATTCCATGTCTGAAAATGGTGTTGCTTCCACTTTTTAAAAATCGAGCCTTTTTGGTGTTTGGGGAAGAAAACGCGTGACTCCGCGGTCAAGAAAAATGCTGCCCAGGAAAAAAATGTTTTTTGAAGCCACATTTGTTTTTTTAAACCATTTGCAAAAACGGACCCCAGGATGAGTTTCAGGATGAAATTCCATGTCTAAAAATGGTGTTGCTTCCACTTTTTAAAAATCAAGCCTTTTTGGTGCCTGGGGAAGAAAACGCATGACTCCGCTGTCAGGAAAAATGCTGCCCTGGAAAAAAAAATGTTTTTTGAAGCCACATTTGTTTTTTTAAACCATTTGCAAAAACGGACCCCAGGATGAGTTTCAGGATGAAATTCCATGTCTGAAAATGGTGTTGCTTCCACTTTTTAATAATCGAGCCTTTTTGTTGCCAGGGGAAAAAAACGCGTGACTCCGCGGTCAGGAAAAATGCTGCCCTGGAAAAAAAAATGTTTTTTGAAGCCACATTTGTTTTTTTTAAACCAAATACAAAAACGGACCCCAGGATGAGTTTCAGGATGAAATTCCATGTCTGAAAATGGTGTTGCTTCCACTTTTTAAAAATCAAGCCTTTTTGGTGCCTCGAGAAGAAAACGTGTGACTCTGCGGTCAGGAAAAATGCTGCCCAGGAAAAAACAGTTTTTTGAAGCCACATTTGTTTTTTTAAACCAAATGCAAAAACGGACCCCAGGATGAGTTTCAGTATGAAATTCCATGTCTAAAAACGGTGTTGCTTCCACTTTTTAAAAATCGAGCCTTTTTGGTGCCAGGGGAAGAAAACGCGTGACTCCGCGGTCAGGAAAAATGCTGCCCTGGAAAAAAATGTTTTTTGAAGCCACATTTGTTTTTTTAAACCAAATGCAAAAACGGACCCCAGGATGAGTTTCAGGATTAAATTCCATGTCTGAAAATGGTGTTGCTTCCACTTTTTAAAAATCGAGCCTTTTTGGTGTTTGGGGAAGAAAACGCGTGACTCCGCGGTCAGGAAAAATGCTGCCAGGGAAAAAAATGTTTTTTTGAAGCCACATTTGTTTTTTTAAACCAAATGCAAAAACGGACCCCAGGATGAGTTTCAGGATGAAATTCCATGTCTGAAAATGGTGTTGCTTCCACTTTTTAAAAATCGAGCCTTTTTGTTGCCAGGGAAAGAAAACGCGTGACTCCGCGGTCAGGAAAAATGCTGCCCTGGAAAAAAAAATGTTTTTTGAAGCCACATTTGTTTTTTTAAAAACCAAATGCAAAAACGGACCCCAGGATGAGTTTCAGGATGAAATTCCATGTCTGAAAATGGTGTTGCTTTCACTTTTTAAATATCGAGCCTTTTTGGTGCCTGGGGAAGAAAACGCGTGACTCCGCGGTCAGGAAAAATGCTGCCCAGGAAAAAAAAATGTTTTTTGAAGCCACATTTGTTTTTTTAAACCAAATACAAAAACGGACCCCAGGATGAGTTTCAGGATGAAATTCCATGTCTAAAAATTGTGTTGCTTCCACTTTTTAAAAATCAAGCCTTTTTGGTGCCTGGGGAAGAAAACGTGTGACTCCGCTGTCAGGAAAAATGCTGCCCAGGAAAAAAATGTTTTTTGACGCCACATTTGTTTTTTTAAACCATTTGCAAAAACGGACCCCAGGATAAGTTTCAGGATGAAATTCCATGTCTAAAAATGGTGTTGCTTCCACTTTTTAAAAATCAAGCCGTTTTGGTGCCTCGAGAAGAAAACGTGTGACTTTGTGGTCAGGAAAAATGCTCCCCAGGAAAAAAATGTTTTTTGAAGCCACATTTGTTTTTTTAAACCAAATGCAAAAACGGACCCCAGGATGAGTTTCAGGATGAAATTCCATGTCTAAAAATGGTGTTGCTTCCACTTTTTAAAAATCAAGCCTTTTTGGTGCCTGGGGAAGAAAACGCGTGACTCTGCGGTCAGGAAAAATGCTGCCCAGGAAAAAAATGTTTTTTGAAGCCACATTTGTTTTTTTTAAACCATTTGCAAAAACGGACCCCAGGAGGAGTTTCAGGATGAAATTCCATGTCTGAAAATGGTGTTGCTTCCACTTTTTAAAAATCGAGCCTTTTTAGTGCCAGGGGAAGAAAACGTGTGACTCTGCGGTCAGGAAAAATGCTGCCCTGGAAAAAAAAAATGTTTTTTGAAGACACATTTGTTTTTTTAAACCAAATGCAAAAACGGACCCCAGGATGAGTTTCAGGATGAAATTCCATGTCTGAAAATGGTGTTGCTTCCACTTTTTAAAAATCAAGCCTTTTTGGTGTTTGGGGAAGAAAACGCGTGACTCCGCGGTCAGGAAAAATGCTGCCAGGGAAAAAAATGTTTTTTGAAGCCACATTTGTTTTTTTAAACCAAATGCAAAAACGGACCCCAGGATGAGTTTCAGGATGAAATTCCATGTCTGAAAATGGTGTTGCATCCACTTTTTAAAAATCAAGCCTTTTTGGTGCCAGGGGAAGAAAACGCGTGACTCCGGGGTCAGGAAAAATGCTGCCAGGGAAAAAAATGTTTTTTGAAGCCACATTTGTTTTTTTAAACCAAATGCAAAAACGGACCCCAGGATGAGTTTCAGGATGAAATTCCATGTCTGAAAATGGTGTTGCTTCCACTTTTTAATAATCGAGCCTTTTTGTTGCCAGGGGAAGAAAACGCGTGACTCCGCGGTCAGGAAAAATGCTGCCCAGGAGAAAAAAAATTTTTGAAGCCACATTTGTTTTTTTAAACCAAATGCAAAAACATACCCCAGGATGAGTTTCAGGATGAAATTCCATGTCTGAAAATGGTGTTGCTTCCACTTTTTAAAAATCAAGCCTTTTTGGTGCCTGGGGAAGAAAACGCGTGACTCCGCGGTCAGGAAAAATACTGCCAAGGAAAAAAAAATGTTTTTTGAAGCCAGATTTGTTTTTTTAAACCAAATGCAAAAACGGACCCCAGGATGAGTTTCAGGATGAAATTCCATGTCTGAAAATGGTGTTGCTTCCACTTTTTAATAATCGAGCCTTTTTGTTGCCAGGGGAAGAAAACGCGTGACTCCGCGGTCAGGAAAAATGCTGCCCAGGAAAAAAAAATTTTTTGAAGCCACATTTGTTTTTTTAAACCAAATGCAAAAATGGACCCCAGGATGAGTTTCAGGATGAAATTCCATGTCTGAAAATGGTGTTGCTTTCACTTTTTAAAAATCAAGCCTTTTTGGTGCCTCGAGAAGAAAACGTGTGACTCTGTGGTCAGGAAAAATGCTGCCCAGGAAAAAACTGTTTTTTGAAGCCACATTTGTTTTTTTAAACCAAATGCAAAAACGGACCCCAGGATGAGTTTCAGGATGAAATTCCATGTCTGAAAATGGTGTTGCTTCCACTTTTTAAAAATCGAGCCTTTTTGGGGTTTGGGGAAGAAAACGCGTGACTCCGCGGTCAGGAAAAATGCTGCCAGGGAAAAAAATGTTTTTTGAAGCCACATTTGTTTTTTTAAACCAAATGCAAAAACGGACCCCAGGATGAGTTTCAGGATGAAATTCCATGTCTGAAAATGGTGTTGCTTCCACTTTTTAATAATCGAGCCTTTTTGTTGCCAGGGGAATAAAACGCGTGACTCCGCGGTCAGGAAAAATGCTGCCCAGGAAAAAAAAATTTTTTGAAGCCACATTTGTTTTTTTAAACCAAATGCAAAAACATACCCCAGGATGAGTTTCAGGATGAAATTCCATGTCTGAAAATGGTGTTGCTTCCACTTTTTAAAAATTGAGCCTTTTTGGGGTTTGGGGAAGAAAACGCGTGACTCCGCTGTCAGGAAAAATGCTGCCCAGGAAAAAAATGTTTTTTGACGCCACATTTGTTTTTTTAAACCATTTGCAAAAAACGGACCCCAGGATGAGTTTCAGGATGAAATTCCATGTCTAAAAATGGTGTTGCTTCCACTTTTTAAAAATCGAGCCTTTTTGGTGCCAGGGGAAGAAAACGCATGACTCCGCGGTCAGTAAAAATGCTACCCTGGAAAAAAATGTTTTTTGAAGCCACATTTGTTTTTTTAAACCAAATGCAAAAACGGACCCCAGGATGAGTTTCAGGATGAAATTCCATGTCTGAAAATGGTGTTGCTTCCACTTTTTAAAAATCAAGCCTTTCTGGTGTTTGGGGAAGAAAACGCGTGACTCCGCGGTCACGAAAAATGCTGCCAGGGAAAAAAATGTTTTTTGAAGCCACATTTGTTTTTTTAAACCAAATGCAAAAACGGACCCCAGGATGAGTTTCAGGATGAAATTCCATGTCTAAAAATGGTGTTGCTTCCACTTTTTAAAAATCAAGCCTTTTTGGTGCCTCGGGAAGAAAACGTGTGACTCTGCGGTCAGGAAAAATGCTGCCCAGGAAAAAAATGTTTTTTGAAGCCACATTTGTTTTTTTAAACCAAATGCAAAAACGGACCCCAGGATGAGTTTCAGGATGAAATTTCATGTCTAAAAATGGTGTTGCTTCCACTTTTTAAAAATCAAGCCTTTTTGGTGACTCGGGAAGAAAACGCGTGACTCCGCGGTCAGGAAAAATGCTCCCAGGGAAAAAAATGTTTTTTGAAGCCACATTTGTTTTTTTAAACCAAATGCAAAAACGGACCCCAGGATGAGTTTCAGGATGAAATTCCATGTCTAAAAATGGTGTTGCTTCCACTTTTTAAAAATCAAGCCTTTTTGGTGCCTGGGGAAGAAAACGCATGACTCCGCTGTCAGGAAAAATGCTGCCCTGGAAAAAAAAATGTTTTTTGAAGCCACATTTGTTTTTTTAAACCATTTGCAAAAACGGACCCCAGGATGAGTTTCAGGATGAAATTGAATGTCTGAAAATGGTGTTGCTTCCACTTTTTAAAAATCGAGCCTTTTTGGTGTTTGGGGAAGAAAACGCGTGACTCCGCGCTCAGGAAAAATGCTGCCCAGGAAAAAAATGTTTTTTGACGCCACATTTGTTTTTTTAAACCAAATGCAAAAACGGACCCCAGGATGAGTTTCAGGATGAAATTCCATGTCTGAAAATGGTGTTGCTTCCACTTTTTAAAAATCGAGCCTTTTTGGTGCCAGGGGAAGAAAACGCGTGACTCCGCGGTCAGGAAAAATGATGCCCAGGAAAAAAATGTTTTTTGACGCCACATTTGTTTTTTTAAACCATTTGCAAAAACGGACCCCAGGATGAGTTTCAGGATGAAATTCCATGTCTGAAAATGGTGTTGCTTCCACTTTTTAAAAATCGAGCCTTTTTGGTGTTTGGGGAAGAAAACGCGTGACTCCGCGGTCAGGAAAAATGCTGCCCAGGAAAAAAATGTTTTTTGACGCCACATTTGTTTTTTTAAACCAAATGCAAAAACGGACCCCAGGATGAGTTTCAGGATGAAATTCCATGTCTGAAAATGGTGTTGCTTCCACTTTTTAAAAATCAAGCCTTTTTGGTGTTTGGGGAAGAAAACGCGTGACTCCGCGGTCAAGAAAAATGCTGCCCAGGAAAAAAATGTTTTTTGAAGCCACATTTGTTTTTTTAAACCATTTGCAAAAACGGACCCCAGGATGAGTTTCAGGATGAAATTCCATGTCTAAAAATGGTGTTGCTTCCACTTTTTAAAAATCAAGCCTTTTTGGTGCCTGGGGAAGAAAACGCATGACTCCGCTGTCAGGAAAAATGCTGCCCTGGAAAAAAAAATGTTTTTTGAAGCCACATTTGTTTTTTTAAACCATTTGCAAAAACGGACCCCAGGATGAGTTTCAGGATGAAATTCCATGTCTGAAAATGGTGTTGCTTCCACTTTTTAAAAATCGAGCCTTTTTGGTGTTTGGGGAAGAAAACGCGTGACTCCGCGGTCAGGAAAAATGCTGCCCAGGAAAAAAATGTTTTTTGACGCCACATTTGTTTTTTAAAACCAAATGCAAAAACGGACCCCAGGATGAGTTTCAGGATGAAATTCCATGTCTGAAAATGGTGTTGCTTCCACTTTTTAAAAATCGAGCCTTTTTGGTGCCAGGGGAAGAAAACGCATGACTCCGCGGTCAGGAAAAATGATGCCCAGGAAAAAAATGTTTTTTGAAGCCACATTTGTTTTTTTAAACCAAATGCAAAAACGGACCCCAGGATGAGTTTCAGGATGAAATTCCATGTCTGAAAATGGTGTTGCTTCCACTTTTTAAAAATCGAGCCTTTTTGGTGTTTGGGGAAGAAAACGCGTGACTCCGCGGTCAAGAAAAATGCTGCCCAGGAAAAAAATGTTTTTTGAAGCCACATTTGTTTTTTTAAACCATTTGCAAAAACGGACCCCAGGATGAGTTTCAGGATGAAATTCCATGTCTAAAAATGGTGTTGCTTCCACTTTTTAAAAATCAAGCCTTTTTGGTGCCTGGGGAAGAAAACGCATGACTCCGCTGTCAGGAAAAATGCTGCCCTGGAAAAAAAAAAGTTTTTTGAAGCCACATTTGTTTTTTTAAACCATTTGCAAAAACGGACCCCAGGATGAGTTTCAGGATGAAATTCCATGTCTGAAAATGGTGTTGCTTCCACTTTTTAATAATCGAGCCTTTTTGTTGCCAGGGGAAAAAAACGCGTGACTCCGCGGTCAGGAAAAATGCTGCCCTGGAAAAAAAAATGTTTTTTGAAGCCACATTTGTTTTTTTTAAACCAAATACAAAAACGGACCCCAGGATGAGTTTCAGGATGAAATTCCATGTCTGAAAATGGTGTTGCTTCCACTTTTTAAAAATCAAGCCTTTTTGGTGCCTCGAGAAGAAAACGTGTGACTCTGCGGTCAGGAAAAATGCTGCCCAGGAAAAAACAGTTTTTTGAAGCCACATTTGTTTTTTTAAACCAAATGCAAAAACGGACCCCAGGATGAGTTTCAGTATGAAATTCCATGTCTAAAAACGGTGTTGCTTCCACTTTTTAAAAATCGAGCCTTTTTGGTGCCAGGGGAAGAAAACGCGTGACTCCGCGGTCAGGAAAAATGCTGCCCTGGAAAAAAATGTTTTTTGAAGCCACATTTGTTTTTTTAAACCAAATGCAAAAACGGACCCCAGGATGAGTTTCAGGATTAAATTCCATGTCTGAAAATGGTGTTGCTTCCACTTTTTAAAAATCGAGCCTTTTTGGTGTTTGGGGAAGAAAACGCGTGACTCCGCGGTCAGGAAAAATGCTGCCAGGGAAAAAAATGTTTTTTTGAAGCCACATTTGTTTTTTTAAACCAAATGCAAAAACGGACCCCAGGATGAGTTTCAGGATGAAATTCCATGTCTGAAAATGGTGTTGCTTCCACTTTTTAAAAATCGAGCCTTTTTGTTGCCAGGGAAAGAAAACGCGTGACTCCGCGGTCAGGAAAAATGCTGCCCTGGAAAAAAAAATGTTTTTTGAAGCCACATTTGTTTTTTTAAAAACCAAATGCAAAAACGGACCCCAGGATGAGTTTCAGGATGAAATTCCATGTCTGAAAATGGTGTTGCTTTCACTTTTTAAATATCGAGCCTTTTTGGTGCCTGGGGAAGAAAACGCGTGACTCCGCGGTCAGGAAAAATGCTGCCCAGGAAAAAAAAATGTTTTTTGAAGCCACATTTGTTTTTTTAAACCAAATACAAAAACGGACCCCAGGATGAGTTTCAGGATGAAATTCCATGTCTAAAAATTGTGTTGCTTCCACTTTTTAAAAATCAAGCCTTTTTGGTGCCTGGGGAAGAAAACGTGTGACTCCGCTGTCAGGAAAAATGCTGCCCAGGAAAAAAATGTTTTTTGACGCCACATTTGTTTTTTTAAACCATTTGCAAAAACGGACCCCAGGATAAGTTTCAGGATGAAATTCCATGTCTAAAAATGGTGTTGCTTCCACTTTTTAAAAATCAAGCCGTTTTGGTGCCTCGAGAAGAAAACGTGTGACTCTGTGGTCAGGAAAAATGCTGCCCAGGAAAAAAATGTTTTTTGAAGCCACATTTGTTTTTTTAAACCAAATGCAAAAACGGACCCCAGGATGAGTTTCAGGATGAAATTCCATGTCTAAAAATGGTGTTGCTTCCACTTTTTAAAAATCAAGCCTTTTTGGTGCCTGGGGAAGAAAACGCGTGACTCTGCGGTCAGGAAAAATGCTGCCCAGGAAAAAAATGTTTTTTGAAGCCACATTTGTTTTTTTTAAACCATTTGCAAAAACGGACCCCAGGAGGAGTTTCAGGATGAAATTCCATGTCTGAAAATGGTGTTGCTTCCACTTTTTAAAAATCGAGCCTTTTTAGTGCCAGGGGAAGAAAACGTGTGACTCTGCGGTCAGGAAAAATGCTGCCCTGGAAAAAAAAAATGTTTTTTGAAGACACATTTGTTTTTTTAAACCAAATGCAAAAACGGACCCCAGGATGAGTTTCAGGATGAAATTCCATGTCTGAAAATGGTGTTGCTTCCACTTTTTAAAAATCAAGCCTTTTTGGTGTTTGGGGAAGAAAACGCGTGACTCCGCGGTCAGGAAAAATGCTGCCAGGGAAAAAAATGTTTTTTGAAGCCACATTTGTTTTTTTAAACCAAATGCAAAAACGGACCCCAGGATGAGTTTCAGGATGAAATTCCATGTCTGAAAATGGTGTTGCATCCACTTTTTAAAAATCAAGCCTTTTTGGTGCCAGGGGAAGAAAACGCGTGACTCCGGGGTCAGGAAAAATGCTGCCAGGGAAAAAAATGTTTTTTGAAGCCACATTTGTTTTTTTAAACCAAATGCAAAAACGGACCCCAGGATGAGTTTCAGGATGAAATTCCATGTCTGAAAATGGTGTTGCTTCCACTTTTTAATAATCGAGCCTTTTTGTTGCCAGGGGAAGAAAACGCGTGACTCCGCGGTCAGGAAAAATGCTGCCCAGGAGAAAAAAAATTTTTGAAGCCACATTTGTTTTTTTAAACCAAATGCAAAAACATACCCCAGGATGAGTTTCAGGATGAAATTCCATGTCTGAAAATGGTGTTGCTTCCACTTTTTAAAAATCAAGCCTTTTTGGTGCCTGGGGAAGAAAACGCGTGACTCCGCGGTCAGGAAAAATACTGCCAAGGAAAAAAAAATGTTTTTTGAAGCCAGATTTGTTTTTTTAAACCAAATGCAAAAACGGACCCCAGGATGAGTTTCAGGATGAAATTCCATGTCTGAAAATGGTGTTGCTTCCACTTTTTAATAATCGAGCCTTTTTGTTGCCAGGGGAAGAAAACGCGTGACTCCGCGGTCAGGAAAAATGCTGCCCAGGAAAAAAAAATTTTTTGAAGCCACATTTGTTTTTTTAAACCAAATGCAAAAATGGACCCCAGGATGAGTTTCAGGATGAAATTCCATGTCTGAAAATGGTGTTGCTTTCACTTTTTAAAAATCAAGCCTTTTTGGTGCCTCGAGAAGAAAACGTGTGACTCTGTGGTCAGGAAAAATGCTGCCCAGGAAAAAACTGTTTTTTGAAGCCACATTTGTTTTTTTAAACCAAATGCAAAAACGGACCCCAGGATGAGTTTCAGGATGAAATTCCATGTCTGAAAATGGTGTTGCTTCCACTTTTTAAAAATCGAGCCTTTTTGGGGTTTGGGGAAGAAAACGCGTGACTCCGCGGTCAGGAAAAATGCTGCCAGGGAAAAAAATGTTTTTTGAAGCCACATTTGTTTTTTTAAACCAAATGCAAAAACGGACCCCAGGATGAGTTTCAGGATGAAATTCCATGTCTGAAAATGGTGTTGCTTCCACTTTTTAATAATCGAGCCTTTTTGTTGCCAGGGGAATAAAACGCGTGACTCCGCGGTCAGGAAAAATTCTGCCCAGGAAAAAAAAATTTTTTGAAGCCACATTTGTTTTTTTAAACCAAATGCAAAAACATACCCCAGGATGAGTTTCAGGATGAAATTCCATGTCTGAAAATGGTGTTGCTTCCACTTTTTAAAAATTGAGCCTTTTTGGGGTTTGGGGAAGAAAACGCGTGACTCCGCTGTCAGGAAAAATGCTGCCCAGGAAAAAAATGTTTTTTGACGCCACATTTGTTTTTTTAAACCATTTGCAAAAAACGGACCCCAGGATGAGTTTCAGGATGAAATTCCATGTCTAAAAATGGTGTTGCTTCCACTTTTTAAAAATCGAGCCTTTTTGGTGCCAGGGGAAGAAAACGCATGACTCCGCGGTCAGTAAAAATGCTACCCTGGAAAAAAATGTTTTTTGAAGCCACATTTGTTTTTTTAAACCAAATGCAAAAACGGACCCCAGGATGAGTTTCAGGATGAAATTCCATGTCTGAAAATGGTGTTGCTTCCACTTTTTAAAAATCAAGCCTTTCTGGTGTTTGGGGAAGAAAACGCGTGACTCCGCGGTCACGAAAAATGCTGCCAGGGAAAAAAATGTTTTTTGAAGCCACATTTGTTTTTTTAAACCAAATGCAAAAACGGACCCCAGGATGAGTTTCAGGATGAAATTCCATGTCTAAAAATGGTGTTGCTTCCACTTTTTAAAAATCAAGCCTTTTTGGTGCCTCGGGAAGAAAACGTGTGACTCTGCGGTCAGGAAAAATGCTGCCCAGGAAAAAAATGTTTTTTGAAGCCACATTTGTTTTTTTAAACCAAATGCAAAAACGGACCCCAGGATGAGTTTCAGGATGAAATTTCATGTCTAAAAATGGTGTTGCTTCCACTTTTTAAAAATCAAGCCTTTTTGGTGACTCGGGAAGAAAACGCGTGACTCCGCGGTCAGGAAAAATGCTCCCAGGGAAAAAAATGTTTTTTGAAGCCACATTTGTTTTTTTAAACCAAATGCAAAAACGGACCCCAGGATGAGTTTCAGGATGAAATTCCATGTCTAAAAATGGTGTTGCTTCCACTTTTTAAAAATCAAGCCTTTTTGGTGCCTGGGGAAGAAAACGCATGACTCCGCTGTCAGGAAAAATGCTGCCCTGGAAAAAAAAATGTTTTTTGAAGCCACATTTGTTTTTTTAAACCAAATGCAAAAACGGACCCCAGGATGAGTTTCAGGATGAAATTCCATGTCTGAAAATGGTGTTGCTTCCACTTTTTAAAAATCGAGCCTTTTTGGTGTTTGGGGAAGAAAACGCGTGACTCCGCGCTCAGGAAAAATGCTGCCCAGGAAAAAAATGTTTTTTGACGCCACATTTGTTTTTTTAAACCAAATGCAAAAACGGACCCCAGGATGAGTTTCAGGATGAAATTCCATGTCTGAAAATGGTGTTGCTTCCACTTTTTAAAAATCGAGCCTTTTTGGTGCCAGGGGAAGAAAACGCATGACTCCGCGGTCAGGAAAAATGATGCCCAGGAAAAAAATGTTTTTTGACGCCACATTTGTTTTTTTAAACCATTTGCAAAAACGGACCCCAGGATGAGTTTCAGGATGAAATTCCATGTCTGAAAATGGTGTTGCTTCCACTTTTTAAAAATCGAGCCTTTTTGGTGTTTGGGGAAGAAAACGCGTGACTCCGCGGTCAGGAAAAATGCTGCCCAGGAAAAAAATGTTTTTTGACGCCACATTTGTTTTTTTAAACCAAATGCAAAAACGGACCCCAGGATGAGTTTCAGGATGAAATTCCATGTCTGAAAATGGTGTTGCTTCCACTTTTTAAAAATCGAGCCTTTTTGGTGTTTGGGGAAGAAAACGCGTGACTCCGCGGTCAAGAAAAATGCTGCCCAGGAAAAAAATGTTTTTTGAAGCCACATTTGTTTTTTTAAACCATTTGCAAAAACGGACCCCAGGATGAGTTTCAGGATGAAATTCCATGTCTAAAAATGGTGTTGCTTCCACTTTTTAAAAATCAAGCCTTTTTGGTGCCTGGGGAAGAAAACGCATGACTCCGCTGTCAGGAAAAATGCTGCCCTGGAAAAAAAAATGTTTTTTGAAGCCACATTTGTTTTTTTAAACCATTTGCAAAAACGGACCCCAGGATGAGTTTCAGGATGAAATTCCATGTCTGAAAATGGTGTTGCTTCCACTTTTTAAAAATCAAGCCTTTTTGGTGCCTGGGGAAGAAAACGCATGACTCCGCTGTCAGGAAAAATGCTGCCCTGGAAAAAAAAATGTTTTTTGAAGCCACATTTGTTTTTTTAAACCATTTGCAAAAACGGACCCCAGGATGAGTTTCAGGATGAAATTCCATGTCTGAAAATGGTGTTGCTTCCACTTTTTAATAATCGAGCCTTTTTGTTGCCAGGGGAAAAAAACGCGTGACTCCGCGGTCAGGAAAAATGCTGCCCTGGAAAAAAAAATGTTTTTTGAAGCCACATTTGTTTTTTTTAAACCAAATACAAAAACGGACCCCAGGATGAGTTTCAGGATAAAATTCCATGTCTAAAAATGGTGTTGCTTCCACTTTTTAAAAATCGAGCCTTTTTGGTCCCTGGGGAAGAAAACGCGTGACTCCGCGGTCAGGAAAAATGCTGCCCAGGAAAAAAATGTATTTTGAAGCCACATTTGTTTTTTTAAACCATTTGCAAAAACGGACCCCAGGATGAGTTTCAGGATGAAATTCCATGTCTGAAAATGGTGTTGCTTCCACTTTTTAAAAATCGAGCCTTTTTGGTGCCAGGGGAAGAAAACGCGTGACTCCGCGGTCAGGAAAAATGCTGCCCTGGGGAAAAAAATGTTTTTTGAAGCCACATTTGTTTTTTTAAACCAAATGCAAAAACGGATCCCAGGATGAGTTTCAGGATGAAATTCCATGTCTAAAAATGGTGTTGCTTCCACTTTTTAAAAATCGAGCCTTTTTGGTGCCTCGGGTAGAAAACGTGTGACTCTGCGATCAGGAAAAATGCTGCCCAGGAAAAAAATGTTTTTTGAAGCCACATTTGTTTTTTTAAACCAAATGCAAAAACGGATCCCAGGATGAGTTTCAGGATGAAATTCCATGTCTAAAAATGGTGTTGCTTCCACTTTTTAAAAATCGAGCCTTTTTGGTGCCAGGGGAAGAAAACGCGTGACTCCACGGTCAGGAAAAATGCTGCCCAGGAAAAAAATGTTTTTTGAAGCCACATTTGTTTTTTTAAACCAAATGCAAAAACGGACCCCAGGATGAGTTTCAGGATGAAATTCCATGTCTAAAAATGGTGTTGCTTCCACTTTTTAAAAATCAAGCCTTTTTGGTGCCTCGGGAAGAAAACGTGTGACTCTGCGGTCAGGAAAAATGCTGCCCAGGAAAAAAATGTTTTTTGAAGCCACATTTGTTTTTTTAAACCAAATGCAAAAACGGACCCCAGGATGAGTTTCAGGATGAAATTCCATGTCTGAAAATGGTGTTGCTTCCACTTTTTAAAAATCAAGCCTTTTTGGTGCCTGGGGAAGAAAACGCATGACTCCGCTGTCAGGAAAAATGCTGCCCAGGAAAAAAAATGTTTTTTGACGCCACATTTGTTTTTTTAAACCATTTGCAAAAACGGACCCCAGGATGAGTTTCAGGATGAAATTCCATGTCTGTAAATGGTGTTGCTTCCACTTTTTAAAAATTGAGCCTTTTTGGTGCCAGGGGAAGAAAACGCGTGACTCCGTGGTCAGGAAAAATGATGCGCAGGAAAAAAATGTTTTTTGAAGCCACATTTGTTTTTTTAAACCAAATGCAAAAACGGACTCCAGGATGAGTTTCAGGATAAAATTTCATGTCTAAAAATGGTGTTGCTTCCACTTTTTAAAAATCAAGCCTTTTTGGTGACTCGGGAAGAAAACGCGTGACTCCGCGGTCAGGAAAAATGCTCCCAGGGAAAAAAATGTTTTTTGAAGCCACATTTGTTTTTTTAAACCAAATGCAAAAACGGACCCCAGGATGAGTTTCAGGATGAAATTCCATGTCTAAAAATGGTGTTGCTTCCACTTTTTAAAAATCAAGCCTTTTTGGTGCCTGGGGAAGAAAACGCATGACTCCGCTGTCAGGAAAATGCTGCCCTGGAAAAAAAAATGTTTTTTGAAGCCACATTTGTTTTTTTAAACCATTTGCAAAAACGGACCCCAGGATGAGTTTCAGGATGAAATTCCATGTCTGAAAATGGTGTTGCTTCCACTTTTTAAAAATCGAGCCTTTTTGGTGCCTGGGGAAGAAAACGCGTGACTCCGCGGTCAAGAAAAATGCTGCCCAGGAAAAAAATGTTTTTGGAAGCCACATTTGTTTTTTTAAACCATTTGCAAAAACGGACCCCAGGATGAATTTCAGGATGAAATTCCATGTCTGAAAATGGTGTTGCTTCCACTTTTTAAAAATCAAGCCTTTTTGGTGCCTGGGGAAGAAAACGCATGACTCCGCGGTCAGGAAAAATGCTGCCCAGGAAAAAAATGTTTTTTGACGCCACATTTGTTTTTTTAAACCATTTGCAAAAACGGACCCCAGGATGAGTTTCAGGATGAAATTCCATGTCTGAAAATGGTGTTGCTTCCACTTTTTAAAAATCGAGCCTTTTTGGTGCCAGGGGAAGAAAACGCATTACTCCGCGGTCAGGAAAAATGATGCCCAGGAAAAAAATGTTTTTTGAAGCCACATTTGTTTTTTTAAACCAAATGCAAAAACGGACCCCAGGATGAGTTTCAGGATGAAATTCCATGTCTGAAAATGGTGTTGCTTCCACTTTTTAAAAATCGAGCCTTTTTGGTGTTTGGGGAAGAAAACGCGTGACTCCGCGGTCAAGAAAAATGCTGCCCAGGAAAAAAATGTTTTTTGAAGCCACATTTGTTTTTTTAAACCATTTGCAAAAACGGACCCCAGGATGAGTTTCAGGATGAAATTCCATGTCTGAAAATGGTGTTGCTTCCACTTTTTAAAAATCGAGCCTTTTTGGTCCCAGGGGAAGAAAACGCGTGACTCCGCGGTCAGGAAAAATGCTGCCCTGGGAAAAAAAATGTTTTTTGAAGCCACATTTGTTTTTTTAAACCAAATGCAAAAACGGATCCCAGGATGAGTTTCAGGATGAAATTCCATGTCTAAAAATGGTGTTGCTTCCACTTTTTAAAAATCGAGCCTTTTTGGTGCCTCGGGTAGAAAACGTGTGACTCTGCGATCAGGAAAAATGCTGCCCAGGAAAAAAATGTTTTTTGAAGCCACATTTGTTTTTTTAAACCAAATGCAAAAACGGATCCCAGGATGAGTTTCAGGATGAAATTCCATGTCTAAAAATGGTGTTGCTTCCACTTTTTAAAAATCGAGCCTTTTTGGTGCCAGGGGAAGAAAACGCGTGACTCCGCGGTCAGGAAAAATGCTGCCCAGGAAAAAAATGTTTTTTGAAGCCACATTTGTTTTTTTAAACCAAATGCAAAAACGGACCCCAGGATGAGTTTCAGGATGAAATTCCATGTCTAAAAATGGTGTTGCTTCCACTTTTTAAAAATCAAGCCTTTTTGGTGCCTCGGGAAGAAAACGTGTGACTCTGCGGTCAGGAAAAATGCTGCCCAGGAAAAAAATGTTTTTTGAAGCCACATTTGTTTTTTTAAACCAAATGCAAAAACGGACCCCAGGATGAGTTTCAGGATGAAATTCCATGTCTGAAAATGGTGTTGCTTCCACTTTTTAAAAATCAAGCCTTTTTGGTGCCTGGGGAAGAAAACGCATGACTCCGCTGTCAGGAAAAATGCTGCCCAGGAAAAAAAATGTTTTTTGACGCCACATTTGTTTTTTTAAACCATTTGCAAAAACGGACCCCAGGATGAGTTTCAGGATGAAATTCCATGTCTGTAAATGGTGTTGCTTCCACTTTTTAAAAATTGAGCCTTTTTGGTGCCAGGGGAAGAAAACGCGTGACTCCGTGGTCAGGAAAAATGATGCGCAGGAAAAAAATGTTTTTTGAAGCCACATTTGTTTTTTTAAACCAAATGCAAAAACGGAATCCAGGATGAGTTTCAGGATAAAATTTCATGTCTAAAAATGGTGTTGCTTCCACTTTTTAAAAATCAAGCCTTTTTGGTGACTCGGGAAGAAAACGCGTGACTCCGCGGTCAGGAAAAATGCTCCCAGGGAAAAAAATGTTTTTTGAAGCCACATTTGTTTTTTTAAACCAAATGCAAAAACGGACCCCAGGATGAGTTTCAGGATGAAATTCCATGTCTAAAAATGGTGTTGCTTCCACTTTTTAAAAATCAAGCCTTTTTGGTGCCTGGGGAAGAAAACGCATGACTCCGCTGTCAGGAAAATGCTGCCCTGGAAAAAAAAATGTTTTTTGAAGCCACATTTGTTTTTTTAAACCATTTGCAAAAACGGACCCCAGGATGAGTTTCAGGATGAAATTCCATGTCTGAAAATGGTGTTGCTTCCACTTTTTAAAAATCGAGCCTTTTTGGTGCCTGGGGAAGAAAACGCGTGACTCCGCGGTCAAGAAAAATGCTGCCCAGGAAAAAAATGTTTTTGGAAGCCACATTTGTTTTTTTAAACCATTTGCAAAAACGGACCCCAGGATGAATTTCAGGATGAAATTCCATGTCTGAAAATGGTGTTGCTTCCACTTTTTAAAAATCAAGCCTTTTTGGTGCCTGGGGAAGAAAACGCATGACTCCGCGGTCAGGAAAAATGCTGCCCAGGAAAAAAATGTTTTTTGAAGCCACATTTGTTTTTTTAAACCATTTGCAAAAACGGACCCCAGGATGAGTTTCAGGATGAAATTCCATGTCTAAAAATGGTGTTGCTTCCACTTTTTAAAAATCAAGCCTTTTTGGTGCCTGGGGAAGAAAACGCATGACTCCGCTGTCAGGAAAAATGCTGCCCTGGAAAAAAAAATGTTTTTTGAAGCCACATTTGTTTTTTTAAACCATTTGCAAAAACGGACCCCAGGATGAGTTTCAGGATGAAATTCCATGTCTGAAAATGGTGTTGCTTCCACTTTTTAAAAATCAAGCCTTTTTGGTGCCTGGGGAAGAAAACGCATGACTCCGCTGTCAGGAAAAATGCTGCCCTGGAAAAAAAAATGTTTTTTGAAGCCACATTTGTTTTTTTAAACCATTTGCAAAAACGGACCCCAGGATGAGTTTCAGGATGAAATTCCATGTCTGAAAATGGTGTTGCTTCCACTTTTTAATAATCGAGCCTTTTTGTTGCCAGGGGAAAAAAACGCGTGACTCCGCGGTCAGGAAAAATGCTGCCCTGGAAAAAAAAATGTTTTTTGAAGCCACATTTGTTTTTTTTAAACCAAATACAAAAACGGACCCCAGGATGAGTTTCAGGATAAAATTCCATGTCTAAAAATGGTGTTGCTTCCACTTTTTAAAAATCGAGCCTTTTTGGTCCCTGGGGAAGAAAACGCGTGACTCCGCGGTCAGGAAAAATGCTGCCCAGGAAAAAAATGTATTTTGAAGCCACATTTGTTTTTTTAAACCATTTGCAAAAACGGACCCCAGGATGAGTTTCAGGATGAAATTCCATGTCTGAAAATGGTGTTGCTTCCACTTTTTAAAAATCGAGCCTTTTTGGTGCCAGGGGAAGAAAATGCGTGACTCCGCGGTCAGGAAAAATGCTGCCCTGGGAAAAAAAATGTTTTTTGAAGCCACATTTGTTTTTTTAAACCAAATGCAAAAACGGATCCCAGGATGAGTTTCAGGATGAAATTCCATGTCTAAAAATGGTGTTGCTTCCACTTTTTAAAAATCGAGCCTTTTTGGTGCCTCGGGTAGAAAACGTGTGACTCTGCGATCAGGAAAAATGCTGCCCAGGAAAAAAATGTTTTTTGAAGCCACATTTGTTTTTTTAAACCAAATGCAAAAACGGATCCCAGGATGAGTTTCAGGATGAAATTCCATGTCTAAAAATGGTGTTGCTTCCACTTTTTAAAAATCGAGCCTTTTTGGTGCCAGGGGAAGAAAACGCGTGACTCCGCGGTCAGGAAAAATGCTGCCCAGGAAAAAAATGTTTTTTGAAGCCACATTTGTTTTTTTAAACCATTTGCAAAAACGGACCCCAGGATGAATTTCAGGATGAAATTCCATGTCTGAAAATGGTGTTGCTTCCACTTTTTAAAAATCAAGCCTTTTTGGTGCCTGGGGAAGAAAACGCGGTCAGAAAAAAATCTGCACAGGAGCAAAAAATTTTTTTTGACTCAAATGTAATAACGGATGCTAGAATGTGATTCGGGCTGGAATTCCATGCTTAAAAATGTTATTATTAGCTGTTTTCAAAAATCGAGTGTTTTTGCTGCCCGAGGAAGAAAAGATGTGATGCCGCGGTCAGAAAAAACTCTACCCAGGACCAAAATTTTTTTTTTGACTCAAATGTAACAACGGATGCTAGAATGTGATTCAGGCTGGAATTCCATGCTTAAGAATGTTATTATTAGCTGTTTTTAAAAATCGAGTGTTTTTGCTGCCCGAGGAAGAAAACGCGTGATGCCGCGGTCAGAAAAAACGCTGCCCAGGACCAAAAAATTTTTTCGACTCAAATGTAATAACGGATGCTAGAATGTGATTCGGGGTGGAATTCCATGCTTAAAAATGTTATTATTAGCTGTTTTTAAAAATCGAGTGTTTTTGCGGCCCGAGGAAGAAAACGCGTGATGCCGCGGTCAGAAAAAACTCTGCCCAGGATCAAAAAATTTTTTTTTGACTCAAATGTAATAACGGATGCTAGAATGTGATTCGGGGTGGAATTCCATGCTTAAAAATGTTATTATTAGCTGTTTTTAAAAATCGAGTGTTTTTGCTGCCCGAGGAAGAAAACGCGTGATGCCGCGGTCAGAAAAAACGCTGCCCAGGACCAAAAAATTTTTTCGACTCAAATGTAATAACGGATGCTAGAATGTGATTCGGGGTGGAATTCCATGCTTAAAAATGTTATTATTAGCTGTTTTTAAAAATCGAGTGTTTTTGCGGCCCGAGGAAGAAAACGGGTGATGCCGCGGTCAGAAAAAACTCTGCCCAGGATCAAAAAATTTTTTTTGACTCAAATGTCAAATGGATGCTAGAAATGTCAAATGGATGCTAGAATCTGATTCGGGGTGGAATTCCATGCTTTAAAATGTTATTATTAGGTGTTTTTAAAAATCGAGTGTTTTTGCTGCCCGAGGAAGAAAACGCGTGATGCCGCGGTCAGAAAAAAATCTGCCCAGGAGCAAAAAAAATTTTTTTGACTCAAATGTAATAACGGATGCTAGAATGTGATTCGGGGTGGAATTCCATGCTTAAAAAGGTTATTATTAGCTGTTTTTAAAAATCGAGTGTTTTTGCTGCCCGAGGAAGAAAACGCGTGATGCCGCGGTCAGAAAAAAATCTGCCCAGGAGCAAAAAATTTTTTTTTGACTCAAATGTAATAACGGATGCTAGAATGTGATTCGGGCTGGAATTCCATGCTTAAGAATGTTATTATTAGCTGTTTTTAAAAATCGAGTGTTTTTGCTGCCCGAGGAAGAAAACGGGTGATGCCGTGGTCAGAAAAAACTCTGCCCAGGATCAAAAAATTTTTTTTGACTCAAATGTCAAATGGATGCTAGAAATGTCAAATGGATGCTAGAATCTGATTCGGGGTGGAATTCCATGCTTTAAAATGTTATTATTAGGTGTTTTTAAAAATCGAGTGTTTTTGCTGCCCGAGGAAGAAAACGCGTGATGCCGCGGTCAGAAAATCTCTGCCCAGGACCAAAATTTTTTTTTTGACTCAAATGTCAAATGGATGCTAGAAATGTCAAATGGATGCTAGAATGTGATTCGGGGTGGAATTCCATGCTTAAAAATGTTATTATTAGCTGTTTTTAAAAATCGAGTGTTTTTGCAGCCCGAGGAAGAAAACGCGTGATGCCGCGGTCAGAAAAAACGCTACCCAGGACCAAAATTTTTTTTTTGACTCAAATGTAACAACGGATGCTAGAATGTGATTCGGGCTGGAATTCCATGCTTAAAAATGTTATTATTAGCTGTTTTTAAAAATCGAGTGTTTTTGCTGCCCGAGGAAGAAAACGCGTGATGCCGCGGTCAGAAAAAAATCTGCACAGGAGCAAAAAAATTTTTTTGACTCAAATGTAATAACGGATGCTAGAATGTGATTCGGGCTGGAATTCCATGCTTAAAAATGTTATTATTAGCTGTTTTCAAAAATCGAGTGTTTTTGCTGCCCGAGGAAGAAAACGCGTGATGCCGCGGTCAGAAAAAAAGCTGCCCAGGACCAAAAATTTTTTTTTGACTCAAATGTAATAACGGATGCTAGAATGTGATTCGGGGTGGAATTCCATGCTTAAGGATGTTATTATTAGCTGTTTTCAAAAATCGAGTGTTTTTGCTGCCCGAGGAAGAAAACGCGTGATGCCGCGGTCAGAAAAAACTCTGCCCAGGATCAAAAAATTTTTTTTGACTCAAATGTCAAATGGATGCTAGAAATGTCAAATGGATGCTAGAATCTGATTCGGGGTGGAATTCCATGCTTTAAAATGTTATTATTAGGTGTTTTTAAAAATCGAGTGTTTTTGCTGCCCGAGGAAGAAAACGCGTGATGCCGCGGTCAGAAAAAAATCTGCCCAGGAGCAAAAAAAATTTTTTTGACTCAAATGTAATAACGGATGCTAGAATGTGATTCGGGGTGGAATTCCATGCTTAAAAAGGTTATTATTAGCTGTTTTTAAAAATCGAGTGTTTTTGCTGCCCGAGGAAGAAAACGCGTGATGCCGCGGTCAGAAAAAAATCTGCCCAGGAGCAAAAATTTTTTTTTGACTCAAATGTAACAACGGATGCTAGAATGTGATTCGGGCTGGAATTCCATGCTTAAAAATGTTATTATTAGCTGTTTTTAAAAATCGAGTGTTTTTGCTGCCCGAGGAAGAAAACGCGTGATACCGCGGTCAGAAAAAAATCTGCCCAGGAGCAAAAAAAATTTTTTTTGACTCAAATGTAATAACGGATGCTAGAATGTGATTCGGGGTGGAATTCCATGCTTAAAAAGGTTATTATTAGCTGTTTTTAAAAATCGAGTGTTTTTGCTGCCCGAGGAAGAAAACGCGTGATGCCGCGGTCAGAAAAAACGCTGCCCAGGACCAAAAAATTTTTTTTGACTCAAATGTAATAACGGATGCTAGAATGTGATTCGGGGTGGAATTCCATGCTTAAAAATGTTATTATTAGCTGTTTTTAAAAATTGAGTGTTTTTGCTGCCCGAGGAAGAAAACGCGTGATGCCGCGGTCAGAAAAAACTCTACCCAGGACCAAAATTTTTTTTTTGACTCAAATGTAACAACGGATGCTAGAATGTGATTCAGGCTGGAATTCCATGCTTAAGAATGTTATTATTAGCTGTTTTTAAAAATCGAGTGTTTTTGCTGCCCGAGGAAGGAAACGGGTGATGCCGTGGTCAGAAAAAACTCTGCCCAGGATCAAAAAATTTTTTTTGACTCAAATGTCAAATGGATGCTAGAAATGTCAAATGGATGCTAGAATCTGATTCGGGGTGGAATTCCATGCTTTAAAATGTTATTATTAGGTGTTTTTAAAAATCGAGTGTTTTTGCTGCCCGAGGAAGAAAACGCGTGATGCCGCGGTCAGAAAATCTCTGCCCAGGACCAAAATTTTTTTTTTGACTCAAATGTCAAATGGATGCTAGAAATGTCAAATGGATGCTAGAATGTGATTCGGGGTGGAATTCCATGCTTAAAAATGTTATTATTAGCTGTTTTTAAAAATCGACTGTTTTTGCTGCCCGAGGAAGAAAACGCGTGATGCCGCGGTCAGAAAAAACGCTGCCCAGGACCAAAAAATTTTTTCGACTCAAATGTAATAACGGATGCTAGAATGTGATTCGGGGTGGAATTCCATGCTTAAAAATGTTATTATTAGCTGTTTTTAAAAATCGAGTGTTTTTGCTGCCCGAGGAAGAAAACGCGTGATGCCGCGGTCAGAAAAAACTCTGCCCAGGACCAAAAATTATTTTTTTGACTCAAATGTCAAATGGATGCTAGAAATGTCAAATGGATGCTAGAATGTGATTCGGGGTGGAATTCCATGCTTAAAAATGTTATTATTAGCTGTTTTTAAAAATCGAGTGTTTTTGCTGCCCGAGGAAGAAAACGCGTGATGCCGCGGTCAGAAAAAACTCTACCCAGGACCAAAATTTTTTTTTTGACTCAAATGTAACAACGGATGCTAGAATGTGATTCAGGCTGGAATTCCATGCTTAAGAATGTTATTATTAGCTGTTTTTAAAAATCGACTGTTTTTGCTGCCCGAGGAAGAAAACGCGTGATGCCGCGGTCAGAAAAAACGCTGCCCAGGACCAAAAAATTTTTTCGACTCAAATGTAATAACGGATGCTAGAATGTGATTCGGGGTGGAATTCCATGCTTAAAAATGTTATTATTAGCTGTTTTTAAAAATCGAGTGTTTTTGCTGCCCGAGGAAGAAAACGCGTGATGCCGCGGTCAGAAAAAACTCTGCCCAGGACCAAAAATTATTTTTTTGACTCAAATGTCAAATGGATGCTAGAAATGTCAAATGGATGCTAGAATGTGATTCGGGGTGGAATTCCATGCTTAAAAATGTTATTATTAGCTGTTTTTAAAAATCGAGTGTTTTTGCTGCCCGAGGAAGAAAACGCGTGATGCCGCGGTCAGAAAAAAAGCTGCCCAGGACCAAAAATTTTTTTTTGACTCAAATGTAACAACGGATGCTAGAATGTGATTCAGGCTGGAATTCCATGCTTAAGAATGTTATTATTAGCTGTTTTTAAAAATCGAGTGTTTTTGCTGCCCGAGGAAGAAAACGCGTGATGCCGCGGTCACAAAAAACGCTGCCCAGGACCAAAAAATTTTTTCGACTCAAATGTAATAACGGATGCTAGAATGTGATTCGGGGTGGAATTCCATGCTTAAAAATGTTATTATTAGCTGTTTTTAAAAATCGAGTGTTTTTGCTGCCCGAGGAAGAAAACGCGTGATGCCACGGTCAGAAAAAACTCTGCCCAGGACCAAAAATTTTTTTTTGACTCAAATGTAATAACAGATGCTAGAATGTGATTCGGGGTGGAATTCCATGCTTTAAAATGTTATTATTAGCTGTTTTTAAAAATCGAGTGTTTTTGCGGCCCGAGGAAGAAAACGGGTGATGCCGCGGTCAGAAAAAAGCTGCCCAGGACCAAAAAATTTTTTTTGACTCAAATGTAACAACGGATGCTAGAATGTGATTCGGGCTGGAATTCCATGCTTAAAAATGTTATTATTAGCTGTTTTTAAATATCGAGTGTTTTTGCTGCCCGAGGAAGAAAACGCGTGATGCCGCGGTCAGAAAAAAATCTGCCCAGGAGCAAAAAATTTTTTTTTGACTCAAATGTAATAACGGATGCTAGAATGTGATTCGGGGTGGAATTCCATGCTTAAAAATGTTATTATTAGCTGTTTTTAAAAATCGAGTGTTTTTGCTGCCCGAGGAAGAAAACGCGTGATGCCGCGGTCAGAAAAAAAGCTGCCCAGGACCAAAAAACTTTTTGTGACTCAAATGTAACAACGGATGCTAGAATGTGATTCGGGGCGGAAGTCCACGCTTAAAAATGTTATTATTAGCTGTTTTTAAAAATCGAGTGTTTTTGCTGCCCGAGGAAGAAAACGCGTGATGCCGCGGTCAGAAAAAAATCTGCCCAGGAGCAAAAAATTTTTTTTTGACTCAAATGTAATAACGGATGCTAGAATGTGATTCGGGGTGGAATTCCATGCTTAAAAATGTTATTATTAGCTGTTTTTAAAAACATTCTAGCGCGTTTTCTTCCTCGGGCAGCAAAAACACTCGATTTTTAAAAACAGCTAATAATAACATTCTTAAGCATGGAATTCCAGCCTGAATCACATTCTAGCATCCGTTGTTACATTTGAGTCAAAAAAAAAATTTTTGGTCCTGGGTAGAGTTTTTTCTGACCGCGGCATCACATCTTTTCTTCCTCGGGCAGCAAAAACACTCGATTTTTGAAAACAGCTAATAATAACATTTTTAAGCATGGAATTCCAGCCCGAATCACATTCTAGCATCCGTTATTACATTTGAGTCAAAAAAATTTTTTTGCTCCTGTGCAGATTTTTTTCTGACCGCGGCATCACGCGTTTTCTTCCTCGGGCAGCAAAAACACTCGATTTTTAAAAACAGCTAATAATAACATTTTTAAGCATGGAATTCCAGCCCGAATCACATTCTAGCATCCGTTGTTACATTTGAGTCAAAAAAATTTTTTTTGCTCCTGGGCAGATTTTTTTCTGACCGCGGCATCACGCGTTTTCTTCCTCGGGCAGCAAAAACACTCGATTTTTAAAAACACCTAATAATAACATTTTAAAGCATGGAATTCCACCCCGAATCAGATTCTAGCATCCATTTGACATTTCTAGCATCCATTTGACATTTGAGTCAAAAAAAATTTTTTGATCCTGGGCAGAGTTTTTTCTGACCGCGGCATCACCCGTTTTCTTCCTCGGGCCGCAAAAACACTCGATTTTTAAAAACAGCTAATAATAACATTTTTAAGCATGGAATTCCACCCCGAATCACATTCTAGCATCCGTTATTACATTTGAGTCGAAAAAATTTTTTGGTCCTGGGCAGCGTTTTTTCTGACCGCGGCATCACGCGTGTTCTTCCTCGGGCAGCAAAAACACTCGATTTTTAAAAACAGCTAATAATAACATTTTTAAGCATGGAATTCCACCCCGAATCACATTCTAGCATCCGTTATTACATTTGAGTCAAAAAAAAATTTTTGGTCCTGGGCAGAGTTTTTTCTGACCGCGGCATCACGCGTTTTCTTCCTCGGGCAGCAAAAACACTCGATTTTTGAAAACAGCTAATAATAACATTTTTAAGCATGGAATTCCAAACCGAATCACAATCTAGCATCCGTTATTACATTTGAGTCAAAAAAAAATTTTTGGTCCTGGGCAGCTTTTTTTCTGACCGCGGCATCACGCGTTTTCTTCCTCGGGCAGCAAAAACACTCGATTTTTAAAAACAGCTAATAATAACATTTTTAAGCATGGAATTCCACCCCGAATCACATTCTAGCATCCGTTATTACATTTGAGTCAAAAAAATTTTTTTGGTCCTGGGCAGCGTTTTTTCTGACCGCGGCATCACGCGTTTTCTTCCTCAGGCTGCAAAAACACTCGATTTTTGAAAACAGCTAATAATAACATTTTTAAGCATGGAATTCCACCCCGAATCACATTCTAGCATCCGTTATTACATTTGAGTCAAAAAAAATTTTTTTGCTCCTGGGCAGATTTTTTTCTGACCGCGGCATCACGCGTTTTCTTCCTCGGGCAGCAAAAACACTCAATTTTTAAAAACAGCTAATAATAACCTTTTTAAGCATGGAATTCCACCCCGAATCACATTCTAGCATCCGTTATTACATTTGAGTCAAAAAAAATTTTTTTTCCTCCTGGGCAGATTTTTTTCTGACCGCGGCATCACGCGTTTTCTTCCTCGGGCAGCAAAAACATTCGATTTTTAAAAACAGCTAATAATAACATTTTTAAGCATGGAATTCCAGCCCGAATCACATTCTAGCATCCGTTGTTACATTTGAGTCAAAAAAAAAATTTTGGTCCTGGGCAGCTTTTTTTCTGACCGCGGCATCACGCGTTTTCTTCCTCGGGCAGCAAAAACACTCGATTTTTAAAAACACCTAATAATAACATTTTAAAGCATGGAATTCCACCCCGAATCAGATTCTAGCATCCATTTGACATTTCTAGCATCCATTTGACATTTGAGTCAAAAAAAATTTTTTGCTCCTGGGCAGATTTTTTTCTGACCGCGGCATCACGCGTTTTCTTCCTCGGGCAGCAAAAACACTCGATTTTTAAAAACACCTAATAATAACATTTTAAAGCATGGAATTCCACCCCGAATCAGATTCTAGCATCCATTTGACATTTCTAGCATCCATTTGACATTTGAGTCAAAAAAAATTTTTTGATCCTGGGCAGAGTTTTTTCTGACCGCGGCATCACCCGTTTTCTTCCTCGGGCCGCAAAAACACTCGATTTTTAAAAACAGCTAATAATAACATTTTTAAGCATGGAATTCCACCCCGAATCACATTCTAGCATCTGTTATTACATTTGAGTCGAAAAAATTTTTTGGTCCTGGGCAGCGTTTTTTCTGACCGCGGCATCACGCGTTTTCTTCCTCGGGCAGCAAAAACACTCGATTTTTAAAAACAGCTAATAATAACATTCTTAAGCATGGAATTCCAGCCTGAATCACATTCTAGCATCCGTTGTTACATTTGAGTCCAAAAAAAAAATTTTGGTCCTGGGTAGAGTTTTTTCTGACCGCGGCATCACGCGTTTTCTTCCTCGGGCAGCAAAAACACTCAATTTTTAAAAACAGCTAATAATAACATTTTTAAGCATGGAATTCCACCCCGAATCACATTCTAGCATCCGTTGTTACATTTGAGTCAAAAAAAAAATTTTGGTCCTGGGCAGCTTTTTTTCTGACCGCGGCATCACGCGTTTTCTTCCTCGGGCAGCAAAAACACTCGATTTTTAAAAACACCTAATAATAACATTTTAAAGCATGGAATTCCACCCCGAATCAGATTCTAGCATCCATTTGACATTTCTAGCATCCATTTGACATTTGAGTCAAAAAAAATTTTTTGCTCCTGGGCAGATTTTTTTCTGACCGCGCCATCACGCGTTTTCTTCCTGGGGCAGCAAAAACACTCGATTTTTAAAAACAGCTAATAATAACATTTTTAAGCATGGAATTCCACCCCGAATCACATTCTAGCATCCGTTATTACATTTGAGTCAAAAAAAATTTTTTGGTCCTGGGCAGCTTTTTTCTGACCGCGGCATCACGCGTTTTCTTCCTCGGGCAGCAAAAACACTCGATTTTTAAAAACAGCTAATAATAACATTTTTAAGCATGGAATTCCACCCCGAATCACATTCTAGCATCCGTTATTACATTTGAGTCAAAAAAAAAATTTTGGTCCTGGGCAGAGTTTTTTCTGACCGCGGCATCACGCGTTTTCTTCCTCGGGCAGCAAAAACACTCGATTTTTAAAAACAGCTAATAATAACATTTTTAAGCGTGGACTTCCGCCCCGAATCACATTCTAGCATCCGTTGTTACATTTGAGTCACAAAAAGTTTTTTGGTCCTGTTTTTAAAAATCGAGTGTTTTTGCTGCCCGAGGAAGAAAACGCGTGATGCCGCGGTCAGAAAAAAATCTGCCCAGGAGCAAAAAAAATTTTTTTGACTCAAATGTAATAACGGATGCTAGAATGTGATTCGGGGTGGAATTCCATGCTTAAAAAGGTTATTATTAGCTGTTTTTAAAAATCGAGTGTTTTTGCTGCCCGAGGAAGAAAACGCGTGATGCCGCGGTCAGAAAAAAATCTGCCCAGGAGCAAAAAATTTTTTTTTGACTCAAATGTAATAACGGATGCTAGAATGTGATTCGGGGTGGAATTCCATGCTTAAAAATGTTATTATTAGCTGTTTTCAAAAATCGAGTGTTTTTGCAGCCTGAGGAAGAAAACGCGTGATGCCGCGGTCAGAAAAAAAGCTGCCCAGGACCAAAATTTTTTTTTTGACTCAAATGTAACAACGGATGCTAGAATGTGATTCGGGCTGGAATTCCATGCTTAAAAATGTTATTATTAGCTGTTTTTAAAAATCGAGTGTTTTTGCTGCCCGAGGAAGAAAACGCGTGATGCCGCGGTCAGAAAAAAATCTGCACAGGAGCAAAAAAATTTTTTTGACTCAAATGTAATAACGGATGCTAGAATGTGATTCGGGGTGGAATTCCATGCTTAAAAATGTTATTATTAGCTGTTTTCAAAAATCGAGTGTTTTTGCAGCCTGAGGAAGAAAACGCGTGATGCCGCGGTCAGAAAAAAAGCTGCCCAGGACCAAAATTTTTTTTTTGACTCAAATGTAACAACGGATGCTAGAATGTGATTCGGGCTGGAATTCCATGCTTAAAAATGTTATTATTAGCTGTTTTTAAAAATCGAGTGTTTTTGCTGCCCGAGGAAGAAAACGCGTGATGCCGCGGTCAGAAAAAAATCTGCACAGGAGCAAAAAAATTTTTTTGACTCAAATGTAATAACGGATGCTAGAATGTGATTCGGGCTGGAATTCCATGCTTAAAAATGTTATTATTAGCTGTTTTCAAAAATCGAGTGTTTTTGCTGCCCGAGGAAGAAAAGATGTGATGCCGCGGTCAGAAAAAACTCTACCCAGGACCAAAATTTTTTTTTTTGACTCAAATGTAACAACGGATGCTAGAATGTGATTCAGGCTGGAATTCCATGCTTAAGAATGTTATTATTAGCTGTTTTTAAAAATCGAGTATTTTTGCTGCCCGAGGAAGAAAACGCGTGATGCCGCGGTCAGAAAAAACGCTGCCCAGGACCAAAAAATTTTTTCGACTCAAATGTAATAACGGATGCTAGAATGTGATTCGGGGTGGAATTCCATGCTTAAAAATGTTATTATTAGCTGTTTTTAAAAATCGAGTGTTTTTGCGGCCCGAGGAAGAAAACGGGTGATGCCGCGGTCAGAAAAAACTCTGCCCAGGATCAAAAAAATTTTTTTGACTCAAATGTCAAATGGATGCTAGAAATGTCAAATGGATGCTAGAATCTGATTCGGGGTGGAATTCCATGCTTTAAAATGTTATTATTAGGTGTTTTTAAAAATCGAGTGTTTTTGCTGCCCGAGGAAGAAAACGCGTGATGCCGCGGTCAGAAAAAAATCTGCCCAGGAGCAAAAAATTTTTTTTGACTCAAATGTCAAATGGATGCTAGAAATGTCAAATGGATGCTAGAATCTGATTCGGGGTGGAATTCCATGCTTTAAAATGTTATTATTAGGTGTTTTTAAAAATCGAGTGTTTTTGCTGCCCGAGGAAGAAAACGCGTGATGCCGCGGTCAGAAAAAAAGCTGCCCAGGACCAAAATTTTTTTTTTGACTCAAATGTAACAACGGATGCTAGAATGTGATTCGGGCTGGAATTCCATGCTTAAAAATGTTATTTTTAGCTGTTTTTAAAAATCGAGTGTTTTTGCTGCCCGAGGAAGAAAACGCGTGATGCCGCGGTCAGAAAAAAATCTGCCCAGGAGCAAAAAAAATTTTTTTTGACTCAAATGTAATAACGGATGCTAGAATGTGATTCGGGGTGGAATTCCATGCTTAAAAAGGTTATTATTAGCTGTTTTTAAAAATCGAGTGTTTTTGCTGCCCGAGGAAGAAAACGCGTGATGCCGCGGTCAGAAAAAAATCTGCCCAGGAGCAAAAAATTTTTTTTTGACTCAAATGTAATAACGGATGCTAGAATGTGATTCGGGGTGGAATTCCATGCTTAAAAATGTTATTATTAGCTGTTTTCAAAAATCGAGTGTTTTTGCAGCCTGAGGAAGAAAACGCGTGATGCCGCGATCAGAAAAAAAGCTGCCCAGGACCAAAATTTTTTTTTTGACTCAAATGTAACAACGGATGCTAGAATGTGATTCGGGCTGGAATTCCATGCTTAAAAATGTTATTATTATCTGTTTTTAAAAATCGAGTGTTTTTGCTGCCCGAGGAAGAAAACGCGTGATGCCGCGGTCAGAAAAAACGCTGCCCAGGACCAAAAAAATTTTTTTGACTCAAATGTAATAACGGATGCTAGAATGTGATTCGGGGTGGAATTCCATGCTTAAAAATGTTATTATTAGCTGTTTTTAAAAATTGAGTGTTTTTGCTGCCCGAGGAAGAAAACGCGTGATGCCGCGGTCAGAAAAAACTCTACCCAGGACCAAAATTTTTTTTTTGACTCAAATGTAACAACGGATGCTAGAATGTGATTCAGGCTGGAATTCCATGCTTAAGAATGTTATTATTAGCTGTTTTTAAAAATCGAGTGTTTTTGCTGCCCGAGGAAGAAAACGGGTGATGCCGTGGTCAGAAAAAACTCTGCCCAGGATCAAAAAATTTTTTTTGACTCAAATGTCAAATGGATGCTAGAAATGTCAAATGGATGCTAGAATCTGATTCGGGGTGGAATTCCATGCTTTAAAATGTTATTATTAGGTGTTTTTAAAAATCGAGTGTTTTTGCTGCCCGAGGAAGAAAACGCGTGATGCCGCGGTCAGAAAATCTCTGCCCAGGACCAAAATTTTTTTTTTGACTCAAATGTCAAATGGATGCTAGAAATGTCAAATGGATGCTAGAATGTGATTCGGGGTGGAATTCCATGCTTAAAAATGTTATTATTAGCTGTTTTTAAAAATCGAGTGTTTTTGCTGCCCGAGGAAGAAAACGCGTGATGCCGCGGTCAGAAAAAACGCTACCCAGGACCAAAAATTTTTTTTTGACTCAAATGTCAAATGGATGCTAGAAATGTCAAATGGATGCTAGAATGTGATTCGGGGTGGAATTCCATGCTTAAAAATGTTATTATTAGCTGTTTTTAAAAATCGAGTGTTTTTGCTGCCCGAGGAAGAAAACGCGTGATGCCGCGGTCAGAAAAAACTCTACCCAGGACCAAAATTTTTTTTTGACTCAAATGTAACAACGGATGCTAGAATGTGATTCAGGCTGGAATTCCATGCTTAAGAATGTTATTATTAGCTGTTTTTAAAAATCGACTGTTTTTGCTGCCCGAGGAAGAAAACGCGTGATGCCGCGGTCAGAAAAAACGCTGCCCAGGACCAAAAAATTTTTTCGACTCAAATGTAATAACGGATGCTAGAATGTGATTCGGGGTGGAATTCCATGCTTAAAAATGTTATTATTAGCTGTTTTTAAAAATCGAGTGTTTTTGCTGCCCGAGGAAGAAAACGCGTGATGCCGCGGTCAGAAAAAACTCTGCCCAGGACCAAAAATTATTTTTTTGACTCAAATGTCAAATGGATGCTAGAAATGTCAAATGGATGCTAGAATGTGATTCGGGGTGGAATTTCATGCTTAAAAATGTTATTATTAGCTGTTTTTAAAAATCGAGTGTTTTTGCTGCCCGAGGAAGAAAACGCGTGATGCCGCGGTCAGAAAAAACTCTGCCCAGGATCAAAAATTTTTTTTTGACTCAAATGTAATAACGGATGCTAGAATGTGATTCGGGGTGGAATTCCATGCTTAAAAATGTTATTATTAGCTGTTTTTAAAAATCGAGTGTTTTTGCTGCCCGAGGAAGAAAACGCGTGATGCCGCGGTCAGAAAAAAGCTGCCCAGGACCAAAAAAATTTTTTTGACTCAAATGTAACAACGGATGCTAGAATGTGATTCGGGGTGGAATTCCATGCTTAAAAATGTTATTATTAGCTGTTTTTAAAAATCGAGTGTTTTTGCTGCCCGAGGAAGAAAACGCGTGATGCCGCGGTCAGAAAAAAATCTGCCCAGGAGCAAAAAAATTTTTTTTGACTCAAATGTAATAACGGATGCTAGAATGTGATTCGGGGTGGAATTCCATGCTTTAAAATGTTATTATTAGCTGTTTTTAAAAATCGAGTGTTTTTGCTGCCCCAGGAAGAAAACGCGTGATGCCGCGGTCAGAAAAAAGCTGCCAAGGACCAAAAAATTTTTTTTGACTCAAATGTAACAACGGATGCCAGAATTTGATTCGGGGTGGAATTCCATGCTTAAAAATGTTATTATTAGCTGTTTTTAAAAATCGAGTGTTTTTGCTGCCCCAGGAAGAAAACACGTGATGGCGCGGTCAGAAAAAAAGCTGCCCAGGACCAAAAAATTTTTTTTGACTCAAATGTCATAACGGATGCTAGAATGTGATTCGGGGTGGAATTCCACGCTTAAAAATGTTATTATTAGCTGTTTTTAAAAATCGAGTGTTTTTGCTGCCCGAGGAAGAAAACGCGTGATGCCGCGGTCAGAAAAAACTCTGCCCAGGACCAAAATTTTTTTTTTTTGACTCAAATGTAATAACGGATGCTAGAATGTGATTTGGGGTGGAATTCCATGCTTAAAAATGTTATTATTAGCTGTTTTTAAAAATCGAGTGTATTTGCTGCCCGAGGAAGAAAACGCGTGATGCCGCGGTCAGAAAAAACTCTGCCCAGGACCAATAATTTTTTTTTGACTCAAATGTAATAACGGATGCTAGAATGTGATTCGGGGTGGAATTCCATGCTTAAAAATGTTATTATTAGCTGTTTTTAAAAATCGAGTGTTTTTGCTGCCCGAGGAAGAAAACGCGTGATGCCGCGGTCAGAAAAAAGCTGCCCAGGACCAAAAATTTTTTTTTGACTCAAATGTAACAACGGATGCTAGAATGTGATTCGGGGTGGAATTCCATGCTTAAAAATGTTATTATTAGCTGTTTTTAAAAATCGAGTGTTTTTGCTGCCCGAGGAAGAAAACGCGTGATGCCGCGGTCAGAAAAAAAGCTGCCCAGGACCAAAATTTTTTTTTTGACTCAAATGTAATAACGGATGCTAGATTATGATTCGGGGTGGAATTCCATGCTTAAAAATGTTATTATTAGCTGTTTTTAAAAATCGAGTGTTTTTGCTGCCCGAGGAAGAAAACGCATGATGCCGCGGTCAGAAAAAAAGCTGCCCAGGACCAAAAAACTTTTTGTGACTCAAATGTAACAACGGATGCTAGAATGTGATTCGGGGTGGAATTCCACGCTTAAAAATGTTATTATTAGCTGTTTTTAAAAATCGAGTGTTTTTGCTGCCCGAGGAAGAAAACGCGTGATGCCGCGGTCAGAAAAAACTCTGCCCAGGACCAAAATTTTTTTTTTTACTCAAATGTAATAACGGATGCTAGAATGTGATTCGGGGTGGAATTCCATGCTTAAAAATGTTATTATTAGCTGTTTTTAAAAATCGAGTGTTTTTGCTGCCCGAGGAAGAAAACGCGTGATGCCGCGGTCAGAAAAAACTCTGCCCAGGACCAAAAATTTTTTTTTGACTCAAATGTAATAACGGATGCTAGAATGTGATTCGGGGTGGAATTCCATGCTTAAAAATGTTATTATTAGCTGTTTTTAAAAATCGAGTGTTTTTGCTGCCCCAGGAAGAAAACGCGTGATGCCGCGGTCAGAAAAAAAGCTGCCCAGGACCAAAAAATTTTTTTTGACTCAAATGTAATAACGGATGCTAGAATGTGATTCGCGGTGGAATTCCATGCTTAAAAATGTTATTATTAGCTGTTTTTAAAAATCGAGTGTTTTTGCTGCCCGAGGAAGAAAACGCGTGATGCCGCGGTCAGAAAAAAAGCTGCCCAGGACCAAAATTTTTTTTTTGACTCAAATGTAATAACGGATGCTAGATTGTGATTCGGGGTGGAATTCCATGCTTAAAAATGTTATTATTAGCTGTTTTTAAAAATCGAGTGTTTTTGCTGCCCGAGGAAGAAAACGCGTGATGCCGCGGTCAGAAAAAAATCTGCCCAGGACCAAAAAATTTTTTTTGACTCAAATGTAATAACGGATGCTAGAATGTGATTCGGGGTGGAATTCCATGCTTTAAAATGTTATTATTAGCTGTTTTTAAAAATCGAGTGTTTTTGCTGCCCGAGGAAGAAAACGCGTGATGCCGTGGTCAGAAAAAAAGCTGCCCAGGACCAAAAAACTTTTTGTGACTCAAATGTAACAACGGATGCTAGAATGAGATTCGGGGTGGAATTCCACGCTTAAAAATGTTATTATTAGCTGTTTTTAAAAATCTAGTGTTTTTGCTGCCCGAGGAAGAAAACGCGTGATGCCGCGGTCAGAAAAAAAGCTGCCCAGGACCAAAAATTTTTTTTGACTCAAATGTAATAACGGATGCTAGAATGTGATTCGGGGTGGAATTCCATGCTTAAAAATGTTATTATTAGCTGTTTTCAAAAATCGAGTGTTTTTGCATCCCGAGGAAGAAAACACGTGATGCCGCGGTCAGAAAAAACGCTGCCCAGGAGCAAAAAAATTTTTTTTGACTCAAATGTAACAACGGATGCTAGAATGTGATTCGGGGTGGAATTCCATGCTTTAAAATGTTATTATTAGCTGTTTTTAAAAATTGAGTGTTTTTGCTGCCCGAGGAAGAAAACGCGTGATGCCGCGGTCAGGAAAAAATCTGCCCAGGAGCAAAAAAATTTTTTTTGACTCAAATGTAATAACGGATGCTAGAATGTGATTCGGGGTGGAATTCCATGCTTAAAAATGTTATTATTAGCTGTTTTTAAAAATCGAGTGTTTTTGCTGCCCCAGGAAGAAAACGTATGATGCCGGGGTCAGAAAAAAGCTGCCCAGGACCAAAAAAATTTTTTTGACTCAAATGTAACAACGGATGCTAGAATGTGATTCGGGGTGGAATTCCATGCTTAAAAATGTTATTATTAGCTGTTTTTAAAAATCGAGTGTTTTTGCTGCCCCAGGAAGAAAACGCGTGATCCCGCGGTCAGAAAAAAAGCTGCCCAGGACCAAAAATTTTTTTTTGACTCAAATGTAATAAAGGATGCTACAATGTGATTCGGGGTGGAATTCCATGCTTTAAAATGTTATTATTAGCTGTTTTTAAAAATCGAGTGTTTTTGCTGCCCGACGAAGAAAACGCGTGATGCCGCGGTCAGAAAAAAATCTGCCCAGGAGCAAAAAAATTTTTTTTGACTCAAATGTAATCACGGATGCTAGAATGTGATTCGGGGTGGAATTCCATGCTTAAAAATGTTATTATTAGCTGTTTTTAAAAATCGAGTGTTTTTGCTGCCCGAGGAAGAAAACGCGTGATGCCGCGGTCAGAAAAAAGCTGCCCAGGACCAAAAAATTTTTTTTGACTCAAATGTAACAACGGATGCCAGAATGTGATTCGGGGTGGAATTCCATGCTTGAAAATGTTATTATTAGCTGTTTTTAAAAATCGAGTGTTTTTGCTGCCCCAGGAAAAAAATGCGTGATGGCGCGGTCAGAAAAAAAGCTGCCCAGGACCAAAAATTTTTTTTTGACTCAAATGTAATAACGGATGCTAGAATGTGATTCGGGGTGGAATTCCATGCTTAAAAATGTTATTATTAGCTGTTTTAAAAAATCGAGTGTTTTTGCTGCCCGAGGAAGAAAACGCGTGATGCCGCGGTCAGAAAAAACTCTGCCCAGGATCAAAAAATTTTTTTTGACTCAAATGTAATAACGGATGCTAGAATGTGATTCGGGGTGGAATTCCATGCTTAAAAATGTTATTATTAGCTGTTTTTAAAAATCGAGTGTTTTTGCTGCCCGAGGAAGAAAACGCGTGATGCCGCGGTCAGAAAAAAATCTGCCCAGGACCAAAAAATTTTTTTTGACTCAAATGTAATAACGGATGCTAGAATGTGATTCGGGGTGGAATTCCATGCTTTAAAATGTTATTATTAGCTGTTTTTAAAAATCGAGTGTTTTTGCTGCCCGAGGAAGAAAACGCGTGATGCCGTGGTCAGAAAAAAAGCTGCCCAGGACCAAAAAACTTTTTGTGACTCAAATGTAACAACGGATGCTAGAATGTGATTCGGGGTGGAATTCCATGCTTAAAAATGTTATTATTAGCTGTTTTTAAAAATCGAGTGTTTTTGCTGCCCGAGGAAGAAAACGCGTGATGCCGCGGTCAGAAAAAACTCTGCCCAGGACCAAAATTTTTTTTTTTGACTCAAATGTAATAACGGATGCTAGAATGTGATTCGGGGTGGAATTCCATGCTTAAAAATGTTATTATTAGCTGTTTTTAAAAATCGAGTGTTTTTGCTGCCCGAGGAAGAAAACGCGTGATGCCGCGGTCAGAAAAAACTCTGCCCAGGACCAAAAATTTTTTTTTGACTCAAATGTAATAACGGATGCTAGAATGTGATTCGGGGTGGAATTCCATGCTTAAAAATGTTATTATTAGCTGTTTTTAAAAATCGAGTGTTTTTGCTGCCCGAGGAAGAAAACGCGTGATGCCGCGGTCAGAAAAAAGCTGCCCAGGACCAAAAAATTTTTTTTGAGTCAAATGTAACAACGGATGCTAGAATGTGATTCGGGGTGGAATTCCACGCTTAAAAATGTTATTATTAGCTGTTTTTAAAAATCGAGTGTTTTTGCTGCCCCAGGAAGAAAACGCGTGATGCCGCGGTCAGAAAAAAAGCTGCCCAGGACCAAAAAATTTTTTTTGACTCGAATGTAATAACGGATGCTAGAATGTGATTCGGGGTGGAATTCCATGCTTAAAAATGTTATTATTAGCTGTTTTTAAAAATCGAGTGTTTTTGCTGCCCGAGGTAGAAAACGTGTGATGCCGCGGTCAGAAAAAAGCTGCCCAGGACCAAAAAAATTTTTTTGACTCAAATGTAACAACGGATGCTAGAATGTGATTCGGGGTGGAATTCCATGCTTAAAAATGTTATTATTAGTTGTTTTTATAAATCGAGTGTTTTTGCTGCCCGAGGAAGAAAACGCGTGATGCCGCGGTCAGAAAAAACTCTGCCCAGGACCAAAATTTTTTTTTTTGACTCAAATGTAATAACGGATGCTAGAATGTGATTCGGGGTGGAATTCCATGCTTAAAAATGTTATTATTAGCTGTTTTTAAAAATCGAGTGTTTTTGCTGCCCGAGGAAGAAAACGCGTGATGCCGCGGTCAGAAAAAACTCTGCCCAGGACCAAAAATTTTTTTTTGACTCAAATGTAATAACGGATGCTAGAATGTGATTCGGGGTGGAATTCCATGCTTAAAAATGTTATTATTAGCTGTTTTTAAAAATCGAGTGTTTTTGCTGCCCGAGGAAGAAAACGCGTGATGCCGCGGTCAGAAAAAAGCTGCCCAGGACCAAAAAATTTTTTTTGACTCAAATGTAACAACGGATGCTAGAATATGATTCGGGGTGGAATTCCATGCTTAAAAATGTTATTATTAGCTGTTTTTAAAAATCGAGTGTTTTTGCTGCCCGAGGAAGAAAACGTGTGATGCCGCGGTCAGAAAAAAGCTGCCCAGGACCAAAAAAATTTTTTTGACTCAAATGTAACAACGGATGCTAGAATGTGATTCGGGGTGGAATTCCATGCTTAAAAATGTTATTATTAGCTGTTTTTAAAAATCGAGTGTTTTTGCTGCCCGAGGAAGAAAACGCGTGATGCCGCGGTCAGAAAAAACTCTGCCCAGGACCAAAATTTTTTTTTTTGACTCAAATGTAATAACGGATGCTAGAATGTGATTCGGGGTGGAATTCCATGCTTAAAAATGTTATTATTAGCTGTTTTTAAAAATCGAGTGTTTTTGCTGCCCGAGGAAGAAAACGCGTGATGCCGCGGTCAGAAAAAACTCTGCCCAGGACCAAAATTTTTTTTTTTGACTCAAATGTAATAACGGATGCTAGAATGTGATTCGGGGTGGAATTCCATGCTTAAAAATGTTATTATTAGCTGTTTTTAAAAATCGAGTGTTTTTGCTGCCCGAGGAAGAAAACGCGTGATGCCGCGGTCAGAAAAAACTCTGCCCAGGACCAAAAATTTTTTTTTGACTCAAATGTAATAACGGATGCTAGAATGTGATTCGGGGTGGAATTCCATGCTTAAAAATGTTATTATTAGCTGTTTTTAAAAATCGAGTGTTTTTGCTGCCCGAGGAAGAAAACGCGTGATGCCGCGGTCAGAAAAAAGCTGCCCAGGACCAAAAAATTTTTTTTGACTCAAATGTAACAACGGATGCTAGAATATGATTCGGGGTGGAATTCCATGCTTAAAAATGTTATTATTAGCTGTTTTTAAAAATCGAGTGTTTTTGCTGCCCCAGGAAGAAAACGCGTGATGCCGCGGTCAGAAAAAAAGCTGCCCAGGACCAAAAAATTTTTTTTGACTCGAATGTAATAACGGATGCTAGAATGTGATTCGGGGTGGAATTCCATGCTTAAAAATGTTATTATTAGCTGTTTTTAAAAATCGAGTGTTTTTGCTGCCCGAGGTAGAAAACGTGTGATGCCGCGGTCAGAAAAAAGCTGCCCAGGACCAAAAAAATTTTTTTGACTCAAATGTAACAACGGATGCTAGAATGTGATTCGGGGTGGAATTCCATGCTTAAAAATGTTATTATTAGCTGTTTTTAAAAATCGAGTGTTTTTGCTGCCCGAGGAAGAAAACGCGTGATGCCGCGGTCAGAAAAAACTCTGCCCAGGACCAAAATTTTTTTTTTTGACTCAAATGTAATAACGGATGCTAGAATGTGATTCGGGGTGGAATTCCATGCTTAAAAATGTTATTATTAGCTGTTTTTAAAAATCGAGTGTTTTTGCTGCCCGAGGAAGAAAACGCGTGATGCCGCGGTCAGAAAAAACTCTGCCCAGGACCAAAAATTTTTTTTTGACTCAAATGTAATAACGGATGCTAGAATGTGATTCGGGGTGGAATTCCATGCTTAAAAATGTTATTATTAGCTGTTTTTAAAAATCGAGTGTTTTTGCTGCCCGAGGAAGAAAACGCGTGATGCCGCGGTCAGAAAAAAGCTGCCCAGGACCAAAAAATTTTTTTTGACTCAAATGTAACAACGGATGCTAGAATATGATTCGGGGTGGAATTCCATGCTTAAAAATGTTATTATTAGCTGTTTTTAAAAATCGAGTGTTTTTGCTGCCCCAGGAAGAAAACGCGTGATGCCGCGGTCAGAAAAAAAGCTGCCCAGGACCAAAAAATTTTTTTTGACTCGAATGTAATAACGGATGCTAGAATGTGATTCGGGGTGGAATTCCATGCTTAAAAATGTTATTATTAGCTGTTTTTAAAAATCGAGTGTTTTTGCTGCCCGAGGAAGAAAACGTGTGATGCCGCGGTCAGAAAAAAGCTGCCCAGGACCAAAAAAATTTTTTTGACTCAAATGTAACAACGGATGCTAGAATGTGATTCGGGGTGGAATTCCATGCTTAAAAATGTTATTATTAGCTGTTTTTAAAAATCGAGTGTTTTTGCTGCCCGAGGAAGAAAACGCGTGATGCCGCGGTCAGAAAAAACTCTGCCCAGGACCAAAATTTTTTTTTTTGACTCAAATGTAATAACGGATGCTAGAATGTGATTCGGGGTGGAATTCCATGCTTAAAAATGTTATTATTAGCTGTTTTTAAAAATCGAGTGTTTTTGCTGCCCGAGGAAGAAAACGCGTGATGCCGCGGTCAGAAAAAAGCTGCCCAGGACCAAAAAATTTTTTTTGACTCAAATGTAACAACGGATGCTAGAATATGATTCGGGGTGGAATTCCATGCTTAAAAATGTTATTATTAGCTGTTTTTAAAAATCGAGTGTTTTTGCTGCCCCAGGAAGAAAACGCGTGATGCCGCGGTCAGAAAAAAAGCTGCCCAGGACCAAAATTTTTTTTTTGACTCAAATGTAATAACGGATGCTAGATTATGATTCGGGGTGGAATTCCATGCTTTAAAATGTTATTATTAGCTGTTTTTAAAAATCGAGTGTTTTTGCTGCCCGAGGAAGAAAACGCATGATGCCGCGGTCAGAAAAAAAGCTGCCCAGGACCAAAAAACTTTTTGTGACTCAAATGTAACAACGGATGCTAGAATGTGATTCGGGGTGGAATTCCACGCTTAAAAATGTTATTATTAGCTGTTTTTAAAAATCGAGTGTTTTTGCTGCCCGAGGAAGAAAACGCGTGATGCCGCGGTCAGAAAAAACTCTGCCCAGGACCAAAATTTTTTTTTTTACTCAAATGTAATAACGGATGCTAGTATGTGATTCGGGGTGGAATTCCGTGCTTAAAAATGTTATTATTAGCTGTTTTTAAAAATCGAGTGTTTTTGCTGCCCAAGGAAGAAAACGCGTGATGCCGCGGTCAGAAAAAAATCTGCCCAGGACCAAAAATTTTTTTTTGACTCAAATGTAACAACGGATGCTAGAATGTGATTCGGGCTGGAATTCCATGCTTAAAAATGTTATTATTAGCTGTTTTTAAAAATCGAGTGTTTTTGCTGCCCGAGGAAGAAAACGCGTGATGCCGCGGTCAGAAAAAACGCTGCCCAGGACCAAAAAATTTTTTTTGACTCAAATGTAATAACGGATGCTAGAATGTGATTCGCGGTGGAATTCCATGCTTAAAAATGTTATTATTAGCTGTTTTTAAAAATCGAGTGTTTTTGCTGCCCGAGGAAGAAAACGCGTGATGCCGCGGTCAGAAAAAAAGCTGCCCAGGACCAAAAATTTTTTTTTGACTCAAATGTAATAACGGATGCTAGATTGTGATTCGGGGTGGAATTCCATGCTTAAAAATGTTATTATTAGCTGTTTTTAAAAATCGAGTGTTTTTGCTGCCCGAGGAAGAAAACGCGTGATGCCGCGGTCAGAAAAAAATCTGCCCAGGACCAAAAAATTTTTTTTGACTCAAATGTAATAACGGATGCTAGAATGTGATTCGGGGTGGAATTCCATGCTTTAAAATGTTATTATTAGCTGTTTTTAAAAATCGAGTGTTTTTGCTGCCCGAGGAAGAAAACGCGTGATGCCGTGGTCAGAAAAAAAGCTGCCCAGGACCAAAAAACTTTTTGTGACTCCAATGTAACAACGGATGCTAGAATGCGATTCGGGGTGGAATTCCACGCTTAAAAATGTTATTATTAGCTGTTTTTAAAAATCTAGTGTTTTTGCTGCCCGAGGAAGAAAACGCGTGATGCCGCGGTCAGAAAAAAATCTGCCCAGGACCAAAAAATTTTTTTTGACTCAAATGTAATAACGGATGCTAGAATGTGATTCGGGGTGGAATTCCACGCTTAAAAATGTTATTATTAGCTGTTTTTAAAAATCGAGTGTTTTTGCTGCCCGAGGAAGAAAACGCGTGATGCCGCGGTCAGAAAAAACTCTGCCCAGGACCAAAATTTTTTTTTTTACTCAAATGTAATAACGGATGCTAGAATGTGATTCGGGGTGGAATTCCATGCTTAAAAATGTTATTATTAGCTGTTTTTAAAAATCGAGTGTTTTTGCTGCCCGAGGAAGACAACGCGTGATGCCGCGGTCAGAAAAAAGCTGCCCAGGACCAAAAAATTTTTTTTGACTCAAATGTAACAACGGATGCTAGAATATGATTCGGGGTGGAATTCCATGCTTAAAAATGTTATTATTAGCTGTTTTTAAAAATCGAGTGTTTTTGCTGCCCCAGGAAGAAAACGCGTGATGCCGCGGTCAGAAAAAAAGCTGCCCAGGACCAAAAAATTTTTTTTGACTCGAATGTAATAACGGATGCTAGAATGTGATTCGGGGTGGAATTCCATGCTTAAAAATGTTATTATTAGCTGTTTTTAAAAATCGAGTGTTTTTGCTGCCCGAGGAAGAAAACGTGTGATGCCGCGGTCAGAAAAAAGCTGCCCAGGACCAAAAAAATTTTTTTGACTCAAATGTAACAACGGATGCTAGAATGTGATTCGGGGTGGAATTCCATGCTTAAAAATGTTATTATTAGCTGTTTTTAAAAATCGAGTGTTTTTGCTGCCCGAGGAAGAAAACGCGTGATGCCGCGGTCAGAAAAAACTCTGCCCAGGACCAAAATTTTTTTTTTTTACTCAAATATAATAACGGATGCTAGAATGTGATTCGGGGTGGAATTCCATGCTTAAAAATGTTATTATTAGCTGTTTTTAAAAATCGAGTGTTTTTGCTGCCCGAGGAAGAAAACGCGTGATGCCGCGGTCAGAAAAAAGCTGCCCAGGACCAAAAAATTTTTTTTGACTCAAATGTAACAACGGATGCTAGAATATGATTCGGGGTGGAATTCCATGCTTAAAAATGTTATTATTAGCTGTTTTTAAAAATCGAGTGTTTTTGCTGCCCCAGGAAGAAAACGCGTGATGCCGCGGTCAGAAAAAAAGCTGCCCAGGACCAAAATTTTTTTTTTGACTCAAATGTAATAACGGATGCTAGATTATGATTCGGGGTGGAATTCCATGCTTTAAAATGTTATTATTAGCTGTTTTTAAAAATCGAGTGTTTTTGCTGCCCGAGGAAGAAAACGCAGATTTTTTTCTGACCGCGGCATCACGCGTTTTCTTCCTTGGGCAGCAAAAACACTCGATTTTTAAAAACAGCTAATAATAACATTTTTAAGCACGGAATTCCACCCCGAATCACATACTAGCATCCGTTATTACATTTGAGTAAAAAAAAAAATTTTGGTCCTGGGCAGAGTTTTTTCTGACCGCGGCATCACGCGTTTTCTTCCTCGGGCAGCAAAAACACTCGATTTTTAAAAACAGCTAATAATAACATTTTTAAGCGTGGAATTCCACCCCGAATCACATTCTAGCATCCGTTGTTACATTTGAGTCAAAAAAAAATTTTTGGTCCTGGGCAGATTTTTTTTACTCAAATGTAATAACGGATGCTAGTATGTGATTCGCGGTGGAATTCCATGCTTAAAAATGTTATTATTAGCTGTTTTTAAAAATCGAGTGTTTTTGCTGCCCGAGGAAGAAAACGCGTGATGCCGCGGTCAGAAAAAAAGCTGCCCAGGACCAAAAATTTTTTTTTGACTCAAATGTAATAACGGATGCTAGTATGTGATTCGCGGTGGAATTCCATGCTTAAAAATGTTATTATTAGCTGTTTTTAAAAATCGAGTGTTTTTGCTGCCCGAGGAAGAAAACGCGTGATGCCGCGGTCAGAAAAAAAGCTGCCCAGGACCAAAAATTTTTTTTTGACTCAAATGTAATAACGGATGCTAGATTGTGATTCGGGGTGGAATTCCATGCTTAAAAATGTTATTATTAGCTGTTTTTAAAAATCGAGTGTTTTTGCTGCCCGAGGAAGAAAACGCGTGATGCCGCGGTCAGAAAAAAATCTGCCCAGGACCAAAAAACTTTTTGTGACTCAAATGTAACAACGGATGCTAGAATGAGATTCGGGGTGGAATTCCACGCTTAAAAATGTTATTATTAGCTGTTTTTAAAAATCTAGTGTTTTTGCTGCCCGAGGAAGAAAACGCGTGATGCCGCGGTCAGAAAAAAATCTGCCCAGGACCAAAAATTTTTTTTCGACTCAAATGTAATAACGGATGCTAGAATGTGATTCGGGGTGGAATTCCACGCTTAAAAATGTTATTATTAGCTGTTTTTAAAAATCGAGTGTTTTTGCTGCCCGAGGAAGAAAACGCGTGATGCCGCGGTCAGAAAAAACTCTGCCCAGGACCAAAATTTTTTTTTTTACTCAAATGTAATAACGGATGCTAGAATGTGATTCGGGGTGGAATTCCATGCTTAAAAATGTTATTATTAGCTGTTTTTAAAAATCGAGTGTTTTTGCTGCCCGAGGAAGAAAACGTGTGATGCCGCGGTCAGAAAAAAGCTGCCCAGGACCAAAAAAATTTTTTTGACTCAAATGTAACAACGGATGCTAGAATGTGATTCGGGGTGGAATTCCATGCTTAAAAATGTTATTATTAGCTGTTTTTAAAAATCGAGTGTTTTTGCTGCCCGAGGAAGAAAACGTGTGATGCCGCGGTCAGAAAAAACTCTGCCCAGGACCAAAATTTTTTTTTTTGACTCAAATGTAATAACGGATGCTAGAATGTGATTCGGGGTGGAATTCCATGCTTAAAAATGTTATTATTAGCTGTTTTTAAAAATCGAGTGTTTTTGCTGCCCGAGGAAGAAAACGCGTGATGCCGCGGTCAGAAAAAACTCTGCCCAGGACCAAAAATTTTTTTTTGACTCAAATGTAATAACGGATGCTAGAATGTGATTCGGGGTGGAATTCCATGCTTAAAAATGTTATTATTAGCTGTTTTTAAAAATCGAGTGTTTTTGCTGCCCGAGGAAGAAAACGCGTGATGCCGCGGTCAGAAAAAAGCTGCCCAGGACCAAAAAATTTTTTTTGACTCAAATGTAACAACGGATGCTAGAATATGATTCGGGGTGGAATTCCATGCTTAAAAATGTTATTATTAGCTGTTTTTAAAAATCGAGTGTTTTTGCTGCCCCAGGAAGAAAACGCGTGATGCCGCGGTCAGAAAAAAAGCTGCCCAGGACCAAAAAATTTTTTTTGACTCGAATGTAATAACGGATGCTAGAATGTGATTCGGGGTGGAATTCCATGCTTAAAAATGTTATTATTAGCTGTTTTTAAAAATCGAGTGTTTTTGCTGCCCGAGGAAGAAAACGTGTGATGCCGCGGTCAGAAAAAAGCTGCCCAGGACCAAAAAAATTTTTTTGACTCAAATGTAACAACGGATGCTAGAATGTGATTCGGGGTGGAATTCCATGCTTAAAAATGTTATTATTAGCTGTTTTTAAAAATCGAGTGTTTTTGCTGCCCGAGGAAGAAAACGCGTGATGCCGCGGTCAGAAAAAACTCTGCCCAGGACCAAAATTTTTTTTTTTGACTCAAATGTAATAACGGATGCTAGAATGTGATTCGGGGTGGAATTCCATGCTTAAAAATGTTATTATTAGCTGTTTTTAAAAATCGAGTGTTTTTGCTGCCCGAGGAAGAAAACGCGTGATGCCGCGGTCAGAAAAAACTCTGCCCAGGACCAAAAATTTTTTTTTGACTCAAATGTAACAACGGATGCTAGAATATGATTCGGGGTGGAATTCCATGCTTAAAAATGTTATATTAGCTGTTTTTAAAAATCGAGTGTTTTTGCTGCCCGAGGAAGAAAACGCGTGATGCCGCGGTCAGAAAAAAGCTGCCCAGGACCAAAAAATTTTTTTTGACTCAAATGTAACAACGGATGCTAGAATATGATTCGGGGTGGAATTCCATGCTTAAAAATGTTATATTAGCTGTTTTTAAAAATCGAGTGTTTTTGCTGCCCCAGGAAGAAAACGCGTGATGCCGCGGTCAGAAAAAAAGCTGCCCAGGACCAAAAAATTTTTTTTGACTCGAATGTAATAACGGATGCTAGAATGTGATTCGGGGTGGAATTCCATGCTTAAAAATGTTATTATTAGCTGTTTTTAAAAATCGAGTGTTTTTGCTGCCCGAGGAAGAAAACGCGTGATGCCGCGGTCAGAAAAAAGCTGCCCAGGACCAAAAAAAATTTTTTGACTCAAATGTAACAACGGATGCTAGAATGTGATTCGGGGTGGAATTCCATGCTTAAAAATGTTATTATTAGCTGTTTTTAAAAATCGAGTGTTTTTGCTGCCCGAGGAAGAAAACGCGTGATGCCGCGGTCAGAAAAAACTCTGCCCAGGACCAAAAATTTTTTTTTGACTCAAATGTAATAACGGATGCTAGAATGTGATTCGGGGTGGAATTCCATGCTTAAAAATGTTATTATTAGCTGTTTTTAAAAATCGAGTGTTTTTGCTGCCCGAGGAAGAAAACGCGTGATGCCGCGGTCAGAAAAAAGCTGCCCAGGACCAAAAAAATTTTTTTGACTCAAATGTAACAACGGATGCTAGAATATGATTCGGGGTGGAATTCCATGCTTAAAAATGTTATTATTAGCTGTTTTTAAAAATCGAGTGTTTTTGCTGCCCCAGGAAGAAAACGCGTGATGCCGCGGTCAGAAAAAAAGCTGCCCAGGACCAAAAAATTTTTTTTGACTCAAATGTAATAACGGATGCTAGAATGTGATTCGGGGTGGAATTCCATGCTTAAAAATGTTATTATTAGCTGTTTTTAAAAATCGAGTGTTTTTGCTGCCCGAGGAAGAAAACGCGTGATGCCGCGGTCAGAAAAAACGCTGCCCAGGACCAAAAAATTTTTTTTGACTCAAATGTAATAACGGATGCTAGAATGTGATTCGGGGTGGAATTCCATGCTTTAAAATGTTATTATTAGCTGTTTTTAAAAATCGAGTGTTTTTGCTGCCCGAGGAAGAAAACGCGTGATGCCGCGGTCAGAAAAAAATCTGCCCAGGAGCAAAAAAATTTTTTTTGACTCAAATGTAATAACGGATGCTAGAATGTGATTCGGGGTGGAATTCCATGCTTAAAAATGTTATTATTAGCTGTTTTTAAAAATCGAGTGTTTTTGCTGCCCGAGGAAGAAAACGCGTGATGCCGCGGTCAGAAAAAACTCTGCCCAGGACCAAAAATTTTTTTTTGACTCAAATGTAATAACGGATGCTAGAATGTGATTCGGGGTGGAATTCCATGCTTAAAAATGTTATTATTAGCTGTTTTTAAAAATCGAGTGTTTTTGCTGCCCGAGGAAGAAAACGCGTGATGCCGCGGTCAGAAAAAAAGCTGCCCAGGACCAAAATTTTTTTTTTGACTCAAATGTAATAACGGATGCTAGATTATGATTCGGGGTGGAATTCCATGCTTAAAAATGTTATTATTAGCTGTTTTTAAAAATCGAGTGTTTTTGCTGCCCGAGGAAGAAAACGCATGATGCCGCGGTCAGAAAAAAAGCTGCCCAGGACCAAAAAACTTTTTGTGACTCAAATGTAACAACGGATGCTAGAATGTGATTCGGGGTGGAATTCCATGCTTAAAAATGTTATTATTAGCTGTTTTTAAAAATCGAGTGTTTTTGCTGCCCGAGGAAGAAAACGCGTGATGCCGCGGTCAGAAAAAACTCTGCCCAGGACCAAAATTTTTTTTTTTTGACTCAAATGTAATAACGGATGCTAGAATGTGATTCGGGGTGGAATTCCATGCTTAAAAATGTTATTATTAGCTGTTTTTAAAAATCGAGTGTTTTTGCTGCCCGAGGAAGAAAACGCGTGATGCCGCGGTCAGAAAAAAGCTGCCCAGGACCAAAAAATTTTTTTTGACTCAAATGTAACAACGGATGCTAGAATATGATTCGGGGTGGAATTCCATGCTTAAAAATGTTATTATTAGCTGTTTTTAAAAATCGAGTGTTTTTGCTGCCCCAGGAAGAAAACGCGTGATGCCGCGGTCAGAAAAAAAGCTGCCCAGGACCAAAAAATTTTTTTTGACTCGAATGTAATAACGGATGCTAGAATGTGATTCGGGGTGGAATTCCATGCTTAAAAATGTTATTATTAGCTGTTTTTAAAAATCGAGTGTTTTTGCTGCCCGAGGAAGAAAACGCGTGATGCCGCGGTCAGAAAAAAGCTGCCCAGGACCAAAAAATTTTTTTTGACTCAAATGTAACAACGGATGCTAGAATATGATTCGGGGTGGAATTCCATGCTTAAAAATGTTATTATTAGCTGTTTTTAAAAATCGAGTGTTTTTGCTGCCCCAGGAAGAAAACGCGTGATGCCGCGGTCAGAAAAAAAGCTGCCCAGGACCAAAAAATTTTTTTTGACTCGAATGTAATAACGGATGCTAGAATGTGATTCGGGGTGGAATTCCATGCTTAAAAATGTTATTATTAGCTGTTTTTAAAAATCGAGTGTTTTTGCTGCCCGAGGAAGAAAACGCGTGATGCCGCGGTCAGAAAAAAAGCTGCCCAGGACCAAAATTTTTTTTTTGACTCAAATGTAATAACGGATGCTAGATTATGATTCGGGGTGGAATTCCATGCTTAAAAATGTTATTATTAGCTGTTTTTAAAAATCGAGTGTTTTTGCTGCCCGAGGAAGAAAACGCATGATGCCGCGGTCAGAAAAAAAGCTGCCCAGGACCAAAAAACTTTTTGTGACTCAAATGTAACAACGGATGCTAGAATGTGATTCGGGGTGGAATTCCATGCTTAAAAATGTTATTATTAGCTGTTTTTAAAAATCGAGTGTTTTTGCTGCCCGAGGAAGAAAACGCGTGATGCCGCGGTCAGAAAAAAGCTGCCCAGGACCAAAAAATTTTTTTTGACTCAAATGTAACAACGGATGCTAGAATATGATTCGGGGTGGAATTCCATGCTTAAAAATGTTATTATTAGCTGTTTTTAAAAATCGAGTGTTTTTGCTGCCCCAGGAAGAAAACGCGTGATGCCGCGGTCAGAAAAAAAGCTGCCCAGGACCAAAACATTTTTTTTGACTCGAATGTAATAACGGATGCTAGAATGTGATTCGGGGTGGAATTCCATGCTTAAAAATGTTATTATTAGCTGTTTTTAAAAATCGAGTGTTTTTGCTGCCCGAGGAAGAAAACGCGTGATGCCGCGGTCAGAAAAAACTCTGCCCAGGACCAAAAATTTTTTTTTGACTCAAATGTAATAACGGATGCTAGAATGTGATTCGGGGTGGAATTCCATGCTTAAAAATGTTATTATTAGCTGTTTTTAAAAATCGAGTGTTTTTGCTGCCCGAGGAAGAAAACGCGTGATGCCGCGGTCAGAAAAAAGCTGCCCAGGACCAAAAAATTTTTTTTGACTCAAATGTAACAATGGATGCTAGAATATGATTCGGGGTGGAATTCCATGCTTAAAAATGTTATTATTAGCTGTTTTTAAAAATCGAGTGTTTTTGCTGCCCCAGGAAGAAAACGCGTGATGCCGCGGTCAGAAAAAAAGCTGCCCAGGACCAAAAAATTTTTTTTGACTCGAATGTAATAACGGATGCTAGAATGTGATTCGGGGTGGAATTCCATGCTTAAAAATGTTATTATTAGCTGTTTTTAAAAATCGAGTGTTTTTGCTGCCCGAGGAAGAAAACGCGTGATGCCGCGGTCAGAAAAAAAGCTGCCCAGGACCAAAATTTTTTTTTTGACTCAAATGTAATAACGGATGCTAGATTATGATTCGGGGTGGAATTCCATGCTTAAAAATGTTATTATTAGCTGTTTTTAAAAATCGAGTGTTTTTGCTGCCCGAGGAAGAAAACGCATGATGGCGCGGTCAGAAAAAAAGCTGCCCAGGACCAAAAAACTTTTTGTGACTCAAATGTAACAACGGATGCTAGAATGTGATTCGGGGTGGAATTCCACGCTTAAAAATGTTATTATTAGCTGTTTTTAAAAATCGAGTGTTTTTGCAGCCCGAGGAAGAAAACACGTGATGCCGCGGTCAGAAAAAAATCTGCCCAGGAGCAAAAAAATTTTTTTTGACTCAAATGTTATAACGGATGCTAGAATGTGATTCGGGGTGGAATTCCATGCTTAAAAATGTTATTATTAGCTGTTTTTAAAAATCAAGTGTTTTTGCTGCCCCAGGAAGAAAACGCGTGATGCCGCGGTCAGAAAAAAATCTGCCCAGGAGCAAAAAAATTTTTTTTGACTCAAATGTAATAACGGATGCTAGAATGTGATTCGGGGTGGAATTCCATGCTTAAAAATGTTATTATTAGCTGTTTTTAAAAATCGAGTGTTTTTGCTGCCCCAGGAAGAAAACGTGTGATGCCGCGGTCAGAAAAAAGCTGCCCAGGACCAAAAAAATTTTTTTGACTCAAATGTAACAACGGATGCTAGAATGTGATTCGGGGTGGAATTCCATGCTTAAAAATGTTATTATTAGCTGTTTTTAAAAATCGAGTGTTTTTGCTGCCCGAGGAAGAAAACGCGTGATGCCGCGGTCAGAAAAAACTCTGCCCAGGACCAAAAATTTTTTTTTGACTCAAATGTAATAACGGATGCTAGAATGTGATTCGGGGTGGAATTCCATGCTTAAAAATGTTATTATTAGCTGTTTTTAAAAATCGAGTGTTTTTGCTGCCCGAGGAAGAAAACGCGTGATGCCGCGGTCAGAAAAAAGCTGCCCAGGACCAAAAAATTTTTTTTGACTCAAATGTAACAACGGATGCTAGAATATGATTCGGGGTGGAATTCCATGCTTAAAAATGTTATTATTAGCTGTTTTTAAAAATCGAGTGTTTTTGCTGCCCCAGGAAGAAAACGCGTGATGCCGCGGTCAGAAAAAAAGCTGCCCAGGACCAAAACATTTTTTTTGACTCGAATGTAATAACGGATGCTAGAATGTGATTCGGGGTGGAATTCCATGCTTAAAAATGTTATTATTAGCTGTTTTTAAAAATCGAGTGTTTTTGCTGCCAGAGGAAGAAAACGCGTGATGCCGCGGTCAGAAAAAACTCTGCCCAGGACCAAAAATTTTTTTTTGACTCAAATGTAATAACGGATGCTAGAATGTGATTCGGGGTGGAATTCCATGCTTAAAAATGTTATTATTAGCTGTTTTTAAAAATCGAGTGTTTTTGCTGCCCGAGGAAGAAAACGCGTGATGCCGCGGTCAGAAAAAAGCTGCCCAGGACCAAAAAATTTTTTTTGACTCAAATGTAACAACGGATGCTAGAATATGATTCGGGGTGGAATTCCATGCTTAAAAATGTTATTATTAGCTGTTTTTAAAAATCGAGTGTTTTTGCTGCCCCAGGAAGAAAACGCGTGATGCCGCGGTCAGAAAAAAAGCTGCCCAGGACCAAAAAATTTTTTTTGACTCGAATGTAATAACGGATGCTAGAATGTGATTCGGGGTGGAATTCCATGCTTAAAAATGTTATTATTAGCTGTTTTTAAAAATCGAGTGTTTTTGCTGCCCGAGGAAGAAAACGCGTGATGCCGCGGTCAGAAAAAAAGCTGCCCAGGACCAAAATTTTTTTTTTGACTCAAATGTAATAACGGATGCTAGAATATGATTCGGGGTGGAATTCCATGCTTAAAAATGTTATTATTAGCTGTTTTTAAAAATCGAGTGTTTTTGCTGCCCCAGGAAGAAAACGCGTGATGCCGCGGTCAGAAAAAAAGCTGCCCAGGACCAAAACATTTTTTTTGACTCGAATGTAATAACGGATGCTAGAATGTGATTCGGGGTGGAATTCCATGCTTAAAAATGTTATTATTAGCTGTTTTTAAAAATCGAGTGTTTTTGCTGCCAGAGGAAGAAAACGCGTGATGCCGCGGTCAGAAAAAACTCTGCCCAGGACCAAAAATTTTTTTTTGACTCAAATGTAATAACGGATGCTAGAATGTGATTCGGGGTGGAATTCCATGCTTAAAAATGTTATTATTAGCTGTTTTTAAAAATCGAGTGTTTTTGCTGCCCGAGGAAGAAAACGCGTGATGCCGCGGTCAGAAAAAAGCTGCCCAGGACCAAAAAATTTTTTTTGACTCAAATGTAACAACGGATGCTAGAATATGATTCGGGGTGGAATTCCATGCTTAAAAATGTTATTATTAGCTGTTTTTAAAAATCGAGTGTTTTTGCTGCCCCAGGAAGAAAACGCGTGATGCCGCGGTCAGAAAAAAAGCTGCCCAGGACCAAAAAATTTTTTTTGACTCGAATGTAATAACGGATGCTAGAATGTGATTCGGGGTGGAATTCCATGCTTAAAAATGTTATTATTAGCTGTTTTTAAAAATCGAGTGTTTTTGCTGCCCGAGGAAGAAAACGCGTGATGCCGCGGTCAGAAAAAAAGCTGCCCAGGACCAAAATTTTTTTTTTGACTCAAATGTAATAACGGATGCTAGATTATGATTCGGGGTGGAATTCCATGCTTAAAAATGTTATTATTAGCTGTTTTTAAAAATCGAGTGTTTTTGCTGCCCGAGGAAGAAAACGCATGATGCCGCGGTCAGAAAAAAAGCTGCCCAGGACCAAAAAACTTTTTGTGACTCAAATGTAACAACGGATGCTAGAATGTGATTCGGGGTGGAATTCCACGCTTAAAAATGTTATTATTAGCTGTTTTTAAAAATCGAGTGTTTTTGCAGCCCGAGGAAGAAAACACGTGATGCCGCGGTCAGAAAAAAATCTGCCCAGGAGCAAAAAATTTTTTTTATTCAAATGTAATAACGGATGCTAGAATGTGATTCGGGGTGGAATTCCATGCTTAAAAATGTTATTATTAGCTGTTTTTAAAAATCGAGTGTTTTTGCTGCCCCAGGAAGAAAACGCGTGATGCCGCGGTCAGAAAAAAAGCTGCCCAGGACCAAAAAATTTTTTTTGACTCGAATGTAATAACGGATGCTAGAATGTGATTCGGGGTGGAATTCCATGCTTAAAAATGTTATTATTAGCTGTTTTTAAAAATCGAGTGTTTTTGCTGCCCGAGGAAGAAAACGCGTGATGCCGCGGTCAGAAAAAAAGCTGCCCAGGACCAAAATTTTTTTTTTGACTCAAATGTAATAACGGATGCTAGATTATGATTCGGGGTGGAATTCCATGCTTAAAAATGTTATTATTAGCTGTTTTTAAAAATCGAGTGTTTTTGCTGCCCGAGGAAGAAAACGCATGATGCCGCGGTCAGAAAAAAAGCTGCCCAGGACCAAAAAACTTTTTGTGACTCAAATGTAACAACGGATGCTAGAATGTGATTCGGGGTGGAATTCCACGCTTAAAAATGTTATTATTAGCTGTTTTTAAAAATCGAGTGTTTTTGCTGCCCGAGGAAGAAAACGCGTGATGCCGCGGTCAGAAAAAAGCTGCTCAGGACCAAAAATTTTTTTTTGACTCAAATGTAACAACGGATGCTAGAATATGATTCGGGGTGGAATTCCATGCTTAAAAATGTTATTATTAGCTGTTTTTAAAAATCGAGTGTTTTTGCTGCCCCAGGAAGAAAACGCGTGATGCCGCGGTCAGAAAAAAAGCTGCCCAGGACCAAAAAATTTTTTTTGACTCGAATGTAATAACGGATGCTAGAATGTGATTCGGGGTGGAATTCCATGCTTAAAAATGTTATTATTAGCTGTTTTTAAAAATCGAGTGTTTTTGCTGCCCGAGGAAGAAAACGCGTGATGCCGCGGTCAGAAAAAAAGCTGCCCAGGACCAAAATTTTTTTTTTGACTCAAATGTAATAACGGATGCTAGAATGTGATTCGGGGTGGAATTCCATGCTTAAAAATGTTATTATTAGCTGTTTTTAAAAATCGAGTGTTTTTGCTGCCCGAGGAAGAAAACGCGTGATGCCGCGGTCAGAAAAAACTCTGCCCAGGACCAAAAATTTTTTTTTGACTCAAATGTAATAACGGATGCTAGAATGTGATTCGGGGTGGAATTCCATGCTTAAAAATGTTATTATTAGCTGTTTTTAAAAATCGAGTGTTTTTGCTGCCCGAGGAAGAAAACGCGTGATGCCGCGGTCAGAAAAAAGCTGCCCAGGACCAAAAAATTTTTTTTGACTCAAATGTAACAACGGATGCTAGAATGTGATTCGGGGTGGAATTCCATGCTTAAAAGTGTTATTATTAGCTGTTTTTAAAAATCGAGTGTTTTTGCTGCCCGAGGAAGAAAACGCGTGATGCCGCGGTCAGAAAAAACTCTGCCCAGGACCAAAAATTTTTTTTTGACTCAAATGTAATAACGGATGCTAGAATGTGATTCGGGGTGGAATTCCATGCTTAAAAATGTTATTATTAGCTGTTTTTAAAAATCGAGTGTTTTTGCTGCCCGAGGAAGAAAACGCGTGATGCCGCGGTCAGAAAAAAGCTGCCCAGGACCAAAAAATTTTTTTTGACTCAAATGTAATAACGGATGCTAGAATATGATTCGGGGTGGAATTCCATGCTTAAAAATGTTATTATTAGCTGTTTTTAAAAATCGAGTGTTTTTGCTGCCCCAGGAAGAAAACGCGTGATGCCGCGGTCAGAAAAAAAGCTGCCCAGGACCAAAACATTTTTTTTGACTCGAATGTAATAACGGATGCTAGAATGTGATTCGGGGTGGAATTCCATGCTTAAAAATGTTATTATTAGCTGTTTTTAAAAATCGAGTGTTTTTGCTGCCCGAGGAAGAAAACGCGTGATGCCGCGGTCAGAAAAAACTCTGCCCAGGACCAAAAATTTTTTTTTGACTCAAATGTAATAATGGATGCTAGAATGTGATTCGGGGTGGAATTCCATGCTTAAAAATGTTATTATTAGCTGTTTTTAAAAATCGAGTGTTTTTGCTGCCCGAGGAAGAAAACGCGTGATGCCGCGGTCAGAAAAAAGCTGCCCAGGACCAAAATTTTTTTTTTTTGACTCAAATGTAATAACGGATGCTAGAATGTGATTCGGGGTGGAATTCCATGCTTAAAAATGTTATTATTAGCTGTTTTTAAAAATCGAGTGTTTTTGCTGCCCGAGGAAGAAAACGCGTGATGCCGCGGTCAGAAAAAACGCTGCCCAGGACCAAAAAATTTTTTTTGACTCAAATGTAATAACGGATGCTAGAATGTGATTCGGGGTGGAATTCCATGCTTAAAAATGTTATTATTAGCTGTTTTTAAAAATCGAGTGTTTTTGCTGCCCGAGGAAGAAAACGCGTGATGCCGCGGTCAGAAAAAAAGCTGCCCAGGACCAAAATTTTTTTTTTGACTCAAATGTAATAACGGATGCTAGAATGTGATTCGGGGTGGAATTCCATGCTTAAAAATGTTATTATTAGCTGTTTTTAAAAATCGAGTGTTTTTGCGGCCCGAGGAAGAAAACGCGTGATGCCGCAGTCAGAAAAAACTCTGCCCAGGACCAAAAATTTTTTTTTTGACTCAAATGTCAAATGGATGCTAGAAATGTCAAATGGATGCTAGAATGTGATTCGGGGTGGAATTCCATGCTTAAAAATGTTATTATTAGCTGTTTTTAAAAATCGAGTGTTTTTGCTGCCCGAGGAAGAAAACGCGTGATGCCGCAGTCAGAAAAAACTCTGCCCAGGACCAAAAATTTTTTTTTTGACTCAAATGTCAAATGGATGCTAGAAATGTCAAATGGATGCTAGAATGTGATTCGGGGTGGAATTCCATGCTTAAAAATGTTATTATTAGCTGTTTTTAAAAATCGAGTGTTTTTGCTGCCCGAGGAAGAAAACGCGTGATGCCGCGGTCAGAAAAAAAGCTGTCCAGGAGCAAAAAAATTTTTTTTGACTCAAATGTAATAACGGATGCTAGAATGTGATTCGGGGTGGAATTCCATGCTTAAAAATGTTATTATTAGCTGTTTTTAAAAATCGAGTGTTTTTGCTGCCCGAGGAAGAAAACGCGTGATGCCGCGGTCAGAAAAAACTCTGCCCAGGACCAAAAAATTTTTTTTGACTCAAATGTAATAACCGATGCTAGAATGTGATTCGGGGTGGAATTCCATGCTTAAAAATGTTATTATTAGCTGTTTTCAAAAATTGAGTGTTTTTGCTGCCCGAGGAAGAAAACGCGTGATGCCGCGGTCAGAAAAAAAACTGCCCAGGAGCAAAAAAAATTTTTTTGACTCAAATGTAATAACGGATGCTAGAATGTGATTCGGGGTGGAATTCCATGCTTAAAAATGTTATTATTAGCTGTTTTCAAAAATCGACTGTTTTTGCTGCCCGAGGAAGAAAACGCGTGATGCCGCGGTCAGAAAAAACTCTGCCCAGGACAAAAAAATTTTTTTTGACTCAAATGTAATAACGGATGCTAGAATGTGATTCGGGGTGGAATTCCATGCTTAAAAATGTTATTATTAGCTGTTTTTAAAAATCGAGTGTTTTTGCTGTCTGAGGAAGAAAACGCGTGATGCCGTGGTCAGAAAAAACTCTGCCCAGGACCAAAATTTTTTTTTTGACTCAAATATCAAATGGATGCTATAAATGTCAAATGGATGCTAGAATGTGATTCGGGGTGGAATTCCATGCTTAAAAATGTTATTATTAGCTGTTTTTAAAAATCGAGTGTTTTTGCTGCCTGAGGAAGAAAACGCGTGATGCCGCGGTCAGAAAAAAAGCTGCCCAGGACCAAAAAATTTTTTTTGACTCAAATGTAATAACGGATGCTAGAATGTGATTTGGGGTGGAATTCCATGCTTAAAAATGTTATTATTAGCTGTTTTTAAAAATCGAGTGTTTTTGCGGCCCGAGGAAGAAAACGCGTGATGCCGCGGTCAGAAAAAACTCTGCCCAGGACCAAAATTTTTTTTTTTGACTCAAATGTCAAATGGATGCTAGAAATGTCAAATGGATGCTAGAATGTGATTCGGGGTGGAATTCCATGCTTAAAAATATTATTATTAGCTGTTTTTAAAAATCGAGTGTTTTTGCTGCCCGAGGAAGAAAAGGCGTGTTGCCGCGGTCAGAAAAAACGCTGCCCAGGACCAAAAATTTTTTTTTGACTCAAATGTAATAACGGATGCTAGAATGTGATTCGGGGTGGAATTCCATGCTTAAAAATGTTATTATTAGCTGTTTTTAAAAATCGAGTGTTTTTGCTGCCCCAGGAAGAAAACGCGTGATGCCGCGGTCAGAAAAAACTCTGCCCAGGACCAAAATTTTTTTTTTGACTCAAATTTAATAACGGATGCTAGAATGTGATTCGGGGTGGAATTCCATGCTTAAAAATGTTATTATTAGCTGTTTTTAAAAATCGAGTGTTTTTGCTGCCCGAGGAAGAAAACGCGTGATGCCGCGGTCAGAAAAAAGCTGCCCAGGACCAAAAAATTTTTTTTGACTCAAATGTAACAACGGATGCTAGAATGTGATTCGGGGTGGAATTCCATGCTTAAAAATGTTATTATTAGCTGTTTTTAAAATCAAGTGTTTTTGCTGCCCCAGGAAGAAAACGCGTGATGCCGCGGTCAGAAAAAAAGCTGCCCAGGACCAAAATTTTTTTTTTGACTCAAATGTAATAACGGATGCTAGAATGTGATTCGGGGTGGAATTCCATGCTTAAAAATGTTATTATTAGCTGTTTTTAAAAATCGAGTGTTTTTGCGGCCCGAGGAAGAAAACGCGTGATGCCGCGGTCAGAAAAAACTCTGCCCAGGACCAAAAATTTTTTTTTTGACTCAAATGTCAAATGGATGGTAGAAATGTCAAATGGATGCTAGAATGTGATTCGGGGTGGAATTCCATGCTTTAAAATGTTATTATTAGCTGTTTTTAAAAATCGAGTGTTTTTGCTGCCCGAGGAAGAAAACGCGTGATGCCGCGGTCAGAAAAAACGCTGCCCAGGACCAAAAAATTTTTTTTTGACTCAAATGTAATAACGGATGCTAGAATGTGATTCGGGGTGGAATTCCATGCTTAAAAATGTTATTATTAGCTGTTTTTAAAAATCGAGTGTTTTTGCTGCCCGAGGAAGAAAACGCGTGATGCCGCGGTCAGAAAAAAAACTGCCCAGGAGCAAAAAAAATTTTTTTGACTCAAATGTAATAACGGATGCTAGAATGTGATTCGGGTTGGAATTCCATGCTTAAAAATGTTATTATTAGCTGTTTTCAAAAATCGAGTTTTTTTGCGGCCGGAGGAAGAAAACGCGTGATGCCGCGGTCAGAAAAAACTCTGCCCAGGACCAAAAATTTTTTTTAAACTCAAATGTCAAATGGATGCTAGAAATGTCAAATGGATGCTAGAATGTGATTCGGCGTGGAATTCCATGCTTAAAAATGTTATTATTAGCTGTTTTTAAAAATCGAGTGTTTTTGCTGCCCGAGGAAGAAAACGCGTGATGTCGCGGTCAGAAAAAAATCTGCCCAGGAGCAAAAAAATTTTTTTTGACTCAAATGTAATGACGGATGCTAGAATGTGATTCGGGGTGGAATTCCATGCTTAAAAATGTTATTATTAGCTGTTTTTAAAAATCGAGTGTTTTTGCTGCCCGAGGAAGAAAACGCGTGATGCCGCGGTCAGAAAAAAAGCTGCCCAGGACCAAAATTTTTTTTTTGACTCAAATATAATAACGGATGCTAGAATGTGATTCGGGGTGGAATTCCATGCTTAAAAATGTTATTATTAGCTGTTTTTAAAAATCGAGTGTTTTTGCTGCCCGAGGAAGAAAACGCGTGATGCCGCGGTCAGAAAAAAGCTGCCCAGGACCAAAAAATTTTTTTTGACTCAAATGTAACAACGGATGCTAGAATGTGATTCGGGGTGGAATTCCATGCTTAAAAATGTTATTATTAGCTGTTTTTAAAATCAAGTGTTTTTGCTGCCCCAGGAAGAAAACGCGTGATGCCGCGGTCAGAAAAAAAGCTGCCCAGGACCAAAAAATTTTTTTTGACTCAAATGTAATAACGGATGCTAGAATGTGATTCGGGGTGGAATTCCATGCTTAAAAATGTTATTATTAGCTGTTTTTAAAAATCGAGTGTTTTTGCGGCCCGAGGAAGAAAACGCGTGATGCCGCGGTCAGAAAAAACGCTGCCCAGGACCAAAATTTTTTTTTTGACTCAAATGTAATAACGGATGCTAGAATGTGATTCGGGGTGGAATTCCATGCTTAAAAATGTTATTATTAGCTGTTTTTAAAAATCGAGTGTTTTTGCTGCCCGAGGAAGAAAACGCGTGATGCCGCGGTCAGAAAAAAAGCTGTCCAGGAGCAAAAAAATTTTTTTTGACTCAAATGTAATAACGGATGCTAGAATGTGATTCGGGGTGGAATTCCATGCTTAAAAATGTTATTATTAGCTGTTTTTAAAAATCGAGTGTTTTTGCTGCCCGAGGAAGAAAACGCGTGATGCCGCGGTCAGAAAAAACTCTGCCCAGGACCAAAAATTTTTTTTTGACTCAAATGTAATAACCGATGCTAGAATGTGATTCGGGGTGGAATTCCATGCTTAAAAATGTTATTATTAGCTGTTTTCAAAAATCGACTGTTTTTGCTGCCCGAGGAAGAAAACGCGTGATGCCGCGGTCAGAAAAAACTCTGCCCAGGACAAAAAATTTTTTTTTGACTCAAATGTAATAACGGATGCTAGAATGTGATTCGGGGTGGAATTCCATGCTTAAAAATGTTATTATTAGCTGTTTTTAAAAATCGAGTGTTTTTGCTGTCTGAGGAAGAAAACGCGTGATGCCGTGGTCAGAAAAAACTCTGCCCAGGACCAAAATTTTTTTTTTGACTCAAATTTAATAACGGATGCTAGAATGTGATTCGGGGTGGAATTCCATGCTTAAAAATGTTATTATTAGCTGTTTTTAAAAATCGAGTGTTTTTGCTGCCCGAGGAAGAAAACGCGTGATGCCGCGGTCAGAAAAAAGCTGCCCAGGACCAAAAAATTTTTTTTGACTCAAATGTAACAACGGATGCTAGAATGTGATTCGGGGTGGAATTCCATGCTTAAAAATGTTATTATTAGCTGTTTTTAAAATCAAGTGTTTTTGCTGCCCCAGGAAGAAAACGCGTGATGCCGCGGTCAGAAAAAAAGCTGCCCAGGACCAAAAATTTTTTTTTGACTCAAATGTAATAACGGATGCTAGAATGTGATTCGGGGTGGAATTCCATGCTTAAAAATGTTATTATTAGCTGTTTTTAAAAATCGAGTGTTTTTGCGGCCCGAGGAAGAAAACGCGTGATGCCGCGGTCAGAAAAAACTCTGCCCAGGACCAAAAATTTTTTTTTTGACTCAAATGTCAAATGGATGGTAGAAATGTCAAATGGATGCTAGAATGTGATTCGGGGTGGAATTCCATGCTTTAAAATGTTATTATTAGCTGTTTTTAAAAATCGAGTGTTTTTGCTGCCCGAGGAAGAAAACGCGTGATGCCGCGGTCAGAAAAAACGCTGCCCAGGACCAAAAAATTTTTTTTTGACTCAAATGTAATAACGGATGCTAGAATGTGATTCGGGGTGGAATTCCATGCTTAAAAATGTTATTATTAGCTGTTTTTAAAAATCGAGTGTTTTTGCTGCCCGAGGAAGAAAACGCGTGATGCCGCGGTCAGAAAAAAAACTGCCCAGGAGCAAAAAAAAATTTTTTGACTCAAATGTAATAACGGATGCTAGAATGTGATTCGGGTTGGAATTCCATGCTTAAAAATGTTATTATTAGCTGTTTTCAAAAATCGAGTTTTTTTGCGGCCGGAGGAAGAAAACGCGTGATGCCGCGGTCAGAAAAAACTCTGCCCAGGACCAAAAATTTTTTTTAAACTCAAATGTCAAATGGATGCTAGAAATGTCAAATGGATGCTAGAATGTGATTCGGCGTGGAATTCCATGCTTAAAAATGTTATTATTAGCTGTTTTTAAAAATCGAGTGTTTTTGCTGCCCGAGGAAGAAAACGCGTGATGTCGCGGTCAGAAAAAAATCTGCCCAGGAGCAAAAAAATTTTTTTTGACTCAAATGTAATGACGGATGCTAGAATGTGATTCGGGGTGGAATTCCATGCTTAAAAATGTTATTATTAGCTGTTTTTAAAAATCGAGTGTTTTTGCTGCCCGAGGAAGAAAACGCGTGATGCCGCGGTCAGAAAAAAAGCTGCCCAGGACCAAAATTTTTTTTTTGACTCAAATATAATAACGGATGCTACAATGTGATTCGGGGTGGAATTCCATGCTTAAAAATGTTATTATTAGCTGTTTTTAAAAATCGAGTGTTTTTGCTGCCCGAGGAAGAAAACGCGTGATGCCGCGGTCAGAAAAAAGCTGCCCAGGACCAAAAAATTTTTTTTGACTCAAATGTAACAACGGATGCTAGAATGTGATTCGGGGTGGAATTCCATGCTTAAAAATGTTATTATTAGCTGTTTTTAAAATCAAGTGTTTTTGCTGCCCCAGGAAGAAAACGCGTGATGCCGCGGTCAGAAAAAAAGCTGCCCAGGACCAAAAAATTTTTTTTGACTCAAATGTAATAACGGATGCTAGAATGTGATTCGGGGTGGAATTCCATGCTTAAAAATGTTATTATTAGCTGTTTTTAAAAATCGAGTGTTTTTGCGGCCCGAGGAAGAAAACGCGTGATGCCGCGGTCAGAAAAAACGCTGCCCAGGACCAAAAATTTTTTTTTGACTCAAATGTAATAACGGATGCTAGAATGTGATTCGGGGTGGAATTCCATGCTTAAAAATGTTATTATTAGCTGTTTTTAAAAATCGAGTGTTTTTGCTGCCCGAGGAAGAAAACGCGTGATGCCGCGGTCAGAAAAAAAGCTGTCCAGGAGCAAAAAAATTTTTTTTGACTCAAATGTAATAACGGATGCTAGAATGTGATTCGGGGTGGAATTCCATGCTTAAAAATGTTATTATTAGCTGTTTTTAAAAATCGAGTGTTTTTGCTGCCCGAGGAAGAAAACGCGTGATGCCGCGGTCAGAAAAAACTCTGCCCAGGACCAAAAATTTTTTTTTGACTCAAATGTAATAACCGATGCTAGAATGTGATTCGGGGTGGAATTCCATGCTTAAAAATGTTATTATTAGCTGTTTTCAAAAATCGACTGTTTTTGCTGCCCGAGGAAGAAAACGCGTGATGCCGCGGTCAGAAAAAACTCTGCCCAGGACAAAAAAATTTTTTTTGACTCAAATGTAATAACGGATGCTAGAATGTGATTCGGGGTGGAATTCCATGCTTAAAAATGTTATTATTAGCTGTTTTTAAAAATCGAGTGTTTTTGCTGTCTGAGGAAGAAAACGCGTGATGCCGTGGTCAGAAAAAACTCTGCCCAGGACCAAAATTTTTTTTTTGACTCAAATATCAAATGGATGCTATAAATGTCAAATGGATGCTAGAATGTGATTCGGGGTGGAATTCCATGCTTAAAAATGTTATTATTAGCTGTTTTTAAAAATCGAGTGTTTTTGCTGCCCGAGGAAGAAAACGCGTGATGCCGCGGTCAGAAAAAAAGCTGTCCAGGAGCAAAAAATTTTTTTTTGACTCAAATGTAATAACGGATGCTAGAATGTGATTCGGGGTGGAATTCCATGCTTAAAAATGTTATTATTAGCTGTTTTTAAAAATCGAGTGTTTTTGCTGCCCGAGGAAGAAAACGCGTGATGCCGCGGTCAGAAAAAAAGCTGTCCAGGAGCAAAAAATTTTTTTTTGACTCAAATGTAATAACGGATGCTAGAATGTGATTCGGGGTGGAATTCCATGCTTAAAAATGTTATTATTAGCTGTTTTTAAAAATCGAGTGTTTTTGCTGCCCGAGGAAGAAAACGCGTGATGCCGCGGTCAGAAAAAACTCTGCCCAGGACCAAAAATTTTTTTTTGACTCAAATGTAATAACCGATGCTAGAATGTGATTCGGGGTGGAATTCCATGCTTAAAAATGTTATTATTAGCTGTTTTCAAAAATCGAGTGTTTTTGCTGCCCCAGGAAGAAAACGCGTGATGCCGCGGTCAGAAAAAACTCTGCCCAGGACCAAAAATTTTTTTTTGACTCAAATGTAATAACCGATGCTAGAATGTGATTCGGGGTGGAATTCCATGCTTAAAAATGTTATTATTAGCTGTTTTCAAAAATCGAGTGTTTTTGCTGCCCGAGGAAGAAAACGCGTGATGCCGCGGTCAGAAAAAACTCTGCCCAGGACCAAAAATTTTTTTTTGACTCAAATGTAATAACCGATGCTAGAATGTGATTCGGGGTGGAATTCCATGCTTAAAAATGTTATTATTAGCTGTTTTCAAAAATCGAGTGTTTTTGCTGCCCGAGGAAGAAAACACGTGATGCCGCGGTCAGAAAAAAGCTGCCCAGGACCAAAAAATTTTTTTCGACTCAAATGTAACAACGGATGCTAGAATGTGATTCGGGGTGGAATCCCATGCTTAAAAATGTTATTATTAGCTGTTTTTAAAAATCGAGTGTTTTTGCTGCCCCAGGAAGAAAACGCGTGATGCCGCGGTCAGAAAAAAATCTGCCCAGGAGCAAAAAATTTTTTTTTGACTCAAATGTAATGACGGATGCTAGAATGTGATTCGGGGTGGAATTCCATGCTTAAAAATGTTATTATTAGCTGTTTTTAAAAATCGAGTGTTTTTGCTGCCCGAGGAAGAAAACGCGTGATGCCGCGGTCAGAAAAAAAGCTGTCCAGGAGCAAAAAATTTTTTTTTGACTCAAATGTAATAACGGATGCTAGAATGTGATTCGGGGTGGAATTCCATGCTTAAAAATGTTATTATTAGCTGTTTTTAAAAATCGAGTGTTTTTGCTGCCCGAGGAAGAAAACGCGTGATGCCGCGGTCAGAAAAAACTCTGCCCAGGACCAAAAATTTTTTTTTGACTCAAATGTAATAACCGATGCTAGAATGTGATTCGGGGTGGAATTCCATGCTTAAAAATGTTATTATTAGCTGTTTTTAAAAATCGAGTGTTTTTGCTGTCTGAGGAAGAAAACGCGTGATGCCGTGGTCAGAAAAAACTCTGCCCAGGACCAAAATTTTTTTTTTGACTCAAATATCAAATGGATGCTATAAATGTCAAATGGATGCTAGAATGTGATTCGGGGTGGAATTCCATGCTTAAAAATGTTATTATTAGCTGTTTTTAAAAATCGAGTGTTTTTGCTGCCTGAGGAAGAAAACGCGTGATGCCGCGGTCAGAAAACAAGCTGCCCAGGATAAAAAAAATTTTTTTGACTCAAATGTAATAACGGATGCTAGAATGTGATTCGGGGTGGAATTCCATGCTTAAAAATGTTATTATTAGCTGTTTTTAAAAATCGAGTGTTTTTACTGCCCGAGGAAGAAAACGCGTGATGCCCTGGTCAGAAAAAACTCTGCCCAGGACCAAAAAATTTTTTTTGACTCAAATGTAACAACGGATGCTAGAATGTGATTCGGGGTGGAATTCCATGCTTAAAAATGTTATTATTAGCTGTTTTTAAAATCAAGTGTTTTTGCTGCCCCAGGAAGAAAACACGTGATGCCGCGGTCAGAAAAAAAGCTGCCCAGGACCAAAATTTTTTTTTTGACTCAAATGTAATAACGGATGCTAGAATGTGATTCGGGGTGGAAATCCATGCTTAAAAATGTTATTATTAGCTGTTTTTAAAAATCGAGTGTTTTTGCGGCCCGAGGAAGAAAACGCGTGATGCCGCGGTCAGAAAAAACTCTGCCCAGGACCAAAAATTTTTTTTTTGACTCAAATGTCAAATGGATGCTAGAAATGTCAAATGGATGCTAGAATGTGATTCGGGGTGGAATTCCATGCTTAAAAATGTTATTATTAGCTGTTTTTAAAAATCGAGTGTTTTTGCTGCCCGAGGAAGAAAACGCGTGATGTCGCGGTCAGAAAAAAATCTGCCCAGGAGCAAAAAAATTTTTTTTGACTCAAATGTAATGACGGATGCTAGAATGTGATTCGGGGTGGAATTCCATGCTTAAAAATGTTATTATTAGCTGTTTTTAAAAATCGAGTGTTTTTGCTGCCCGAGGAAGAAAACGCGTGATGCCCCGGTCAGAAAAAACTCTGTCCAGGACCAAAAATTTTTTTTTGACTCAAATGTCAAATGGATGCTAGAATGTGATTCGGGGTGGAATTCCATGCTTAAAAATGTTATTATTAGCTGTGTTTAAAAATCGAGCGTTTTTGCTGCCCGAGGAAGAAAACGCGTGATGCCGCAGTCAGAAAAAAAGCTGCCCAGGACCAAAAATTTTTTTTGACTCAAATGTAATAACGGATGCTAGAATGTGATTCGGGGTGGAATCCCATGCTTAAAAATGTTATTATTAGCTGTTTTTAAAAATCAAGTGTTTTTGCTGCCCGAGGAAGAAAACGCGTGATGCCGCGGTCAGAAAAAAAGCTGCCCAGGACCAAAAATTTTTTTTTGACTCAAATGTCAAATGGATGCTAGAAATGTCAAATGGATGCTAGAATGTGATTCGGGGTGGAATTCCATGCTTAAAAATGTTATTATTAGCTGTTTTCAAAAATCGAGTGTTTTTGCTGCCCGAGGAAGAAAACGCGTGATGCCGCGGTCAGAAAAAACGCTGCCCAGGAGCAAAAAATTTTTTTTTGACTCAAATGTAGTAACGGATGCTAGAATGTGATTCGGGGTGGAATTCCATGCTTAAAAAGGTTATTATTAGCTGTTTTTAAAAATCGAGTGTTTTTGCTGCCCGAGGAAGAAAACGCGTGATGCCGCGGTCAGAAAAAAAACTGCCCAGGGGCAAAAAAATTTTTTTTGACTCAAATGTAATAACGGATGCTAGAATGTGATTCGGGGTGGAATTCCATGCTTAAAAATGTTATTATTAGCTGTTTTTAAAAGTTGAATGTTTTTGCTGCCCGAGGAACAAAACGCGTGATGCCGCGGTCAGAGAAAAAGCTGCCCAGGACCAAAATTTTTTTTTTGACTCAAATGTAACAACGGATGCTAGAATGTGATTCGGAGTGGAATTCCATGCTTAAAAATGTTATTATTAGCTGTTTTCAAAAATCGAGTGTTTTTGCTGCCCGAGGAAGAAAACGCGTGATGCCGCGGTCAGAAAAAACTCTGCCCAGGACCAAAAATTTTTTTTTGACTCAAATGTAATAACGGATGCTAGAATGTGATTCGGGGTGGAATTCCATGCTTAAAAATGTTATTATTAGCTGTTTTTAAAAATCGAGTGTTTTTGCTCCCTGAGGAAGAAAACGCGTCAGGAAAAATGCTGCCCAGGAAAAAAAATGTTTTTTGAAGCCACATTTGTTTTTTTAAACCATTTGCAAAAACGGACCCCAGGATGAGTTTCAGGATGAAATTCCATGTCTAAAAATGGTGTTGCTTTCACTTTTTAAAAATCAAGCCTTTTTGGTGCCAGGGGAAGAAAACGCGTGACTCCGCGGTCAGGAAAAATGCTGCCCAAGAAAAAAAAAAGTTTTCTAAAGCCACATTTTTTTTTTAAACCATTTGCAAAAACGGACCCCAGGATGAGTTTCAGGATGAAATTCCATGTCTGAAAATGGTGTTTTCTTCCACTTTTTAAAAATCGAGCCTTTTTGGTGCCTTGGGAAGAAAACGTGTGACTCCGCGGTCAGGAAAAATGCTGCCCAGGAAAAGAAAATGTTTTTTGAAGCCACATTTGTTTTTTTAAACCAAATGCAAAAAGGGACCCCAGGATGAGTTTCAGGATGAAATTCCATGTCTAAAAATGGTGTTTTCTTCCACTTTTTAAAAATCGAGCCTTTTCGGTGCCAGGGGAAGAAAACGCGTGACTCCGCGGTCAGGAAAAATGCTGCCCAGGAAAAAAATGTTTTTTCAAGCCAAATTTGTTTTTTTAAACCAAATGCAAAAATGGACGCCAGGATGAGTTTCAGGATGAAATTCCATGTCTAAAAATGGTGTTGCTTCCACTTTTTAAAAATCGAGCCTTTTTGGTGCCAGGGGAAGAAAACGCGTGACTCCGCGGTCAGGAAAAATGCTGCCCAGGAAAAAAAAATGTTTTCTGAAGCCACATTTGTTTTTTTTAAACCAAATGGAAAAAGGACCCCAGGATGAGTTTCGGGATGAAATTCCATGTCTAAAAATGGTGTTGCTTCCACTTTTTAAAAATCGAGCCTTTTTGGTGCCTGGGGAAGAAAACGTGTGACTCCACGGTCAGGAAAATGCTGCCCAGGAAGCAAAATGTTTTTTGAAGCCAAATTGTTTTTTTAAACCAAATGCAAAAATGGACACCAGGATGAGTTTCGGGACGAAATTCCATGTCTAAAAATGGTGTTGCTTCCACTTTTTAAAAATCGAGCCTTTTTGGTGCCTGGGAAAGAAAACCCGTAACTTCTGCTGATCTTTGTGCTTAAATTTCAAAGAAATTTTATTCTGTTCACAATCTCAGCAACATTCATCGCCCCCTGACATACAAGTCTGTCTGTCTGTCTGTCTGTCTGTCTGTCTGTCTGCCTGCCTGCCTGCCTGCCTGCCTGCCTGCCTGCCTGCCTGCCTGCCTATCTATCTATCTATCTATCTATCTATCTATCTATCTATCTATCTATCTATCTATCTATCTATCTATCTATCTATCTATCTTCTCTCTCTCTCTATCATCTACCTACCTATCATCTATCATCTATCTATCTATCTATCTATCTATCTATCTATCTATCTATCTATCATCTATCTATCTATCAATCATCTATCTATCTATCATCTATCTATCTTTTATCATCTATCTATCTATCTATCTATCTATCTATCTATCTATCATCTATCATTTATCATCTATCTATCTATCTATCTATCTATCTATCTATCTATCTTCTCTCTATCTATCTATCTATCATCTACCTACCTATCATCTATCATCTATCTATCTATCTTTCTTTCATCTATCATCAATCTATCTATCATCTATCATCTATCTATCTATCTATCTATCTATCTATCTATCTATCTATCTATCTATCTATCTCTCTGTTTATCTATCTATGTATCTTCTCTCTATCTATCTATCTATCATCTACCTACCTATCATCTATCATCTATCTATCTATCTATCTATCTATCTATCTATCTATCTATCTATCTATCTATCTATCTATCTATCTATCTATCATCTATCATCAATCTATCATCTATCTATCTATCTATCTATCTGTCTGTCTGTCTGTCTGTCTGTCTGTCTGTCTGTCTGTCTGTCTGTCTGCTTGTTTATCAATCTGTCTGCTTGTCTATCTATCTTCTCTCTCTCTCTCTATTATCTACCTTCCTACCTACCTACCTACCTATCTACCAATCATCTATAACTATCTATTTATCCCGTACCAAAAGAAATCACGGCTCAAACCATTTATAATACAAATTACCTTCAATGTTCATCATTATTGTCTTCTAAACACTTCTTCACTTGAGCAGGGGTGGACTAGAAGGCCTGCAAGTCTTTTCCAATGCTTTTATTCTGTTGCTCCCCTAATGCACAACCTAAGGACCTGTCTAACTGTAGTTTCTCTGGGGAAAAAAGAAATAATTACTTAATATTAGTGAATAAAACAAATAAACTGTATTAAGACTGGCTTTGGTTACACCCTGTAAGGATAGGTGCATGGAAATGACTACGCTGCAAGTACCAGTCAAGACAGGACCACCGAAAACACACACAAAGGATCAAAAGGCCTGGCAGAAGTCCAGATTTGCTCATCAATCAACATGACAATTATTTATTTATACATTTCATCCAAGAAATATCACTTATTCCAGGTGACTTTCAGATGATTTTCAGATGATTGTATTGGTCGGATCCAAGAGCCTAAGAGAGAAGAAACTACCAAGGAGAAAACTACACCCACCCACCAACACTGGCAGATCAAGCTACTGTATATGAACAGGGAGCAAAACCCCACCTTCCCTCACACTGATGATGTTATCTAGTAGGGTCATGAAATGTCTGCAAAACAATGAAGCTCAGAGTGTGCCAAGGGCTCCTTAGCTCAACCCTGAGCTAGAAAGATTCTCTTGAGTCTAAGAATCCTATAGAGATTGCTCTAGTAATGTAGTGTTGTGGTCCGCCAGCAGCTTGTGGAGCTGGCAGAGGACAGTGAGGAGGCTGGGGATGACCATGGGCCAGTCCTGGAGTCAGGGGAAGGCTCAGACGAGGGCTCTGCGTCGGAGGCAGAGATGGGGCCAGGGCCATCTGGGAGTGATGTGTGGACTCTGGAGCCTCCAGAGGCTGACAGCAGAGAGGCAGAGGAACAGGAGGAGCCTGTTCCTAGTGCACGCGTGCGAAGAGCTGCCAGAAGGCAAGAGCAGCTAAAGCAAAAAGGACGATTCATCACACTAAGAAGAAATTTCCTGACAGTTAGAACAATTAATCAGCGGAACAACTTGCCTCCAGAAGTTGTAAATGCTCCAACACTGGAAGATTTTTAAAAAGAGGTTGGATAACCTCTTTGTCTGATGTGGTGTAGGGTTTCCTGCCTAAGCAGGGGGTTGGACTAGAAGACCTCCAAGGTCCCTTCCAACTCTGTTATTCTATTCTATCCATAGATCGATTTTCACCAGCTCGTTTGGGAAGAAAGAGAAACTGTTTTGTTTTGTTTTGTTTTGTTTTGTTTTGTTTTGTTTTGTTTTGTTTTGTTTTGTTTTGTTTTGTTTTGTTTTGTTTTGTTTTGTTTTGTTTTGTTTTGTTTTGTTTTGTTTTGTTTTGTTTTATATGCCGCCCTTCTCCGGAGACTCAGGGCGGCTTACAATGCGTTAAGCAATAGCCTTCATCCTTTTGTATATTTATACAAAGTCAGCTTATTGCCCCCACAAACTGGGTCCTCATTTCACCTACTTTTCAAAGGATGGAAGGCTGAGTCAACCTTGAGCCCTGGCGAGATTCGAACCTGCAGTAATTGCAGGCAGCTGAATGTTAATAACCAGCTTAATAACAGGGTGCCTTAGACCACTGTACTACCAAGGCTGATCTGCCTCCCGCTGAAATGGTAGCGCCAGGTAAAAAAAAAAAAAGCCTTTTCATCTGAGTCATGCCCGTTCAGTGCCAAAGCACATGTCACCTCTTATCGCTGGACTTCTGCCCACTTGAGATCCTTCTGCTTGAATTCCAGGCAGACTGGCAGACTCGGCGAGGGCTGACTCCAGCAAATTGATAGGCACCTGTCTCCACCCTTTTTTCTCCAAGTCACACTTCTCTCATCCACCATTGTTGTCTTCTGATAAGACAGGTGTTCTCTGGGCTGCAAAAGCTCCCTCCCCCTCCCCCACTTTGCCCCTCTGCCCCAATCTCTCCTGTTATCAAGCGGCTGGCTGGCGCTAACTCCGGCCCCAGGATGACGCAGGCCGTGTGGACATAAAGAAAGGAGGAAGAGATACCAGGGCTGAGATCCGTGGCCAAGATGTCTGCAGGCTAGATGCTTATCTGGCCGCAGTGCGTGGAGAAGGAGCGGCTGCCCCTTATCTCCCATTCTTCTCTCTTCCCAGGCAACAAACATCGGCGGCTGAAGTCGCACATTCTTGTCAATTCCTGCTAAACAGGAAACTGCAGTTCATTTCAAGAGCTTTTTCAGCTGGTACACTCATTCCAAAGATCATTTCCCTGAAAGGCCCGGAAGCTGGCTCTACAGCCAAAGCCCCACAACCCCCCCGAATGGAATAAAATAGGCCAACTTGTCTGGGTGGTAATCGATGATTGCAATGATTTTTGTATTTACCCCATTACGAAAGAAAGAAAGAAAGAAAGAAAGAAAGAAAGAAAGAAAGAAAGAAAGAAAGAAAGAAAGAAAGAAAGAAAGAAAGAAAGAAAGAAGGAAGGAAGGAAGGAAGGAAGGAAGGAAGGAAGGAAGGAAGGAAGGAAGGAAGGAAGGAAGGAAGGAAGGAAGGAAGGAAGGAAGGAAGGAAGGTTCGAATCCCTAGCTCCGCGGAACGGGGTGAGCTCCCGTTCCTTGCCCCAGCTTCTGCCAACCTAGCAGTTCAAAAGCAGGTAAAAAATGTAGAAAAATAGGGACCACCTTTGGTGAGAAGGTAATAGCGTTCCGTGCGCCTATGGCGTTGAGTCATGCCGGCCACGTGACCACGGAGACGTCTTCGGACAGCGCTGGCTCTTCAGCTTTGAAACGGAGATGAGAACCGCCCCCTAGAGTCGGGAACGACTAGCACATATGTGCAAGGGGAACCTTTGCCTTACTTTTTTTTTTTTTACCTTCAGATTGAAAGGGTTAATTGAGATGGTGGGAACGCCAAAACAACAGCAGCAGCAAGCACAAGAAAGTAATCAGATGCACATCGATCGATCGGGGGGGGGGCTCTAATCTCGCTTTATGCAACACAGCAGGATGTGCCAAGGGTTACAGGTCTCCTGAAGCACTCACAAGGCCATATAGATACACTAGCCTCTTTAGAGTGTGTCTGTGTGTTTGTGTGTGTTTGTGTGTCTGTGTGTGTGTTTCTCCCCGTTGCACCTTTGAACAAAAGCCCCCTTCATCTCTGCTGGAAGGGCCTTCTCTATTTATTTTTCAGCAGCTTCCCCCTTCCCAGAGGTTTTTTTTTAATTATTATTATTCTTTTTTAGTTTTCAAAGCCGGCTCGCTCGTCAACCCCCCCTAGTAACCCACTGATACAAATAGGCTAAGGTTTAGCTTCCTGTTTTAAGAAGTGAAAGCGTGAGTGGGGAGAGTGCCAGAAAGCTTAATATAGCCCAAGATCTAAATATAATAAGAATAACAAGGCTCCAGTCTGCCCTTACACCCCCCCAAAAAACCCCTCCCCAAACCCCGTCCAGCGTGGGTTGGACGAGGGGGGAAGCAATTCTTTAACAATTAGGAAAACAATGAAGTTCTCTTTCAAGTGTCAAGGAATATTCTTAGCCGCCCTCTGACACCTAAATCAAGAGAGAGGTTGTTGAAAAGGCATAATACCAGGAAGTTTGCTTACAAGATCTGTTTCCTTCACGAACACCGAGGGTCTATAACATAGGAGCCACTAGGCCGGGGTGGGGCCGAGGGGGAGAGACGGTAGGGTGGGGAAAGCTGGCAACGTTGAGCAAAAGACTTCCATCAGGAAAATCAAACGTCGACGTTGACACCAAGGAGCATCGGTGGGAGGTGATCTTGTCTTCCTGCCTTGAGACCTTCCAAGGCTGTCTCCGGGTCTGTTCCTGCTTACATTTCTGGAGGGTTTCTTTTCCCAGTCTAGGAAAAGATAAAGATGCGGTCATGGCAGAGAGTTCTCGACTTCCCAACCGTCCGTTTAGTGACCGCTTGAAGTGACAACGGCAGCGAAAAAAATGGACTTATGGCTTCAGAATTTTTAGCAAGGGGTTCTCTTCTCTGCTGGATGGGTGTGGCCATGGTGGGTGTGGCCTAGTCGGCCTCCTGCACCATGGTTGGGGGGGCGTTTTTGCCCTCCCCAGGCTCCGGAGGCCCACTGGAGGCTGGAAACGGGCTCGTTTCCGGCCTTCCCGACCTTCCAGTAGGCCCATTTTTCACCACACACACCCCCGAGCCTAAGGGCTCTGCACTTACCTGCATCCAAAATGGGCCACGTGGGGAGTCTTGGGTGGGGCGGGGTGAGGTTGGTGGGGCCAGCCAGGAGTGGGATTTGGGATGTTCTCCAAACTGCACTGAATCTTAGCTAGAGCTTCTCCCAAACTCCTGCGAACCCCCAGCAGCCCACCCCTGGATAGATAGATAGATAGATAGATAGATAGATAGATAGATAGATAGATAGATAGATAGATAGATAGATAGATAGATAGATAGATAGATAGATAGATAGATAGGCAGGCAGGCAGGCAGGCAGGCAGGCAGACAGACAGACAGACAGACAGACAGACAGACAGACAGACAGACAGACAGACAGATAGATAGAAATAGCACTTAGACTTATATACTGCTTTACAGTGCTTTATAGCCCTCTCTAAGCGGTATACAGAGTCAGCCTCTTGCCCCCCAACAATCTGGGTCCTCATTTTACCAACCTCGGAAGGATGGAAGACTGAGTCAAGTTTGAGCTGGATAGAATCAAACTGCTGGCAGTTGGCAGAGTTAACCTGCAATATTGCTTTCTAACTACTGTGCACCATGGATGGATGGATGGATGGATGGATGGAAGGAAGGAAGGAAGGAAGGAAGGAAGGAAGGAAGGAAGGAAGGAAGGAAGGGCAATAGCAATAGCAATAGTACTTATATACGGCTTCACAGTGCTTTACAGTCCTCTCTAAGCAGTTTACAGAGTCAGCCTCTTGCCCCCAACAATCCTGGTCCTCGTTTTACCAACCTCGGAAGGATGGAAGGCTGAGTCAAATTGAGCCGGTGAGGATCAAACTCCTGGCAGTGGACAGAATTAACCTGCAATACTGGATATAGGTAGGATAGGATAGGATAGGATAGGATAGGATAGGATAGGATAGGATAGGATAGCACAGCATAGCATAGCATAGCATAGCATAGCATAGCATAGCATAGCATAGCATAGCATAGCATAGCATTAGCAATAGCACTTAGACTTATATACCGCTTCACAGTGCTTTACAGTCCTCTCTAAGTGGTTTACAGAGTCAGCCTCTTGCCCCCAAACAATCTGGGTCCTCATTTGATCGACCTTGGAAGGATGGAAGGCTGAGTCAACCTTGAGCCAGTGAGGATCGAACTCCTGGCAGTGGGCAGAATTAGCCTGCAATACTGCATTCTCACCACTGCGCCACCACGGCTCATGATCATTGCAGCATCCCCATGGTCATGTGATCAAAATTCAGACGCTTGGCAACCGATTCATATTTATGATGGTCGCAGTGTCCGGGGGTGGGGGGCATTGTCACGTGATCCCCTTTTACGAGTCAATGGGGAAGCTGGACTGCACTTAACGATCGTGTTACCCCCCTAAACACCTGCAGTGCTTCACTTAACTGCAGTGGCAAGGAAGGTTTGTAAAAGGTTGTGAACAACTGCCTTGCTCAGCCACGGAAATTGCAGGCTCCGTTGTGGTCCCAAGTCGAGGACCAGCTGTCTAGGAAAGATCTCTAAAGCTCAGTCCGCAATCTTGGAGAACACACCGGGGTGAAATGCTCCTGGTTCAGACCGGTTCGGAGAACCAATAGCGATGGCGGCGTGAGGCTCCGCCCACCTGCCCGTTCATCATTACTTCCTGGTTTTAACCGGGAAGTAACCCGTTTTTTTATCCTCTGCGCATGCACAGAAGGGTTTGCGCCAGTGGTGGGTTCCTCCCAGTTCTCCCGGTTCCACCGAACCGGTAGCGGTGATGATATGACGTCACCAAACCGGTTCTGCCCTCCCACCCACCCCCACGTTATTCTTACCTTTTATTTGGCCCCACCCCCAATGTATTGCTGCCTCCCGAGTCCCAGCTGATCGGCTAGAAGGAAAAAAACTGTTTAAACTCTTGCCGTGGGGCTTCAAAGGGCCGCCCTACAGCTGATCAGTGTTAAAAGGCAGTGTGGTGGTAGACCGGTGCCTCCAAAAACAAATGAGTAGACCGGTGCCTGCAAAAATGAACGAGTAGACCAGAACAGCTCTGCAAGCAGTTAAAAGCCTGGGAGACCAGTACCTCTGCTAAATCCTAAAGAATTGTCACATGCCCATCAAGCCACGCCCACAAAATAAGCCACACCCACAGAACCGGTACTGGTTTGCACATGCGCAGAGAGTCCCTGCCTACTCGCGACGCACATGAATGGCGCACGCACTTCCGAACCAGTTGGGAAGCTACGTAGATTTCATCCCTGGAGAACATGGTGCAAAACTCACAGCAAGCTTTAACTCACATTGTTAAAAAGCTCGGGGGGCTGGGGGGGGAGCGGTTAGGGAAAACCAAACTTAAAACGCATTCAATGGGTTTTGACACACCTGAACCCTCCCTTCCTGTCCCCACCCCACTCTAAGGTCAGAGCATCACAATACAAGAATGCTCGTGTAGGGCCACGCTTGCACAGGGCAAGGGTAAACAAATCAGAAACCATTGTTAAAAGTCCTGCATTGTGTTGGTGCGCCATTTAGGCCGTACTTAGAATCCCCTGGGGCCGTGGCTGGCGTGATGCAGGCTTAAAAATAAAGGGCATCGGAGTTAAGCAAGAAACAGATTGTGGAGTCATTTCCCCGTAAGCTAAACGAGAAGATGCAGGAGCGCCAAAGAACGCAGAGCATTCCCAAGTCTGTGGCATGGTTCTTCTGGTTAAACAATTCCCAGAAAGATATTTTTTTTTTAACATTACCTTCCACGTCATCGGGAAGCCCCTTTGGGGATTGCTGGGAGATATAAACAGAAGGCCCTGATGTCAATAGGACTTCCTCATGTCCATTCTGGTATCACTGCGTCCTTCACCCTTTTCCTCTGGCCCTAAATCTAATCTTTCTTGAGATAGGGGCCAAGATCGTAACTCTGCTGTGGAACACAGTTTCTGTGAGCTGGAGACCTCATTTTCCATCTCTGGATGTTCAGAAGGTTCAGCTATATCAGGAGTTAAGCTACTCCTTTGGTCAAGATGCTGGTGGACTTCCATAGCTGTGTAGTTTTCTTGGCTACGACGTGGAAATGGCTTTCTATTGTCTTCTCCTAAGTCATGTCATCGGGGATTGCTATGAGATATAAACAGAAGGCCCTGATGTCAATAGGACTTCCTCATGTCCATTCTGGTATCACTGCGTCCTTCACCCTTTTCCTCTGGCCCTAAATCTAATCTTTCTTGAGATAGGGGCCAAGGTCGTAACTCTGCGGTGGAACACAGTTTCTGTAAGCTGGAGACCTCACTTTCCATCTCTGGATGTTCAGAAGGTTCAGCTATCTCATGAGTTAAGCTACTCCTTTGGTCAAGATGC